>CAWZYM010000151.1:1397500-1632500 GCA_963966185.1 Rhabditoides inermis
GATAGTTGGCACGTTTCACTGATATGACAAAACGTGTAGCGGATGATTTCATGAATTATCACATTTTTCATTTGAAGTATAATAATCAAATGCATAACGCGTTTTACCTACACATCGCTGTCTATAGAAAAAAAGTTTTACCTACACATCACTGTCTATAGAAAGAAAGAGTATTGGTTAAATTCCGTCGGTGAGTTCAAAGAGACAGGAGACAGTAGTGAAAAGCGTCAGTGCGTTTACGATGCGTGAACGCGGCAATAAAAGCGGATCGGATTAGAGGAATAAATAGACTTCCAGAAGGAGAGAACGAGAAAGTTAAAGAGAAGGAGAGAGAGAGAGAGAGAGAGAGAGAGAAAGAGAGAGAGAGAGAGAGAGAGAGAGAGAAAGAGAGAGAGAGAGAGATGGAGAGAGAGAGAGAGAGAGAGAGAGAGAGAGAGAGAGAGTCACACGGTTCTCTATTCAAATTAGCTCTACCCAAGTGATGGGTACGTGAGACTGAATGACGCAAGGAGCAAGGACACAAAAACACCCACAATACTGTCGCAGCAACACATTAGCGCGTTCAAATTACCATAATTGATGGTGACTGACTGTCTGCGCTCTCTCATCGCAACACTCTAATCCCTCTCTATAGAGGCACTACCGTATCGCGCAATAGCTTGTGGAGAGAGAGGAGGCGTCTTGAGAGGTCTTTGAGACAATGGACTCTCAGTGATCGAATGACCGTAGCGAGTGCATGAGAAATGAACACGGTCCATTGTCCACGTGCAGTCGATTATGTATTCAAGGACCACCACATCAAGAAATATGAAGTGCTAAACATGCAATATCATTCGAATTCTCCTGGAAAAAAGACTAGAACTGAAACTGAAACGTATAGTTGCACAAACTATGATTATGTTTCGTACATAGCTACCTGCTACCTATGTATGAAGTGATTGAACAGATAAGGGAACATGCATCCTAGCATCAGCATCAGCATCAGACACATCACAGTGAACAGACTCGCTGTCACATGCGCACTTGACACTGCCTGACCCTCCCCTTCTCCTCCCCCTTTTCTCTCACTGACACAGCCTTATCGCCTTTGACCCACCGGCGACCATGTCATAACTCATAAACAACCAGGTGTGTTTATGTAAATCATGCCTATCTGATCTCTGTAACCTACTACCTATAAAAAACTACCTTTAGCTATGTGATGATGTGTCACTTGGTTACGTGGAAGGTGGAAGATGAAAAATTCACGTTTACGTTTTACGTTTCACACAGAAGTGATAATGACGAGTGGACGAAATTGGATAATCTTCCGCCCTTGTGTTGTTGAATTCGAAATAGAAACAATCTATCCTAACGAGAAACACCTGTGATATGTGATTTACAGGGGTCGACTTCTCCCCGATGAGACTCTCTTCAGCAACTTCTCACGACTCGAACATGAGTGAGTGGATACAGTAGCTTACGAATGTGTTATGTAATGTTATGACTTTGTTTGAAAAATTTTAACTGTTGTGAAGTTTCAGATTCTAGTACATAAGAAAATAAATAGGCTGAGTGAGAAATGAAAGAGAGAATAAGAGAACATAAACTCTTCCAGAATCCTTTTTTCCTCCCCTCCGATCGCTACTTGGATCGAACTCGGACAAGTGAACAAGAAAATGCTGATGGATATATGCGAGAGTGAGTTGATATTATTGATTGACTATCGAGTTTTGAGTTTCTAGACGAGCGGTGTGTTGTCGTAGAAACTAACACTGCGTCGCAGAGATGCTTTCAGTGCAGGTATGGCGCAGTGGTATGTTGCGCGCACTACAGAATTACCAACGAGGGTTCGATCCTCTCACCGGCCGTCGCTTGGAATGTGATGAGAGATTTCGGACACTGGGCTCCGATTGATAATGAGCGACACAATTCCGATCTGATTCCACTTTTTCTCCTTTTTACGATCTCCTCATACATAAATGTTATTGATTTATCGATCGATTGCAGACCAGCTCTATGACGACGATTATCTGGCTGCTCTTGAGAAGGAGAACTTCGACCTGGCATTCCACCACCACATAGATCTGTGTCAAGTGAGGGGAGCAGAATCAGTTAGTCAAGCCGTGTAATCAAAATATTATATGCGTGAACTATTGTCCTCATGTGCGACCTTGCCGCAAACTCACTCTCATGATATCTATAATACCATAATTCTCTCATAGGTTGGCATCCACCACAGTCTGCGCATCCCCCGCCTGCTATGGACCATGTCGATGGCCCCCACCCGGTATGGATTCGTGCGCGCCGGACTCCCCGCCATGACAAGCATTGTACCCGGTCAGATACAGTACCCAGCCTTATGGAACATTTATTTATTAGCACAATATGGAAAGAAATAACCCAGAACGGGATCCAAGGGGTTGCAAACTCCAAAGCAGCTTGATCCCTGTCCCGAAAAAGCCTTCTTTGAGATATGTGCGAATGAGGAGAGTTATGTTATCTGTTGAGATGAATAGGAATAGGGAATGAAGAAAGGGAATGAGAATAGGGAAAGGAGGAATAGTGGGTGATAGAACGATTTGAGGTCTGTCGGTGGACTCCATGCACATGTCGTTCTACGAGAGACTCAAGAACACGGTGGCAGAAGTGGGGCTGGAGATCGTCATGGCACGGTGGGCGGTATTCTATTCTCTCTCTCTCTCCCCTCTCTCTCTCTCTCTTCTACCTTGTTACAAAAAGTTCTAGATTCCAATCCGAGCTGACCGAAATGCTGCGACAGAAATACGGCTCCGACTTTCCTCATGTGAAGGAGCTCGCAAAGACGGTGGGTACAGACAACCTAACCTTACCTGGAATTAATAACGTAAATACGACACAATTGTCGGATACATTTTACAAACTCATTATCAATAATTTCAGAGTGAAGTTGGTAATTGTTTTTATCACAAATCAATGGCACCCAGTACTAATCAATAACTCTCAGGGTCGTGCTATGTTCATGAACGCAGATGATGTCATCGATTTCCCCGTGCCGGTCACTAACAAGGTATACGGTACAAAAAGAGAGGAGATCGTTGTGGGACCCAAAGTTCATTTTAACATGTTTGAATATGAACTATAACTGTGAACTTCAAAAATGGAGTGCATGTATGCGTGTCGGGACCCACTTGTTCCATTCAGATTCACTTCGTGGGTGGGCTCGGAATGGGCGGGAAGACGGCAAAGAAACTCGAGGAGGTCAGTCTTCTTTGTTCTTGCTCACATCATAACTGAATAAGGATCAACAAATATTTGCAGCCCTTCCTCTCTTTCGCCTCCTCCTCTTCCCCTCTGGTCGTCGTCTCATTTGGATCAGTCGCAGTCTCGTCGGAAATGCCCGAATCGTGGAAGAAGGCACTAGTTGACATGTTTGAGTAAGTCAGGCTTTCGTGGCAGGACCCACATCCTATTTCAGGCGCAATCCTCACGTGTCGTTTGTGTGGAAGTTCGAGGAGGATCTGCCAGTTCCGGATAATGTTCTGCGTGCGGCGTGGATACCACAACATGATCTACTGGGTGGGCAAGAAAAATGGAAAAAAAGAGTGCTGGTGTTTAAAGGAACAGTGGCGACTTACTTCTGCAACTAGCTCTCTTGAACGCGCATTACCAATTATGCAAAACATTTGCCGTAGACAGGACTCGAACCGGCGAGGTCTGTGCTACAGCGCACACACGCATTGAGCCACATAGTAAGTGAACGTGGTTCTTTCGTCTGGGATTATGTGTTCTCTCGCCATTTCTGCATTATTGAAGAGTTCAACGGAATGGAAGTCGTGGTGGGACCAATTTTGAGTTTGAAATAAAATGTTGCAACAGCGAGTTACAACATTTGAAAGCAACGGATAATCGTTGTTCTTTATCACAAATCGATTAAGATTTTGGTTTATATGATTCTTTTAAACATTCCGAGTCAAAAATAAGTCGCCAGTGTATCTTTAACATGATTGTGATTCTAATGATTACCAGTAACCACTTTTAAACTTATAGAATGCCTGAGAAAGAGGGATATGGGGATCAACCAGCTTTCCCTTGCAGCCCTGCCACAGACGGTGGCGTTCGTCTCGCACGGCGGGATGAATTCCCTTCAGGAGGCCATAGCCACAGCCACTCCAGCAGTCTATGTGCCTCTGTTCGCCGATCAGTACAGGAATGCACGACTGGCAGAGTGGCGGTGCGGATTCTCTCTCTCTCTCTCTCTCTCTCTCTCTCTCTCTCTCTCTCTGTCTCTCTCTCTCTATCTCTCTCTCTCTTTCTTTCTCTTTCTCGCTCATGCACTCTTTTTCTCTCTTTTCTGTCTTGCACTGTTAGTTTCGTTGCACCCACCTCTCACATTATTGAAATAGTTGAGGCTACCTCTCAGTTGATTTCAATTTTGTTCCAGTGGATTCGGCATTCCCGTCGAGAAGTCTGATATGTCGGGGGACACCCTCCACAATGCTTTGACCGCCGTTCTCACTAATCCCAAGTATATGAAGGTATACGTTTCGCGACACAAACAAATACATTTAATGACAAACGTTTTCAATTCGTCGGTTGTTCAGCATATAAAATGAGAATTGAAAATATTATTGATTACTCAATTTATTGATTACGTTATGTTTTGTATTATTGATTACGTTATGTTTTGTATTACATACGTTTCACAGTTTCAACAAATCAGGGAGTGAATAGGATTTTTAATCTTTTTCAGAGTTTCCCTGGAATCTCATATTGACAGTCATTAGTAATTAAGTACCGGTCAGTCTCTTCGAAACACTCCCGAATGCCCCCGAAACACTTCGGAATTGCCTCTCGAATCGCCCTCAGAACACTCCCGAATTGCATTCGAAACACTCCCGAATACCCCCGAACACTTCGGAATGCCTTGCTATGCCTTCGAAACACTCCCGAATGGCTTTCGAAAGGACTGACCTCACCTTTAGTAAATCGTACAACATACAACATACCAGCAACCGTCATGCCCATATTGACTTGCAGAACATGCGAGAGCTGCAGAAGGTGCACTCGGAGAAGCCAATGACACCCGAGCAGGTGGGAAACACAGCAAAAATACGAATAGAAAAAAGAACGACTAATTCCAATCAGGTGGCTCTTTACTGGACCAACTTCCACCTGCAATACGACATCGACCTCGACATCCCGCAACTCAATGTGTTCCAGGTAGGAGGGGCGGGGCGAGAGGGGGCGGGGCTAAAGAGTGCGGGATTGGATATTCACTTCTTCAGCTCTACTGTGTCGATGTGTGGGCTATTCTGATCACAGCTGGACTGGTGGCGCTATGGGTACGTTTCGTGACAATCATATAATTATTCGAGCATTATTAGATCGATGAGATTCGGTTTATGAAAACAAATATGTGTGATACTATTGCAGGTGTTTTCGAAGCTGCCTTCTTTATATTACTGGTCATGTTGCACGATGGCATACAAAGAGAAGGAGAAGGTCAACTAGGCGGTCTATAATAGGCAATAATACTCTACTGTGGACTGTGCAATAAACACATTACAAGTCAATTTCCTCTCGATTTTTGTGGTTTTGTTTCAGACCTCGGATCCTTGGTGTTTTGATTGGGTTTTTTTAATTGTGCGACACATTGATCTGCTGATCTGCTGATAATAAATGTTTGATGTGTCATTGAACACCAATAAATATGGAGATTTACAAAATTTCTGTCAGTTTTTGGTTTTTGCCTTCCGTCACGCGCATTTCTCAAACGAGATTCACCGATGATCTCTCGGGGTCATCCCGAGATCCTGAAAGCAAAAGAAATGCAGTAAGAGAGTGTGTGGAGAGGAGAGAGTGCAGATAGCGATCGGGATGACCAAATTAGCCGTATTCCGGATAGGGCGTGGGCGGGATCCGGAAGATCAGGTATTTATTGAGAGACGGCTGGGCGGATCGAGAAAACGAGACAAGAGAGAGAAGCATGAAGGTCGCGGTCGCAGGTCAGTCTTTTACTTGTTGTATGCAAATTAAACTTCTTGAAACGTCTATTAAACTGCAAAAAAAAGTGCATAAAATATAGAAATATATATGAAGAGAGAGAGAGAGAGAGAGAGAGAGAGCGCTATTTGCAGTTCTCGCCCTCATCACTGTCGCCTGTGCGCAGCGGGTGGACGCGGAGGTGAAGAAGGGCCGCGACAACTACGGCATCCGCAAGGTCATCAAGGACGCCAACCTCAAGATCGACGAGGTACGCACGGCTCCTGTTTCTTCCCGACTGCTCTGTAGTCTCCTCATTCTCCCGCATATACCTTTTCACAGTCTACTTGTCTTTCGTTTTTCCCCTTCCTCTCATCAGTAGTTAATTTTTAATCATTCAATCAATCAATCGATCGATTTCAGCCGTTCGACCAGAATGGGTACGCGTGCGTGGTGTGCTCGCAGGTGATCGCTGAGGTGCAGCAGTACATCAAGAGCCACGAGGTAGATCGGTACTTGGAAATCGATAACCAATCGATATTCCAGGCTACCGTGCCGGAGATTCTGGATCAGGTGTGCTACAACCTGTTCAGCAAGTACGCCACTGCTATGACTGTCTGCGAGGCTATGGTAAGAAAGAGTAGAGAGAGAGGGAGAGAGCGGGTAGAGAGAGGGTAGAGAGAGTGAGAGAGACAGAGAGAGAAAGAGAGAGAGAGAGAGAGAGAGAAATTGGGAGAGAGAGCGAGAGAGAGGAGGGATGGAGAGAAAGAGACTGTCTGTTTCAGGTGAAGATGGAGCTGAAGACGATCCTTCGTCTCATCGAGGAGGGCACTGACCCCGTCACCGCCTGCCGCGCCCTCACACTCTGCTAGAAATAAAATAATAAGTAGATGTGTACAGAAAGATAATAAAGAAATTCTATCATTTTGTATCTCTCTTTTACATCGGTCTATTCTGCGCTATCAAGGTACACCGTATGTAAATAACGAACAACATAATTTGAAAACCGCAGCTCTCACACGATTCACGCTTAGTTTCTAAATAATATCGACAAATAATTAATTAAATGTTTAATATTGAACGTGCGATGTTTTTGATCAACCCCAAATTTTCAAATTTCCCGCGGATTTTCCCTGAAAGTAATCGCGCGGGAAGGTGCGATAACGTTGCACACTCTCTTCCTTGCTGTTCGCTCCTTCCACGTACGTTTTGTTGTTTAATTATTTTAATGAGTAACACCTTTTATTGTTATCTCACTGTCTTATCTCAGAGTTTGTTTTGATTGCACCCGCGCGTTGCAACTTCTACGATTACGATGAATCATCAATCGATATGTACAATGACGTCATTCCATTACGCTGCCCTCTTCCGTCCATTACGTGTTTCGCAACAAGCTAGCTGTAAAGTATAAAAACCGACAATTCCAACGAGACGTTCTCATATTTCGAAATCTCGGTCTTATCACGTGATAATATAGTGATTGTCATCGCTCACTCACCCCGCAAGTGTGCTTCACTTCGCATGTTTTATTATGTTTGCGCTCGGTATCATGTCATGACGGTTTGATAGTCATAGTATGCATTTCTAAATGTCTCTCTAAATTCATTTTAATCTATGAAAAGTCACTCTTGCAGCCCACTGTGATGTCGACGTCCGTCAAGCACCGCGAGTTCATCGGAGAGCCCATGGGCGACAAGGAGGTGCGTTATTTCGTTTTCACTATAGTGATTTGTTGTTGTTTATTTGTTTGCCAATCGATATGTTGTGTTTTTTAGGTGACGGCGATCGCCGGCATCGGTCCCACCTACGGAACCAAGCTCAGCGACGCCGGCTTCGACAAGGTTAGCTTCTATCAATGTTTTCGTTTCGAGACCGATTTGTGTTTGAATTTCCATGTATCGATTGTATTCAGGCGTACGTTCTGTTCGGACAATATCTGCTGCTCAAGAAGGACGAGGAGCTCTTTGTCGAGTGGATCAAGGTACGGTACTTTGATTATACCGTTTTGCTTTGATTACGGTATGTATGTTTGTAGGAGATCGCTGGAGTGACTGCGAACCACGCCAAGTCTGCGTTCAACTGCCTCAACGAGTGGGCCGAACAGTTCATCTAATTTACCAATTCACGGTATTTTCCGTAATAGTTGCAGTTTTACCGTGTCGCTGCCATTTTCACTAGAACACTCACCCCACGTCCCTCACCAGATTTTTAGAAGCTTACACGTTCAATTGTTATCGCCTGGGTACCTAGCATCTCCGTGTAAGTATGTGATTTATCACTTATTGTGACTTATCTGATCCTTGGATAAATATTTTTTTGTTCACAATGAGCTCGTCCATATTTGTCTATTTGCCTTCTTGGTGATGGGTTGCACAGATTGAACACACGTGGGGTGTTCGCTTCGTGCCCACTGTTTATAGCGAGGCGTGTCGCTTTCATCGCCTCTTTTATCATTTGTTTGCGCACAGAATTACTGTATATCGGGCCCTTCAAAAGGCGGGTTGCCGGAAATGGAAGTCAATTCGAGATGCTTCGTCTACTCGTACTCGCATGCGTCACTGGAGCCGGTAGGTTTCTGTAGCATGCAAGGTTACGGTATTTTGGTATTCAGCCGCTCAGATCTGTTCGGTGGGCGGACAGATGACGGACTCGGATAAGACCAATGTGTTGAAGTGAGTACTGTTGTACTGTATAGGAGTACTGTATAAGAATTCAGCTATCACAATGATATGAGGAATACGATTGCGAACGGGACGTTTGTGGCGCGTGGAAAGCAGATGCCTTCAGCGACTAACATGAGGAAGATGGTGAGTACTGTACATCCAGTAGACAATGTACGGTATGCAGTTCCGTGTTCCTGTGGATCCGTAATACGGCCTTAACAACAACATAATGGTACTACCTAAGTTCCCAAGTTCATAATCCAGTAACATATTCTGAATACAGTAATTCTTCAGAAGTGGGACTGCGATTTGGAGCAGCACGCACAGCAGTGGGCGAATGGATGTGTGTTCAAGCACAGCCAGGGATCGTGAGTCTCTCTCTCTCTTCTCTTCTTTCTCTCTTCTCTCTTCTCTCTCTCTCTCTCTCTCTCTCTCTCTCTCCTTCCCCTCTCTACGAACTCATTCCAGTGGCGAGGGCGAGAACCTCTACACGTACATGTCGTCCATGAATGTTTGAATTGCAAGTGGATCCCACCGCGAATGTCTCTTTCAGGTGGACATTGACGGACAGGGCATGAAAGCGTCCAAGATGTGGTTCAAGGAGTTCCAGGACCACGGATGGTCGGACATCAAACTCACGTCGCAGGTGTTCTCCAGCGGAGTCGGACACGCGACACAGGTGGGAGGAGAGAGTGAGAGAGAGAAAGGGAGAGAGAGAGAGAGTCTCATAGATGGCGTGGGCGGATACGGACAAGCTGGGGTGCGGGGCTTCGCTCTGCGACGGCGGATCGCGCGTCCTTCTCGTCTGCCGCTACTCCAAGCCGTCAGTGGGAATCGTTGTGGGACAGAGATTGTCTTCAACATACTTATTTTAGCGGCAACTGGATCAACAGCAACGTGTACAACCCCGGCTCGCCGTGCACTGAGTGCACTGGCCAGTGCGACTCCCAGTCCAGTCTCTGCGTCGTGTAGACTACTGTGAATGATGTAGATAATGTAACCAATACATTATACTGTGATAGCCTCACTAGCTTGCCTACCTCACAATAAACATTTTCAAAATGATTTTTTTGTAATTGTATTGCGAAATTACCACGAAGTGATTGTTGTGCATACAAAAGTGTGCGTATTGTTTGCGATCAACTGCACAATTTCACTGTTTGACTGCATCGCATCAATATTTATGTGTTTGTTCTATTGTTTTGTTTGTTTGTTTACAATCTTCACTCTAACTTTCTCATTATAGGTTTCTACTCTTTTTCCAGATTTTACTTTGGTCGCTACTTTCCTTTCGTCCGCTGTGGCCCTGCACTGATGAGCGTTCAGGCAGTAGGCCCACCACAGTGGATGTTCTTATTTCGATTCTATTATTTAGTCAGTAACTCTAGATATAGTACGTTGATGTAGCCTGTCTGCAGGATAATGGGCCGAAACAGGGATTCTGTTTCTTATTTATTTGTGAACTACTTTATCTGCTTTGTCAATTCCTCATTGTTTGTAGTTGGTTAGCACATGACTGTGATCTCTCGCGTGTACTACGCAGAGAGGCGCGTCTTGTCTCTTTCCAGCTTTCACTCTTACTTATATTATCTTTGTCTCTTACTATTTAATTTATTCCGTTACATTTACTTCTTCTAACTGTTTCACATTTTATTCTATACGTTATACTTTCCTGCCCTGCCTTTTATAGGCACGTCTGACCTTTTTTGTCGTATAAATCAATATTGTGTATGTATTCTACTACCAGTTATTCTGTCAGTATTACTTCATTTTCTCTCTCACCGTTTACGGCGAGACTTGCACCGTGCCGACTCCGTTCTCCCTAAGTGCACCTGGGAGAACGCGGCATGCCTTCCTAAGTGCACCTGGAAGGATTGTGCGGAGCTGCTCACCGTGACCGGCCGGGTACCCTGGCCAGTCGCACAGAGCAGCTCACCCCACTCTAGTCTCATAAATGCACCTTGAGACAGTGAGTGGGTTTACTTATTCTTCATTTTATCTTTCTTTCTCTCTACGAGAAAGTTAGTTTTTCATTCATATTTTTCTTTCATTCATTTCATTACATTTTACCCGTAATATTAGAATCTTTCTTATTTCCTTCCCATGCCTGTACTTTTTTGGATCTATTAGTGTTTGGTAGCAGGAGTCACACATCTATACACATTTCTTTCTTTCTTTTATTCTATTTGTTTTACTCTCTGGAGGGCTCATGTGGTCCGGGCCCATGACATGTTATTCTTATTTCACTACTGAGGTTGTCATGCAGCCACCTTCGATTGCGCTTTGATGATTCGGGAAACAGAGATATCCGAGTTGTCATCTAGGCCTGTCGTCGTACATAGGCGCCTATTTAGGCATCCCGCCTCAAGGGTCTCTGAAACCTTTCACTCCTGCCAAATCCCAATCAAACACACAAACCAAGCATTTAATCACCAAATTCTCTACTACCAGTGACTCCATACTAGTAAAACGTCAAAAGAAAAACGTTCTGCTAGTATCTAATTCTACAACTCATACTAGTGTACACTGTCCAAACACTAAATGTCTTATCTGTCCTCAGGTTGATCATTCTAACAAAATATATTGCTACGCTACTAACTGCCATGTTACGACTTTGAAAACTCCGAACTGTGACTGTAATACTGCTAATGTTATCTACTGTATTACTTGCGATCTATGTGGTGTTCAATATGTTGGCCTGTCCTCTCGCAAGTTTTTGCAACGTATGCGTGAACATAAGAGTGCTATCAACAATAAGTATTCTAACACTCCTCTTTATAAACATTTTGCTCAAAATGGCCACTCTTGGTCGTTTGCCAAACTCTCTATTTTGGAGGTAGTGGATGTGAATAGTGACAAACGTATGAATAATGTTAAATTGGAAGAGCGTGAAGAATTCTGGATTCGAACACTTGTTACAGCATATCCTGTGGGTCTGAATGACTCTATCAGAGGATATGAAACCATCACTCGCTCTCATATTCGTCCTTTTGATAAGGTATCTCATCCTTACTTCAATTTCCGCCCGAAGACTCGCCGGCGTCCCAACAAAAGGAGGGGCTCTGGTAAAGGTGGAACGCCAGATACGTCTTCCCTTGTGCAAGCAGCTAATGCTCGCAATTGGTATGAGAGTTACCGTAACGTCCTATGTATGTCTAATAAATCTAAAAATAAACTGATGTCATATCTTCTCGATAATCGTTCTCTTCAAAACTTGCTAAAACTCGAAATTTTATTG
Source organism: Rhabditoides inermis (assembly GCA_963966185.1). NCBI lineage: Eukaryota > Metazoa > Nematoda > Chromadorea > Rhabditida > Rhabditidae > Rhabditoides > Rhabditoides inermis. Next base: position 1,409,345 of record CAWZYM010000151.1, read on the forward strand.
TCTGTTTACTATTGGTCTATTGACCACACTCCTAACAAAACTAAAGACTTGTTCAAAAACACGATTTTCTTGAAAATTCCTTATTTGTTCACAAATATGGAAAGCCTCGGTCTCTTTTCCTTGTTCAATACTCGTGAAGTGTTGTGTATTCTTAATTCCTTTAATCGCAAGGACCAGCAGAAGATTCGAGTGACACATCTGGCTACCGACCGTTTGAGTAAATATGTGGTGAATCATAGCCGTGTTATCAAAGAGTACAGAGGAGACCGACCAGTTTCTCTGGACTCGATTCCTTGTTTCTGCAGCAATGCAGAATACGATTCTCACCGTGATCCCCACTATGGCCACGTTCTTACAGGCGACCTCTCTATCATCTCTAATCACTCCCTCAGATCATTTATGAAAAAAGGCGCTAATATGAGAGTGTCCAATCTCAAACTCTCTGTATCCACTGTTGTCAACACTGTTCGAAATGCTATTTCTGACATGGTTAATCAGTACAAAAATCTTCTCTCTATCAGTGATCGTAATATTTCCATCGTCACTAACAAAATATTCGATTGCGTTAACGATAAACTTAAGTATCGTGTTATGAGCAAAAAGTTCAATTCCGTTACAAATTTTAAATCTATTACTTCTGATCTACATAATTGTTTCACAGTTACCACTATAGATAAAGCTTCAAGTAATTTTGTAGTAATGTGCAAGCGACTTTACATCTCTTTCTGTGATGCTGAATTAGGCATAAGTTACGGTAGGGCTTCTGGCAATGCCGTATATGTGCCGTTTACAGGTGACCCTTCTGTTCTAAACAGTTCACTCACATATTCTTCTATCTTTGACCCCGATAAGTCTGTGTTGCCTAATATTTATGGAGTCCCAAAGCTCCATAAAAATCCTGTAAAATGTCGTTTCATCACTGCGGCACGCGAATGTATCACTAAGGGTCTTTCCATGGAACTCCAAGTAGTGTACAAACATCTAGAAAAACACTTTCGTAACATTTGCCTTAAAGGTGCTGCCAGAAATGGCCACAAAATGTACTTTTCGATTACTAACAGTATGAAAGTGTCCGATTTCTTACGCTCTGTCTCGAACACATCCCTTTCTCTATATTGTGCTGATTTTGCTAGTCTTTTTACTAATCTTCCGCATGATCTCATCTTGCAAAAGATGAAATTTCTTGTTGATATGTGTTTCAAGAATTGTGGAAAACCAAATATTCTCATTACATCTGCTAAATATTCTAAATATACTTCCGATCCTGTTATGCACATTGCAGACAAGCGTGTAATGTCGGCAAGTGAAATTATAGCCAAAACTAAGGTTTTGGTTGAAAGCGCTTATGCACAGTACGGTAGTTTTATTTTCAAACAGGTGAAGGGCGTACCACAAGGTGGTAACGCTAGCCCTCTCCTTGCTTCTCTTACGCTCAGTGTTCTAGAATACGAATACAGTCTTCTTCACCCTCTTGTCTGTAAAAATGAGAAATTCCAAGTTTTCCGTTATGTTGATGATGTACTCATTCTCTATGACAAGAAGTCTGATCTTGACACCTTTTTTAAAGCATATCTTCCTAGCAACTTGCAACTGGAGCGCACTAATCGTACTGATTCCGAGGCACATTTTCTCGATATTACTTTACGTTTCGATACGCATTGGCAAGTAAGTCTGTACAATAAGACTGATGATTATACATTCGACGTTCATCGCTTCACGCATTCCGAAAGCACTACTAGTCGCCAAATCTGTTTTGGTAATCTTAAATCAGAAGCTCTTCGCATTGTCCGTTGCTGCACTGATCGCACTGTGCTTTTGGTTAAACTAGAAGAACTCTACATTACTTTCTGCCGTCTCGGTTTTAAAGCATCTACAGTTAAAGCCGTTCTTTTGAAATACTGTTTCCGTAAACGAGATATCAATAGATCACTTAACCTTTTCAATGTCCAAAATCGTAAATTACTCACCGAAAAAATATACAAATTCTAATTCCGCAATTTTTTGTTTGTTTGTTTACAATCTTCACTCTAACTTTCTCATTATAGGTTTCTACTCTTTTTCCAGATTTTACTTTGGTCGCTACTTTCCTTTCGTCCGCTGTGGCCCTGCACTGATGAGCGTTCAGGCAGTAGGCCCACCACAGTGGATGTTCTTATTTCGATTCTATTATTTAGTCAGTAACTCTAGATATAGTACGTTGATGTAGCCTGTCTGCAGGATAATGGGCCGAAACAGGGATTCTGTTTCTTATTTATTTGTGAACTACTTTATCTGCTTTGTCAATTCCTCATTGTTTGTTCTATTGTTTGCCGGTTTTTGCTCTAGTAGCCTAGTCACCTCACATCATATCCGCGATATGTATGTGACGTTTCAAGTGCTGACGGGCAGCGGTAAACTGATCCAATATTGTGGCGAGGTTCACCAATGTTGTGCAATCCATACTTGAAACATTGTCGCTACGCAAAGTTTGCGTCATCATTCTCAAGTTGTTTCCAGTAGCATAACAAGTTGAACAGTTTCGGCTCATTGCAAGTCGTCATTCTACAGTAACGGCTCATTGCTAGTCGTCATTCTACAGTAACGGCTCATTGCAAGTCGTCATTCTACAGATCATTCTACAGTAACTCTGATGACGTCAATACCGGAGTGCAACGGGGCAACGACGGCGGCGAGTGCGTCCTCCACCTCGGTCCTCTCCGCCGGCTCTGAGAAACTCAGCAAGGCCGAGAAAAAAGTGGGCGAGTCGCGAGTTTTTATTTTGTTTGTTGTCTGTTGTAGTTGTCAGTGTGTTGACTTTATTGGTTTTACGAAATTTCCACTGTTCTAGGCGCTGTACCGTGAGCAGTATCCCGAACCGCTCGGCACCCGCAGGGAGGAACTCAAGGTAGGTTTATTGTACCAACCAGTACAATTTTGGTCCCTTCTCTTCGCTCATGCAATGCTTGTGCAGTGCGCGTTGTTGTCCAGAATTCAGACTGATGTTGCTGTTCCAGAAGATGTTCTCGGACGGGTCGGTGGACAAGGAGGCCAAGGAGGCCGCCATCTGGGAGGCAGTGGCGCGATACGCAGACGAGGAGTGCCGGTCGGTTACAGATGTCCTTTTTTGTTTGGGGCTCTAACGCTGTTTCACTGAACTGTATATGACGTGGTTATATTTATTATAACAATTCTAGCTCCACTCCGCTGGACGACCCGAACTCGACTCCGAAGATGCAGCGCCGCGCTAATCCATTCCACGCGGTGCTGGACCTGCATGTGGTGCGTGTGACGTGTGACTAGTTCGATTCCTCTAAGACCCTTTCTCATTCGACTCACCCTATCGTCGTGGGCATAGCCTTTATGCGTTAAGGTCCAACGTACCACGAATCTTTATACAATATCGATTTCAGAAATCGTCTGACTACACCTCGCAGAAGACGGATACACTGGCGGCGGCGATCCTCGCAGCCTTCTCCGCCTGGTTGGATGGGAAGGGGGAGGAGGAGAGGAAGAGGGTCGAGCAACACTGGCTCACTCAGGACATCAGGGTGGGATATTGTTCCGTATCCCTTCCACACGTGAAACGTGAATATTGGAGATAGAAAATACCTTCGATACATATATGGGTTTATTTTGATACTCAATCTTTTATGGGTGCATTGCAGAAGTCAGCGCTGCGCGCAGTGACAGGGAACAAGTCGACCCTCCATCTGTCGGCAGTCGACGAGGCGTTCGGACTGGCGGCCATCAGAGAGGAGATCGTCAACGAGATCGAGGTGGGCGGGGCCAGCGGGGCGGGGCTAGATGGCTTCATGATTGTTGGTGGTTGAACGGCCTTGTCAGGCAGAGGAGGAGTGTTGATCGATGACTGGTTGATTCAGATGCTGTGTCGCGACCACAAGTTCGCGTCTGCCATCCACCTCGCCACACAGTTCAGCGTCTACGAGGTCAGAGTTAGATTTATGAACACTTTAGACTTTAATCACATTAATCATTGTTTGTGGCGAAACTCACTGTTGTTGGTTCGATTAGTCGTTCGATCGAGTCGTGCACCTTTGCAGGAGTTTGACATTGACTCGTTTGTGATTCCGTGTCTATTGTGCGACAAGGTGCCACTCATCGAGGACTACCTCACAAAGGCGCCCGGACACAGGCTAAAGGTGGGAGAGAGAGAGAGAGAGAGACCTCTCCCCTTTCAGCGCGACTACCTGCTGTTCATGGACTCTCTGGTGGGTCTGGAGAAGTCCGAGGTTCGCAACGCCCTCTCGAGCTACACCGAGAGGGACATCATGAAGGAGAAAGAGATCAACCGATTCCAGGGTCCGTTCCGTTTCCGTAAGATTGCGTATTTGTTTTTTTTTGTTGTGAGCGAATGAGATGGCATGATGTCGTTCGATATCGCATTCGCATGTCGATGGACAGGGAAACATTGAGTGCTATAAGGTATCCCCCATTTTCACGGTACGCGAATTATCGGCGGTCGGCCAGACAGGGACGAAGTGACGAGCAGACTTTTTCGCGAAAAAAATCGCGCGAAAACTGCAATACTTAAGCATGCATTATTGATTTGCAATTCGCAGCGCGAATCGCAAAAATGTTTTCGGCAAAAAATTGCGAAAATAGGTGACATACTTTTTCGCGCGAAAATTTCAGCGAATCGCGAAAATTTTCGCGGACACCGTTTTCGCTGCGAAACGAAAGATACCGCAGATTCGCTACTTTTTCGCGAATCCAGGTACGAATTTTCACTTTTCTGTATATTTTTCATTCTTTATAATTGAAAATACACTTCATGAACATCGTGGAAGCTGTATTGACCACAATTGTTTGCTGTTATCACATACTAGTCGTTGCGCACTCGTGCCACCCGATTCGCGCGAAAAGTTTGGCGAATTTGAAAAAAGGCGTGCGCCAGTGACAAAACAATGTTCCTATTTGAATGTTTGGAGTTAAACATGTCACACAACCTCTAAGAAATAAGTTTTCAATTATAACAAAGAAAACAAATCTGCGTAATTCTCAGTGGAAGCGAATATCTTCGAATTCGCCAAATTTCAGCGAAAACGATCACCAATTCGCGCGATTATGGGTAGTTTCGCGATTCTCTCAAGCTAAAAATTTTGCGATTATTTTCGCATTTCGCTTGCGAAAAAGTCTGTCGGAGGCCATAGGATGACTTTCGAGGTTTTACGCCGAAAATACGGCAAAAATGAAAGAAACTGAAAAAATCGAAATCTAGAGTTCTGTGCGGACACTATCAAAGCACCTTCTCCCTCAAACTGGGTTCTGTAGCATGAGTTTAAAGTGAGTTATTAAGTATTCTAGTTTTCACCTATTGAACAGCCTCGAAAACTCGGTTATCGAACGATAAAAAGAAAACTAGAGCGAAATTCAAAAATCGAAATGTAGAGTTCTATGGGAACTGGGGATCCACACCACTTATCCAAAAATTGGAATGATTCATCAATTCCGGAAGGAGTTATTAGCTCTGAAAGGTGAAGAACTCTGCTTCATTAGAATTGCAAATCACCTTCATTTCACTAAAATCAGACCGCAAAGCGCGCGATTCGCGCGGTCGAATGGTCTTGCGCGAACCGATAGAGCGGCTAAATGCGATGAAATGATGTCTGCAAAACATGCGGCAAGATGGCTGCCGTCCCGTGAACCGGGGGATACCCTATAGTGCTTGAAACCTGTTTGCATCTTTGCAGGCAAGACGCTGGAGAAGTTTATCAACAAGTCGGTGGAGGTGCTTGGCATGTGTGCGGAGAGAGACTCGCCCAACATGTACAACTCGAGGCAGTTCAAGTGAGCCGAGGGGGGGGGGGAGATCAACCGATTCCAGGGTCTGTTTTGTATCCCGTCTGATTATGTATTTATGATTTCTTTACGTTTGATTTGTGATTATGTTTAGTTTGGTTTGTGGTTGTGTACAGAAACAAGCGGGTTGAGATTTCACATGTTTGTGTATTGGAGTTGGACAGTTCATATGCGATATGTGTGTTTTGATGAGAGAGGCGCGCAGGAATTACTATGTCCGTTAGTGGTTGTGTATAGAATATGTAGGTTTCTACCGTCGTACTCTGTAGACTGTAGATAGAGTAGACAATGTTGACAGATGCTGGATAATGGATATGTGATTAGTGTGGTGAGATGTGATTTTATGGATCGTGGTGAATTTAGTGACTGTCTGTTTTAGGATTGGAGGTATATTATACATTGATTGCATAGTGTCAGTGAGAATGAATGCTCCGATGATGTGGTTGCAGGCACCTCGAGTTTCTTCTCAAGGAGGGTGCCTTCAAGCCAGTCGACGAGTGCTACTTTGACAAAGTCGAGGTGAGTTGCTGGGTTGGAGGGAAGTATGAGTGAACGCATGAGGCAGGAAATGGAGTACGAATCGTTTTGATGAAACACAAACACATTTCCTCCACTACGGTTACGGTACGGAGGAGATTTTTGTTTTGTTTGTTTGGATCTATGTTATCAAAAATTCTTGTAATCCCATCTCATTCCAGGAGCACCTTGCTTCGAACCGCGGTCAGGTGGAGTGGGTGGTGCGCCATCTGTCGGAGAGGAGGAGGGAGAGGGAGGCGGTCATATGGGCACTCCACTTCCAACTCGACAGGAGGAAGTGCGTGAGGGGGGATGACAGGAGACAGAGTTTGCTGACAGTACACCTACTACACGATCAAATGCGAATAGAGAGAAGATCAATTTTCAACAGTGACCCGGCGAACTATCTCCCTGAATAATATGATAGTATGATGTTCTTTGTAGGTGGCCATCGAATGTGCGCGGCTGGAGCGAGCAGCGGGTCGCTGAAGTGCAGCAACAACTCGACGCGTGCGTTGTTTGTTTGTTTGTTTATTTGTTGTTTTGTTCAAAAAGTCATTTGTATTGCCTCTATTACTGTTGGGAATACTGTTCACGTGAATGTGAATGAATGAATTCAAAGCGGAGTTTCTTGGATTTGGTCAACGGTGCCGACTCAGGTTAATTTGTGAGTTAAGTATATTCGTATCTGGCGTTTATGATTATCATTTTGTTGTATACAATGAGTTTGTGGAGGAAGGAAGGAATCCGATTGAAAAAGGTGCACATTGCTAGCCATTAGTATTGTCGTTAAAACGTATATTTAGTAGTTTTTTGTAAGATCTTTTTTTTCAGGTTGACTGCGGCCAACGCATCGAACGTGGAGCTGGATGTGAGTAGATTTTACAAATCATTTATATAAGTTTTATTTTATTAACATTATTACTCTTTTTATACATGATCGTCAATGACACAGGTGGGCGGCGGTCGTCGGATTCCGATTGAGATGGTGGAGACGGCAGAGCAGCTGAAGGCACTGGAGGAGGTGCTCAAGGGAGAGACGGTGAGAGAGAGAGAGAGTGCGAGAGAGAGAGAGGGAGAGAGAGAGAAAGAGGGACGGGGAGAAGGAGGGAGCGAGGGAGGAAGAGGAAGAGAGAGAGAGAGAGGGAGAGAGAGAGAGCGTGTTTCCAGATCATCGGTCTGGATACGGAATGGAGTGCTATGGTCACCTACAACGAGAAAAAGGATAAGTGAGTTTACTTTATTTTTTTTGTTTTTTTAACGTTTGATGAGTTGAATAGTGTTGAGTTGAATAGCTGTGTTTAATTGTGTTAGTGTGGAGCGTGTGTTTTATTGCAAAAGAGATATGCATATTGCCGACTAGGGGTCTTTAAACTAACATAACACAAAATAATATATTTTCGGTATTTCATTCGTAGTTCTCCTGACCAGACCACCAGACCTGCTGTTGTCCCTATATCCTGTCTGTATGATTTTCCATACTATCGTATCTATCTCGTCCTTTGTTGCATGGTGTCCTTGCTGCAAGTGGCAGTGCCGTCTCGCGCCTTCCTCGTCGACTTCCTCTCCATCGAGAAGTGCGTCTCTCTCGACTGCCGACACTCATTCATGCAGACACTCTTCTGCGGACACCAGCTCAAGTGCGGTGCGTACTGAACGTATTTTATTATTAACAAGGAGTGTCGTTTAGGTCACAGAAGCCGATGGTGACCAAACTGATATCATGGATACCCTAGGAAGTCACTAGTCGAGAACCGTTTTCAAATCCACAGGACCGGCCATACGTTTTGAGATATTAACGTTTCAAATTTTGGAGCTAAACCGTGTGTATTGCTTTTGCGGCCTGTCACTCCATTCGCGCGAGCTGTGAAACAGCGGCGGTGGCCTAGTGGATAGAGCGGCCGTCTGTCAAGCTGCAGGGTGTGGGTTCGCTCTCCGGATAAGCTTTTCATTTTGCCGACACTTTCCGGACTTGTACTTTTTGGTGACAATTGGGCAGTTGGTAGAAAACTCCTATCATATTTTTTTCAAATCGAACGGTCATATGTCTTGTTGAGGGCTCATTACAAAATGTTTGCGTTCTTTAAACTTCATTTTCAAAAATTTCGAAAAATATTACCGACGATGGTTTCCACCATGCGTGACTCCAACCAATCGAACAAAAAAGTAAGTCCGGAGAGAATCGGCAAAATGAAAAGCATATCCGGAGAGCGATCCCACATCCTGCCGCTTGACAGACGGCCGCTCTATCCACTAGGCAACCGCGGCTGTTTCACAACTCGCACAAATGGAGTGACACGCCGCAAAAACAATCCACACGGTTTAGCTCCAAAATTTGAAACGTAATTATCTCGAAACGTATGGCCGGTCCTGTGGATTTGAAAACGGTTTTCGACTAGTGACCTCCTAGGGTATCTCTGATATCAGTTTGGTCACCATCGGCTTCTGTGACCTAAACGACACTCCTTGTAAGAAGTTATTATTTGAAGTTAGTCTTGCTATTAGTGTTTGGATTGATATGAACGTTTTTGATTGATGTCAGGGAAATCATCATTTGAATGTGATTTTGCTAAAAGCTATAAGTGTTTTTATATATTGGTTTAGGCTTCGACTTCCGCAACGACGTGAAGGTGTTGGAGGGTGCGGTGGAGGGCTGGCCAATACAGGAGAGAATGCGCAACGTCGTCTGCCTCGCCAGACTCACCAATGCCGTGCGTTTCTGGATATAGTGAACTTATTCTAATCGATAATACGCTAATGTTTTTTTCAGTTGTGCGACGCGAAGCCGGACATTATCGAGCCGCTGGGTGAGTGGGTGTGAAGAAGAAGGGAGGTACACATGCTGATCAGGCTGTCTGGAGACATTGGTCACTTTTTATGATGATATTTGTTACTAGACGAAAGAGGAGATGTAGATGAGCGCTGGCAGGTATGGCATAAATGACATGTGATTGTAGACCCGTGCACGGGCCTCGCGTGGGGCTTCGACGCGTCGTCCGGACAGAGACACTTCAAACTCACTGACCTGGTCGCCAGCCTCACCGGGAAGCCACTCGACAAGCAGTACCAGGTGGGTGTTGGAGAGGGAGAGAGGGGGAGGGAAAGAGAGAAAGAGAGAGAATGTTGCTGTTAGTTATTTACCGCGGATTTGAAATTATATATTTGAATTCATATTTGAAATGTATAACACTTTTCATCGTGATTCTCTTTTCAGATGAGTCACTGGGAGAAGAGGCCGCTGCGCGCTGGACAGGTGCGTGTAGTCAGAGGCAGTGTCAGAGATTTACTCGCAATCTTACGGTTACGGAAGGGAGAGTGATGTAGTTGACGTATGGATGTGATGTGATATTGCAGCTGCGCTACGCTGCGATGGACGCGTGGTGTCAGATAGCGTGCGTGGACAGACTGCGCGAGAGGGCCGAGTGGGTGACTTGCTATATGAATGAATATTCTCTTCTGAAAATTACAAGCGTAAAGTAGCTCTGTTTGGGTTCATCTCAATTCAACAAAAGCACATGCATAAAACTATTATTTCTACACTAAACTATAAACACAAACCTGCTCTCTCAAACGATATGTAGAAACGTATACTTTATCGATAATTTATTAATAGGGGCTATATAATATATTTTCTTATTTCTTATGGCAGCATTGTGAAAATCAATAAACAGCTATAGAACAATCGTTGAGTTTACAATGATGTTTTCATTATTTTTGAATGTATACAAATACAAGAGCTTTTTCATATATGACTCATTTGATAAACGGGTTAATAGAATGTGAGTGATAGAATGTGTGTGTGTGTGTGTGTGTGCAATAGTATATTCATATTGGCATTTGATTGTCAATGTATTTGTGATCGTTTTGAGAGAGCAGGTTTGTGTTTATAGTTTAGTGTAGAAATAATAGTTTTATGCATGTGCTTTTGTTGAATTGAGATGAACCAAAACAGAGCTACTTTACGCTTGTACTTTTCAGAAAAGAATGAATGTCCTTTTGTTGAATTTCGAAGAAATTTTCTTTTTTTCAAAAGGTATTTCAAACAACAAAGATAACAACAACAAAACAACGCGCGTGAACGACGACGCAAATCACAAACAGTGGGCACATAATCGCATTATCGCGCTCTCCCGCACACATTCCGCATCACGAACCAATCAGCGCGCGGGCGCGGGACTAGTGAGCGGGTCTTTCAGCGAATCAGCGAACAGCTGCACAACTGACAGACGTGCAGACCTAACCAGCGAACATATTTTTGGGTATTAAACTATTGTTTCATGTTTTGTTTTTGTTTATAGTTGTTCAACGGACGATTTAGAGACAAGATCATGATATAACTCTGAAACATTTATTATTTTGATGATTTACAAGCGATTTTGGCGGCCCTCCCGGCCGAGCGGTTCTGCGCGCCGCTAGATAGGACCCAAACGATCGGCGCTTCGCGCCGATCCCTATTATGTATTATACCTTTTCAGTCTGTCAGATATTACTTTTAGTATTTTAAAGCTAGTTGTTTTAATACTAAAGGTGTTATTCATAATTCCCTTGCAGTGCGGCGTCTCTGGACTGGGAGCAGATGCTGGCGGCGTCGAGGCTCGGGGAAGAGGAGGTGAAGAAGGTGGGTGGGGAGAGAGGGAGGGAGGTATGGAGGGGAGGAAGGAGAGAGAGGGAGGGAGGGAAAGAGTCCTCGTTGCAGGAGAAGCCTAAGAAGAAGAAGGGCGGCCGCAACATTGACGACGACTCTCTCCGCCAGTTGATGCAGGTCAGAACGGTTTTTATGTGTGTCAATAGTTTGATCAGTTGTGGTATGTTTCATAATTTCATCATTTTAAAAGCATTGTAAACTAATGAATAATGAAAGAGTGTGAAGCATTGATCATATAGGAAATAAAATAAAAGGTTATAATTTATTATGTATAACAGTTACTACATTTATCTTACAGGAGCGCGAGCGTGAGGTGCTGTCTCGCCTGGCTGGCGGTGACAGCGGCGACGGAGAGATGCAAAGGCCGATGCAGGTGGGGGAGGAAGAGGGAGGAGAGGGGGAGTGGCTGATGGAAGCATGGAAGCTGCTGGAATGGGAGATGGGATGGGATGAGGTGTGATGGCTGTGTTGCAGGTGCGTGTCATTGTGGACGAGATGCTCAGTGGGTTCGGCAAGTGTCTGAGGAGGTGAGTGGGGGAGGAGGGAAAGAGAGAGAGAGACAGGGGGGAAGAGAGAGGGAGAGAACAACTTTTGTAGGGATGGAGTAACTATTGTTTCGTCAATTGTGATCAATGTTTTTTTTTTAAATTTGCGAGATTATGATGATAATAGATTAAGTTTGATCCACCCCCTCACACGGTCACACTTCTTGAAAGTGTGTCTAATCGAGTTGGTTTTAATATGTTTCGATTTTGAAACAATTTGTGGTATGTCAATAAATTTTCAATCAACTTCTCTTTTTCCAATATAAAATGTCTATTTTCTCATGACAGGCCATATAATGAAATTCAGGCCTTAGTTCAGTAACCTCAACTCATAATATCATATTTTCTTGTACAGTATCCCCAATATCACATACCGTAACCTTTTGAGGATCGGCGTGGACACGATCATCTGTGGCAGTCGGCAGCAGGTGGCTGAGACAGCGAGGGACCTGCCGGACAGGATCATCCTCAGCACCGGAAAGGCGTACAGGGAGGTGAGGGGAGGGGAGGGGGGGGGGTTACTTACTCCCTATGCACGTTATGGATATGGAGTACGTACGCCTAAGTAGTGGGAGATGTAGGTGGAAGAATGTGTGATGTTGTCCTGATAGTCTTGATGGTTATGTGAACATAAGGGCACTAGAGAATTCTTATCTTATCCTAATTAATAGTCAGATATATTTTTTTCTATAATCTCTAGTTATCGCAACGCTTCCCGCGCCGCGCGCTCGACATCTGTGTGCAGGACTCGCCCGTCGATGCACTCAAGAGGTGGGGGGAGAGAGAGGGAGGGAAAGAGAGAGAGAGAGAGAGAAAGAGAGAGAGAGAGAAAGGGGAAGGAGAGAGAGAGGATGTACCTGTGCAGATTCCTGCGCGACACTCGCTGTGTGGTGAAGCAGTGCGACATCTTCAGTCGCTGCATGGTGGGGAGGGTCGTCTCTAGTCACTGTAAAACGTGGTATATTAATAGTGGTATTAATTTTGTCTCTACGACATGTCGCATTATTGGTTGATTCACATTCGTTCTGCCTTTTTGGTGAAATGTGAAACTTATTACTTATAGATCCAGATATTTTAATTTTTGAGATAGTGTTTTCACGACATTGATTTCTTTAATCTTCAAGTTTTTCATGTTCATGTAACTGAGTGTGAAGTATATTTTGACACAGTTTTATCTCACTTTTGTGTGTTATGTGCCATATCCATATAATTGAGCGTTGTTTGTTGCAGAAGTGCAACTCTGACTGTCTGATCGTCGCCCCCTCTGTGGTTATGTTGGCTATGTGGGATGCGACAGTCGACAGATACAACGAGTTCGCCAGGGACGACTATCAGGTGAGCAACGGGGGGAGGGGGTCTATTGTAGTTTTGACTTTTGATTGTAACAGATATTTGAGGAATGGCGCTCCTGTTCTTTGGAGTAGAGGGTGTGATTTTGGTTGATTTTACAAGCGGCCTCTGATATGTAAAAGTGTTTAGGGCTACTCGTTCATTTCTTGGTGTGAGCGCATCCGCTCGTCCCGCCCGGAAGACCACGACGGCTGGCCGTGTCGTCTGATGGAGGACGAGGGAGTGCTGGGGGAGGAGAGGGACGGCGACGAGCCAGTCGCCGCCGCCGAGTGCAGCTACGGAGTCGTCATGTGGACGTGGGTACTGCAGCCATGATGCTCATGACATAACATACACGAATAGGTCAAAATAGCGAACAGCATTTGGCATGTATGTGAGTGAATACCAGTACAACGTATATATGTATACGTTGTACCAGTATTCACTCACACACATTCTTATATATATAACGTGGCAGTTATACGCGGCAGTACCAAGGCCTTTCAAGTTATGCATTGTGCGGGTTCCCTTGTTTGTTTTTGAATGGCTACTTTGCAGATGTGGCTACGCGCGTGCTCACGACCTCTACATTCCCATCAAAGTGCAGCTCACCAAGGTACCGTTCATTGGGTATACTGTAGCTGGAATTCGTTACGGTAATGTCTTTATTTCTTTGTTGTAGGTCCCGTACGATGTTCTGTGTCGCTACAAGTTCTTCTATGTGTGCGGCGAGTGCGGACAGGTACGGAGGTGGTACTGTAGAATGAATACAGGGTACGATACTGAGGACTAGAGGGATACTGTACATTGAAATTGCAAAGTTAGTATGTGCCATATTTCAGGTTTACTGGGACGGCAGTCACCTCCGTAGCTACGCGGAGCACATGGGAAGGAAGGAGATTGTGTGAAGAGGCGGAGCTAGAGTGGGCGTGGCCGAGTGCATAGTTGTCTATCCCTGTTATGATTGTTCATGTTGTTGCTATTGTGTTTTTGTTGTTGTAGGTTAATTGTTGATCATGTTTACGTGTTTGAGAATACATAGGTATGCATTACGGCTGTCTGCCACTCTCTCTCTCTCTTTGTGAGTATTGTTTTGTTGAGGGATTGAATTTGTGTTCCGAGATGTGTCATTGAAAGATGTTCTATCCGGATAAATGTGTGAATCGAACAAATTGTACGCGGAGACTGATTTTTTTATATGATACTAGTAATTAGAGGAAGTAGTAGCTCTCACCTGTTAGTAGCAGGTTATTTAACAAAATAAAAGGAATCGGGTAAATTAGAGAGGGTCGGACTGGCAAGCCTGAAGTGTGCGGTAATGACGATGCAAATGTAATTGATAGCGGGTTCGGTTACACACACTCTCCTTCTCAATTTGAGTCACTTTTTCTGCAGATGGAAGAGAGAGGGAGGGAGAGAGGAGAGAGAGGCTGAGAGGCAGACAGACAGAGGAGAGAGGATTGGAACGTGTGGACTCACGGGCGGGCGCGTGCTCGATTGTTCTGAACATCTGAACTCTGCGATAGTAGAGTGCAGACACCCCGCCCCCTCTCATCGTCTCTCCGTCTCTCTTTCTCTCTCTCTCCATCTCTCTCTCCATCTCTCTTTCTCTTTCTCTCTCTCTCTCCGTCTCTCTCTCTCTCTCTCTCTCTCTCCGTTCTGGTGAGTACCTCGTGGTCAGTGCAATGCAGCGATAGTATCTTCCATTCTTTTTTGATCCGGAAATAACCGAGATGCTGCGACAGTGGCTCATGTGTTTTGGTGAGTTGTTTATTTGTGCTTTGGAGAGAGAGAGAGATAGGGAGAGAGAGAGAGATAGGGAGAGAGAGAGAGAGAGAAAGAGAGACGGAGAGAGTGTGTTTTTAGGCGCATCCGCATCGAGACACCCAGCTATCCCCGTGGATTTTGAGGGTTTACCCGAGGATATTTGGATAGAGCTATTTCTTCGCTGTGATGATAGAACGATTTGTAAACTGCAGCAGGTGAATGAAAATGGAAATTTATCTTTCAAAATTCTTCTGTATATTTAGACGTGTCAATTCTTCTGCGAAATCCTGCGATCTAGGCAGTTTTGGAAGCACAAAGCGTGTCATGAAGGTATCTTAAATTAACTGATAATTTTTAATCACAGTTGGCACTACAGGTACTACCCTCTGTCTGCCCTCAGCCGATTGGGTGCGGTTTCTCGAGGAAGAGGTATTATATATTATAAATTATAGTTTGAAACCTTGTATGTGTCTAACATGTATGTAAGTAAGTACATACTACTGTCATTGTGCGATCATTCCGTTCGCTCACTTTGCCCCTAATCTTGACCAGAAGTGCCCACTCGATCCCCTTTCTTCTCGTTGAGTCATTTTATTGCCCCATTCATCAGACGATGTGGTTAGGATGGACCGAGAATGAGCCATTAGAATAGATGTTCATTCGAGTTCTAACCTGATATCCCACGTGGTCAATGTAACATGACTGGTATTTGAAAATGAGTTTTAATGTATTTTGCAGACGGAACACAGACTCGACTACCACCGTTTGTACCTCGGAAATGCATTTGGGAGGAATTTGATAGAGCCCGTCAAAGTGAGTTATTGTTTTCGAGTTTCCAATTTTACTTCAACTTTCACTGCAACTGTGATATTTTGTTTTTGCGTGTCTTAAAAGCATCTTGAAAGCTTGTATCTTAAAAGCTCAAAGTGACATTTGATAAAAAAAATATCGGTCAAAATCAAAAATCGGCGGGAAAATTGTGACCGCTGACCTTGTGATCTATTGTCTCTTCTTTCACTGTCATACATGCATTCAGGTGACCACCCAGATTCAAACAGACATAAATCACATTCACATCCGCCTGATACGAGATTTATCACCTCTCTCTCTCTCTCTCTCTCTCTCTCTCTCTCTCTTTCTCTCTCTCCCTCTCTGAGCAATCCGATTCGCTGTCCCACGTGAGGGTGAGTGAAGAGCGAACACGGAACGGTGTGTGACATCCCGAGAGTTCGATCTGGATTACTATTTGCAACGGTTATGATCTCGAATAGACTGTACGTCGACGAAGTGAAGGTTCGAAAAATGCACGTCTCATTTGCATATTTCCAGGAGAACGACTCTGTGGGCACACTGCAGAAACGGGGCTGGGTGTTCGAGAGTGGAGGGGATGGGTGAGTGGATATAGAATTGAGAGACAAGATCGAAAAGAGAGAAGTGCAGCACCATGATCTATGAATCGACGATTGGTGAGAGTGAGTGCTTGGGAGACTTCGAACGTCAGTGAGATAGAGAGTGAAACAATAAGTATGCGAAACAACAGGCTGGTGGAAGTTGAATGGAAGGTATGCTTGCAGCTTCTCTCTCGAGCATCCTCCACTGGGTGTGGAGAGGAGGGAGGACATGCCAGTCTGCCTCGCCACATCCTATGCTCTCAGCCACAGACTGCTCGAGATCGATCTGGCAAAGATTATCGATGTGAGTGTTCTAACAATTTACCAATGTTTTGGGTTAACATATCGAATACGTTTCACAGCGAGTGTTTGATGAGTGTTACCTGTAGGGTTCAATGTATACTGCCGAAGCTTTACCGAAGCTTATAACATAACATCATGATGATGCACACGCGAAGATGTAAAAAGAGTAAACAGATGTAGAGTGGCTAATCTTACACACTAAGTCAATTTGTCTATAACATCAAACGACCGAATATCATTAAAATATTAAACTTCTATGTTCAGCCGTGGCTGCTGGACCGTGTGCGGCCGAGGATCACGGTGCGGGAATGGCACTGCGCACGCAGAGAGTGCGGAGGAGAGTACACGCTCAGGGTACGGTCTTGTTGTTGTTGTTGTTTACGTGTTTGTTGACAGGCGCAGCTGCTCCGTTCGACGGAGGCGTTCGCGCGCTACGCTGACTCTCCTCGGTTCAAAGTGGAAAGAGCGGACAGCGAGATCGGAGAGGGTTAGTTTTCAGTTAAAGAAGAACTCCGGGGAAAAATAGAGTGCGGAGGGATCAGGGGAAATCATAGGCTGTGATTACGAATCAGATAGTCAAAATTTCTATAGAAAACAAAAATTTGCATATTGAATTATTCAGTCCGAATCCTTTTTGGCAATAATATTCAAACGGGGGCGGGGCCTGATAGCCACGCCCACGTTTGCATTGTGCAATCCAACGATCAGCTGTTTGTGTGTTTTCCTTGATTTCGTTCGTTTGTTCTTGTTTTTGTTAGTTATTTTTGTATTTAATTGATGCAATAGGTGTTTATTCATCTTTATGTGCCTTTACAACACGATAAAACAGGATTGTTCATCAATCAAACCCAACTTGCAGGTGTTTTTTTTTTGTTTCGAAATGTCTCGCTCGATTTGTGTCACGCCTTATTTTCATTGCTCCGTTGGTATATGTTATTTGTTAGCAGTATGTTTCTTATGTATCGATGTATGGGGATGTTTTGACGACGTGCGTTTAGGTAATACGCGTTGCGTAGCAGCCGTTGCTGCACTTCATGATCGGCGCGGGCGGGGAAGCACGGACCTCTACAATTGTCTCAAGAACTACAGGTATGAAATGAAGTAATGTTCTCAATCTGATTCACTTTCACAATGTTCATTAGTATTCGTAAATAACTGTGTTCGAAAATAGCATGTCGTTTTTGAAACGTGTATGTTCACATCGTGTCATAGTGCGTGCATAGCCTCGTTTTGTAGTGTTATTATAATTGCGTTCTGCACATCATCATGTTTTCTTGTAGGATGAAAACGGGTGTGGCACGCTGCGCGACCGTGCGACCGTGCGAAACTGGAGGTGGAAGCGAGGCAAGGAGGCGCGCATGAGAATGAAGAAGGGTAAGTGTTTCTCATCACACGCAATGTAATTGAATTATTGCTAACGTTGTAACGTTGTTCGTTAATCTAACAAGCTCTTTTTTGACCATGTCATTGTCTTCGATGTTGCTTATGCAGTGCGTTGCAGATCTCGACGGACCGATGGACCCAGGCGCGAGAAGGAAGAGCAGCAACATGAGACACACAATGATTGCTATGATCTATGTAATAAACGGCGTTATGTGTGCATGATTTCGCTTCTTCATTCCCATACAATTTGGAAACCACAAAGATTCTATTTCACTGTTACCGGCCTACTACACATACCCTCTCCTCTGTCTGTGGGGAGATGTTTTTAGTTGGAATATCTATGGATGATATAATGTAGTGGATTAGTTTTAATTAATACGTGGTCATTATGTGTGATGTCTAATAGCGCTTATCGCGAACGGCCGCTCTCATTTTCTCACCCTGGCCTCTCTGTGCACTGCTCACTTTCGCGCCAAAACATTGAATAGAGCGCGACCTCTGTTCACCCGGGCGACTCTTTCCCCGGAGTTCTTCTTTAATTATTATTTCTTAAAAATCACCTCCGTGTTCGCGAATTTTAGGCCCTAGTGGTCGGCCCAGAAGATCTTGAAGATATTAACCTTAAAAATTAGTTTTTCATCATTTGAGTCTATCTAAACTTTCTTTCAGGTGGTACATGGCAGCAGACGTCGATCACATTCGAGGAGTATCCGATGGGAATGCGAAAGCTCGGAGTGCTCAGCAGTGGAAAGGTCGGCCGGCATCTCTCTCTCTCTCTCTCTCTCTCTCTCTCTCTCTCTCTCTCTCTCTTTTTCTTCGTTCTGTTCTCAAAACCTTTTTGACTTGCAACTGTGGAAATAGAAGATAAAATAATTTTCTAGGACAAAATCTTCTGGGCCGGTCACTACGGCATCAAATTCGCCAACACGGAGGTGGTCATAGAGTTCCCGGAGGAGGTGGGGAGAGAGAGGAGAGAGAGAGGGGGGGGGAAGAGGAGGAGGTCCTTTGCAGGTGCGCCTTCTCTCGCGTGACGACTTTGCCGAGTACGAGCCAGAGTTGGAGCGGACTCCCGAAATGGTGGGTGGTGGGAGGGGCAGGCTGGGAGGAGAGAGAAGTGACAAGTGAACGACGAGCATCGGTCGACCATCGAATCCACACGTCCTGTGCCTGCCTGTCCGTTCTCTCACGTTTTGCGAGTCTGCCCCCACTGCTTTCGCTGTGCATGCCTCGCTTGTCCATACTCTATATGATCTGTAGGAGTGTGTGCTTCTAGGATGAGCTGAAGGCGGTCTCACTCGGCAGGAGAAGGCTCTTCCGGATTCCTCTCTCGGCCAGGCTGGGCAGGCTGCTGGGCCGAAGAATGGGGTAGACTCTCCATTCTACTCTCTTCTCTATATGAACTGAACGCTTGTCCATGTTAGATTGTTGTTTTATGCACGAATTGCCAGATTTCCACGTTGAATGTGCCTTATTTTAGCTAAAATATTATGCACTAAATTCAATGAATCGTATAGGAACCGGGTTCTCACATGACTGCAGTGAAACGAGTGATCGATAAAATGAATATTTATTGCAAGAACTGGATACATAAAGTTTTCAACATTTTTTTTATTGATCAATCAAAATGAGACATCTTTTCTTACATCATGCCGCGTGAAACTAACTCCGCTTTCACCCTAATAGATTGCAAGATAGAAATTTATATTTTTATTGTACTTATTCTTACATTCGCCCTTATCGCTTTTGCATTTCCACCATCTCACCGCTGCAGTTTCCCATATCGGATGGCGCACTTGTGGGGGGCAGGCCCACGGAAGACGCTCGCGCACTACTTGAACCCCCACTCCGATTTACACTCTACCCACACAACCCACACTCCACACTCCACACTCCACACAACACCCAAACACTACGCCCCACGGACATACCTCGCGGGCAGATCTCGGCAAACAAATGGCCCGAGGGCATTTGCGGGTGAAAGGCGATGCGGCCCGCGATAAGTGTTGATCAGCGGCAATTGACTGTGAGTTGTGAACCATCAGCCATCATTAGTCGTGGCTGTGATAGGTGATTGCGAAATCGCTCATTTTACTGTAATTTCTTTCCATAAACAATGCGATGTGAACAGAAACACAGTTTCAAACGTCTCAGACAGATAGTTTCACGATCGTTCGCAATGACACGACTTCTTTCACCTCCCGCCTTGTCCTTTTTTGAGAAAGTGTGCGTGTACGCTAGATCCTCGCAGCAAACAGAGAACACACCCAGCCTGGGGTGTCTGTTATTTTCGTATATCGTTCTCCATCCATTGTGCGCATCGGGCCGATACGCCGACTGATCGTTTTTATTGTCTTAGCCGGAGGCTCGCTTTCTATCGCGGGAGGAGGGCGATCGAATTTCTCTCGTTCATACCAATTGGGCGGCGTCGCGTGAATCGTTGTCCAGTCGAGACGGCTACTGTGTACTGTACTACCGTACAACCAATCATTCGTTCTCACGACTCTCCATCTTTTCATGTTTTGCTTTAATTTCATTTTCCATTACATAGGTTCATAATTTCTATCCCTTGCAAAACTACTTGTTTCTTACGATTAAGTGGATGAAAACATCCAACATCCAAAAACCAAAACCGTTATACCAAAACACACCCACTCATCACTCATCTCCCTTCCCAGTTGATATCGAAAAGGAGTCTCTTGTCTCTTGATCACTTGAAATCGTGATATCGCTGCTTCAAATCGGCTTCCGAAATTGGCTCGAGTCATCAACACTCATCAACCATACTCATTTCATCTCTGATCACTTTGGTTTTCTTTTTTTTTATAAATCTGTCCATCTCTCTGATTGCCGTCCGTGTTCACACCTAATCACTCACTGTTTGTCCTCCCTCCCTCTCTGTCTGCGCCCTCCCCTCCTCGCGCGCTCTCTCGCCTGTTTGCCGTGCGTGGGGGTGTCACTAGAAGACAGCTCGGTCACTCGCACCCCTCGGGGCTCTCATTACGCACCACCTCATTTGCATGCTTGATTTGCATGAGGCGTGATGTTCGCGCCTTCTCTTTTTGTACATACATACTTGCTCATTAGCTCTAACAATGTCATCATACCTTCACATGCAATTCTTCCACCATACAGTTCCGTTACCAGTTCAAGTTGATCCAGTCATCTAGTTCTAGTTTCTAGCTGTATCAACTTATCGAGTTCGCATTGTTTCCCGCGACCTCAATTCACCTCCAATCACTCTGATATGATTGCCACATGTTGTTTCACGAATCGCGCGCAAGTTTCAAAGAGAGAGAGGCTCGTGTCTTTTTCTCCAATCCCGCCTGCTGTCAGAACTCACCGCACCCTCAGAAAGGCTCACTTGATCGAGAGAGAGAGAGAGAGAGAGAGAGAGAGAGAGAGCGAGAGAGAGAGAGAGAGAGGGGGGGGGGAGAGAGAGAGGGAGAGAGCCGCGTAATCTCGACTGTGAGCCCCTTGTGAGCCGACACTCGCTGCGTGCTCGCTTTTTCTCGTTCTCTTTCTCGATCGCGGTCAGACTTGTCACTTCCTTCGCGCCTCCCTTCGAACGCCTTCGATTTCGGATTAGTACCGGCCCTGTTGCCCCATTCATGTTTGCTGTGTTCAGAGCTTCTGCCAGAAAGATGCGAACATTGTTGATACTTCTTTTCGCCGGGCTACAGGTATTAAGTCTATACGTTTATTAATGAACTATGTTTTTCGCTGACCTGAACGTGCAGCTAAGAACTCTTTTTGATTCTTGGGGCTACCGCCACATCCGGAAAACATTGTATTTCCTCGCACATCAAAACGATCAAAACCTTGCAAATCTCACAAATCTTGTTGCAGTTCTCTTCCTCGGTGATCGTTCGTGTGAACGAGTTCGGACTGCACGAGGCGGCGAACTTCACCCGACACTGGCTCCACATGGCCGTGCCCACAGCTAGGATACCCGACTTCTCCGTGCGTCCTCCCTCTGTCTCTCTGTCTCTCTCTGTCTCTCTGTGTCTTTCATTTCTCTCTGTGTCTCTCATTTCTCTCTGTGTCTTTCATCTCCTCTTTCTTTTCCTGCTGTGTAGATAATATCTATAACTTTCTTTCTTCTACTTATAACTATAGTATAACTTTCATATTTCCAGTCGTCGTTCAACAACGCGCTAGCCAGTGGCGAGATGCGCGTCAACAATATCACGGTCGCCAAGTGAGAATCTCTCCCTATCTCTCTCTCTCCCTCTCTCTCTCTCCCTATCTCTCTCTCCCTATCTATCTCTCTCGTTCTCTCTCTCTCTCTCTCTCTCTCTCTCTCTCTCTCTCTCTTTCCTCTCCTTTCTCCTTACCTATCCATGTGCAGGTTCGTGCCTCCTCTGATCCGCTTCCGCCCCTCCGACCACTCATTCGTCTACATGAACACTCTCAGCGGATACGCACAAGTGAGCTGATGAGAAATCAATATATTGA
Organism: Rhabditoides inermis; assembly: GCA_963966185.1. Lineage (NCBI taxonomy): Eukaryota > Metazoa > Nematoda > Chromadorea > Rhabditida > Rhabditidae > Rhabditoides > Rhabditoides inermis. The sequence goes on from CAWZYM010000151.1 coordinate 1,431,478, forward strand.
CCGCCACTCTACTAAAAATTCCTTTTGTGAATTCAAACATTGAATGTTTGAATCTGAAAGACATTACTCGTACCATCATGTGTGTGTTCTAGGTGAATGCTGACTGGCAGCTGGACTCGTCGTTCCTCTCGCTCCTTCGCCTGCCACTCGGGGGTCAGATCAAGGCACAGATGACCGGGCTCATATCAGAGATCGCCATGCAGGTATGAAGACATACAGAATACATGGTACTCTAGCTTCTTTCCCTCTTTCTGTGAGAGTTCATGAGAACACAACGGCTGTAGATGTAGAAGGAGTGAGGCGGAAGTGGTGATGAAAGGAAGAGAGAGAGAGAGAGAGAGGGGGGGGGGAGAGAGGGAGAGAAAGGGAGAGGGAGAGGGAGAGGGAGAGAGAGAGAGGGAGCGAGATAGAGGGAGAGAGAGAGACCGTCTCTGCAGGTCACTCCCGACAACGACGTGGAGGTGCACCACTGCGTCGCCCAGATCAGGGATCTCAGACTCAGTCTCAAGGTACGGTAGATTGAATAAAGGGGTACTGTAGATTATCACGGAACACGATAGGCGGCTTGATAGTACGCTATATTCACTGACGTTATTAGTGTTGTTAAAAAATGTAAATTTTGAAACTCGATACTGTTCATTTATGATCACGAAATATCAACGTTTCATCTGGTTACGTCGTTACTTTTCACACCTGATATTTTTGAAATAGTGATGTGCGCAGGACAATAGCTGAGAACGACCATACCTATACGCAAATAACGAATTTTGTGATTTTCGAGAGTTGGAGGGTTTTTGGTGTGAGCACTGAGCACCAAATTCAAAAGTTCTTCACTCACTAAACAAGAAAAGAACAACACGCAATTGAATAAAACGAACTAATATAATGAGTTGCGAGTTATGAGTTTTGTAACACCAACCATACCTTTGCAGGGTTCGATGGCTGCCGACCTGCTGCACTGGTTCCGCACCAGTCTCACCCGCACCATCAGAAAGAGACTCGAAGAGGTGCGAGAGGAGTTTTCGTGAAAGTTTATTCTGTCTGAAAAGGGATTACCACATGATATTAGAAAAAGATTATGGTGAAATAATAAAATACTTGCAGCAATACTGCGACACGATGCGTCTTCATTGGCTGCCGTGGGTGGAAGCTCAGCTCAGACAGTTCCCCACCAACCTCACCATCAGCCACGCGCCGGAGGTGGGGCACTTACAAAATGCCTTTCTCACCTGTCAACAAACTTGTGAAACAAAATTCGATGTGAAAAAAACTACAGTTATCAGTTATCATGTACAAATATACACATGTCAATATGTCTGCAGGTGACCCTGGTGCAGTCCCTCCACTCGATCGCCGTCTCCCAATCAGGCATCGACGCGCGGATGCGGAGTGACCTGCAGTGGAATGGCACACTGGTGGAGAGTGCGGCCGGAGTGGACATGCGGGAGGCAGACATAGGTCAGGGAACCCCCCCCCCCTCTCTCCCTCTCTCTCCCTCTCTCTCTCTCTCTGTCGTGTCTTAAACTTTTCTTAACGCACTCGATTTTCAGGATGACAGTATGGCTCGAAGTACAGTAGTACAGTTCTACAGTTCTGTTGCAGACCAGTTCCCCCGCTCGACCCGCATGCTGGATATTTTCGTGGATGAGGGCACAGTGCAGTCGATTGTCGCGGCTGCTCACTTCGCAGGCCATCTCAAGACAGCTGTAAAGAGTCCGTTCCTCAAGGTGGAGTCAGAGTAACAATGTCTACCTGAAATTGATACATACAAACATTTCCCGAACCATGATTTCTAGATTAAAGGATGTTTCCGGGCAACATTTGTTTATGCCATAGTTTTTGCTTTAAGAGATGACTTTCATAATGGCTCGAAACACCTACTAGATGAAAAGTTCTGAAATTTGTTTGAAATGAATTATCGCCGAAAATTCAGGTTTAGTCCATATTGGAGTTAGGCTATAAATAGCTGAAAAATGGTTTTCAAAAATCGGTCAACGCACTTCCGGGGAACTCTCAAAAGCAGTGCAATGACCCAATGAACACATTTTGATATCTTTTGAAACAACAGAGATATTGCGACTTGAAAGGCGTCCCAAGGACTTTGTGGCGGGACCAATTTTATTGCCCGTAGTCATCCTTAAAGTTCGAGAACAAGAGCTCAATCTCCTTTTGTTTTCGCGCTGTGGCCGCATGGTAGCAGGGTGTCTGGCCACGAACGACTTTTCAAATAGTTACGACAAATATTTCTCATTTAGACGGACTGCGACGTGTTGTGTGTGGGTACGGTGTTGCCGGAACTGCAGGAACTGCTGCCCAACAGGACACTCACTGTAGAGGTAGGCCTATTTTTCTCTCTCATATCAACGCGAAAAAATTGTTGAACTATTATCTACGAAAACAATTTTTATATTGTCTGAAACGTATTAGATGATACCACTTCAGGCCTCGACCCTCTCGCCTCCTATCGTCTCCCTGCAAACAGGGAAGGCGCTGGTATCACTCAACGCGTCGCTGGAGGTACACATTCCGCGATTATTCGCACAATCCCGTGACTCGCGACTAATCGCGCTCTCCCTAGGTGTTCGCGGATCCTGTGCTGTCCTCTGTGAACGGGTCACTGGTGTCTATCACAGTCGAGACAGAGTTCATACTCACTATGGAGATGGCAGACAGGAAGGTGCGCCGCTAGTCTCTCTCTCACTCCCTGTTCCTCTCTCTCCCTCCCTCTCTACTCTATAAATCTCTCTTTCTCTCCCCTCTCTATTTCTCACGAATCTGTGTCATACATATCGATTCGAATGTAACAAGACTTGTCCTCCCCTTTTGTAATGTGATTTTATAACTTGATAACCCACAATCATATATTTTCTTTCAGATGAGGGGCTACCTGAACATGATCTCTGCGCAGGCAGTGCTCATTGACAGCAAGATAGGCATGATGTCACAGAAGGTATGGAGGGGAGAGAAAGAAAGGAGGGAGATACCTTGTTCAGACGATCGACTTCCTCGTGAACATGTCGGTTCCGTTCTTGGAAGATGCAGTCGACCTCCTCCTCGGCAGGGGACTGGTCAGTCTCATTCTCATTCAATTCAAATAGAATCAAATGTTTATCCAGCATAGCTTATTCATCATTCATGTACATATTGCACGTTTGGTTAGCGCTGGGAACTGAGATCGTTACATTTTTTGACTTGATTTGATTTGAAAATACTGGGTTTTTTTCTTTATTTCCAACTGTCCAAACAGTATCACAAAACACATGACGAAAGTTATACCTGCCACTCACTCACTCTGCTTTCACTTCCAGGTGGTGGGGGAGCCGTTCTCGTTCCCGTCCCACAATGAGCTGCTCTCCATCCAGACCGGCTGCCTCCGCTACCAGGCCGATCTCGCACTGCCCGAAATATTCGCGCGCACCAACCTCTGAACGCGAGCGACGCGACTAATCGCGGCTGCCCGCGATTCGCCCAGTATGCGCCGTGCGCAGCCGACATTTGTGACAGTATTGTAAGTGACCGGCGGACTAGCCGCGGTTTTCTGTTTTCTCATTGAACGGTTGCGAAATGCGAGGGTGTATTTTGTATATGAGAGAGTGACCTCGCCCTGATTATTGATTATTGATTCACTGTGATTGGTTGTGATGAGATGTGATCCATCGACTAGTTGTATTTACGTTGTGCTCATTGATGATAAAAATGATTTTAAAAAAAAGGATACAGGCCGTCTTCGCTCTTCTCTGCTCGCTCATCGCTGTCGGCGGAAAATTACTCCATCCGACGCGAGAGCATGACAGAACACGCAAAGAGAAGAGAGCAGAGATTGGTCGGAAATGGAATATTTGTCTCTTGTTAGTTTGAAAACGTCTAACGGTAAAAATGAGAAAAAAGTTTATGAATTTTCAATTAGTGGGTATATATTGAGTTGAGTGGAAATACTCTGATATGATGATACGCGAGGTGTGGTTATCAAGGCTTCCCTCACAGTCAACTCCCTTGGTTCATTCTGAGACTCGGTGATTGCTGAGTTGAAGAATACCGATCAGAGAGGGCCTCGAACAAACATAATCTTCATGATGAACGCAACTCATATCAGGAAAGAGCAAATTACGTTAAAAAAACGAACACATGTGCTCAGCTGGAAGGGGGGGGGGAGGGACCCACGCAGTCACAGAGTGAGTCACAGCTTCCTACTCTCCCTCTCTCTCTCTCTCCCTCTCTCCCTCTCTCCCCTCTATCTCTTCACACACATACACTACTTCATATCTCAGTTTCTTCTTCATATGATTTTTCAAGCACTTTGTTGTGATATAATAAATACTAATTCCAAATTATGTTCAGTTGTAACATTACGTTGTGCCGAGTGCCGGCATGTAGACATGTTTCATTTCACTTATCAATTGAATCACGCCGCAGACATGATATCTCTCAGCTACCTCTCTGAAAACGAGAGTTGGAGAGAGAGAAAGGAGAGAGAGAAAGGAGAGAGAGAGAGAGAGAGAGAGAGAGAGAGGGAGGGAGAGGGAGAGAGGAGAGAGGTGCATTTGTGATTTTCGTTTGTTCCCCTTTCTCTCTCTTACTGCTGCGAGTGCATGCGTTGTCTCTTGTCAATCATCTTCCATCTACATTTCAGCACTATCCTCTATCCCCTCACACATTCTCGTTTATCGCAAACAAAAACAGTGTCATTTGAGATATGACGCGATGTCTTGACGCATTGCGTCCATCGTCATTCTTTCTGTGAATTGTGAATGGCTTTCATTTCCGAGTTTCCAGATTTCAGACCGCAAAGTGATAATTCACAACGCGATTCCAGATCCGCTTCCTCTCATCGCTCTTTCTCCGTTTCTCTCGTTTTCTCCTTGTCTCTTTCTCTCCTACCCTCTTCATCTCTCTCTCTCTCTCTCTCTCTCTCTCTCTCTCTCTCTCTCTCTCTCTCTCTCTCTCTCTCGCTCCCAGAGACCCTCTCCCAGCGCTATCCCGGATCCAGTGTGTATGTAGCAAATGAGTGATTTGAGGAGTCTTGTGAGATCCGCGCCTCTCTCTCTCCCGATCATCCACTCTTTTCTTCCAATTTTCAGTGCGACTCATTTTACGTCTAGTGGTTTCTACTCGTCTACTCGTCTTTGAACGATCAAATCCACCTCAATATTTGAATTTCTTGGACCACGTCTAAAGTATGGGTGAAGGTGAGTCTAACATTTCAAAATTATCTTTCTTTAAATTGTAATTTTGTGAAGAAGAGGTGAATGAGGAGTGGTGTTGGTGTTTGTTGATCAATTTGAAAGAGGCGCACGCAAGAAACAACGGACAGAATGTGCTTTTTGTTCCACCCGGCACCTTCACATGATTGATATAAGTGCTGCCCGTTCGGTCAAAAGACGATAGATTGATTGAAGCAGTCAAATCATCAAACATCAACCTCAGTTCTGATTATGATTCCGGGAATCTCAAATTTGAGGGGGATGGCTCAAACGATAGCAGTTGGGACGACAAAAGTCCGCTGATGAACTTTTAAAAAACACCTAGACCTACATACACTTAATCTCTGGTCTAAAAATAAAGTGATCAGAACATCATTTTCCATCTCTAGACTTCCCGATGTCGCCGCACCTGCGGCTGAGGAAGCTGCTCGTCAGTGGACTGTACCTGGCTGTACTTGTGGAAGCGGCTACTCTCGGAGGTAGAGAGAGAGAGAAAAAGAGAAAGAGAGAGAGGGAGAGAGGGAGAGAGGGAGAGAGGGAGAGAGGGAGAGAGGGAGAGAGGGAGAGAGGGAGAGAGGGAGAGAGGGAGAGAGGGAGAGAGGGAGAGAGGGAGAGAGGGAGAGAGGGAGAGAGGGAGAGAGGGAGAGAGGGAGAGAGGGAGAGAGGGAGAGAGGGAGAGAGGGAGAGAGGGATTTCTTTCAGTTCTTCTTCACGCCACAGCCTCCGAGGTGGTACGGCACACCGCACAGCAGGTCCACATGCGGTCAGTCATTTACAGATTTTCTTAATTTAAATGTATTTGTCACATTTCGATAATTGCGAACTGTCTCATATTCCATAACTTTTGCTTGCTGAACTTGATTCGTGACTATTGCAACCACACCTCGTAGTTTTTCTATCAGCTCATGTTCTAAAATTGTTCAATTCAAAACGAGCTCTCCATAGGTGTATCTATGGTATGGGCGTATGGATTGTCAGTATCCTATTTCCTATTCATCATCTTGTCAGCTCCACCTCCGCAGTGTTGATCGTGACGCTGGCCCTGGTGGGTCTGCTGGGACACGTGCTCACTCTGCCCTGTCTCTGCTACGCCGCACACACTAACAGCGGACCCGCACTGGTCAGCCCGTCTTTCCATTTGACGTCCTCTCCATTGTTCTACCTCCATTGTTCCACCTCTTTCTTCTGCTATTCTATTCACCTGATGCGTAAATGGTTGATATGGTAATTATCAACTGTGTCTCAGGTCCCGTATCTGGTGTGGCGTGTCATTCTCTCTATTATCGTCCTTGCCGTCACAGCGTTTCAGGTACATTCAACTTATAAGTAATTTTGTAAAAAGTGTGTTCTTCAAGTTGTGAACTGTATATGTGTTCAGTTCGTCTCTGGCTACCGTATCCGCTTCACTTCCCCCATATTCAACAGGGAGCTGTGGCCTGTCGCGGTGTGCGAGGTGGGCACGGTTGTTTACTTGTTTATTTCTACCGTTTGAACAATTTCCGCAAGTGGTCAACGCAATACACATTTTTTTTAGACTTTTTCAACCTGATTTAGAAACATGCAAACAATTTTATATCGGTCATTTGATGAGTATTTTTCAGATCGTGATCGGGACAGTGTTCTTCCTGATAGCGTTGGTTGCGTATCGAGAGTTCGAGCGACACCGCATGGAGACGACTCCGCCAGAGGATGACGAGATATACTCGTAGATCAACTAGATCAAAGGTAGATCAAAATACCTGCTCCAGACTGAGTATGAATGATAGACTCAATATGTTTACGTGTTTTCGAAAAGTGTTTTGATTGTTTTGTATGTGCAAGCCTTTATTCCGCGTTCAGGGTATGTATTGTGTCAATGAAGGTGTTTTGATTGATAGTTTCTTGTATTTGTCAGTTGGATCTTGAAAGCGCGGGTCGAGCGACAATAGTATTCTTCCTCCCAGTCTTCATTCGAATCCACTCCTTCAATTCTCTATTGTGGGAAATAATGAAAATGTTAGTCATTGAAGAATGAAGCGATGCAATGAATAAAATCCAGCTATTGTGACCTAAATTGCCTGGTCCATGTTTCAAAAAAATGTGTGAACAACTACATTTCGCGAACCATAGCTCAAAATATAGTATGTTGAACATGTAAAACGCTGGTACAACTAGAAAACAGAACGGAACAGATGTCTGAAATGATTTCAAATGCAAACTGAATGTCTGCTTCACCTGCAGAATGAGCTCGTTCAGAAGTAATCTATTAATTCTATTAGCAGAATCAGAGACCATTGTCGTTTCAAGAAATTTATAACAGATAAAAGTGGTGGCAACGACTGTTGCTGATAAACAGAATGCCGAGATCTTAACGACCGATTCCGATTTATATAAGTCTGTAATCAAAATACTCACAAACGCTATCACAGCTATCACTTTAATGTAGGAGTTGTCAATATCGGTGGCAAGCCATTTCTTATCCGAAAATCTTCTGATGAGTGTGATAAGAGCCGGATATTCCTGGAAAACACACAATTCCATGTTTTTTGCCCAAACAAACTGAGGTGTATTTCTGCAGAAATCCCTGCGTATTGATTAGGTCGTTTGAGAAAATAGCAGTGATAAACAACAGAACTGCCACAATAAAGTAGAACGAAATCAATATAACGTTGTATTTGTGGTTTGAGGCTCTCATGTGTGCAGTTATAGCCTGAATTCAACATTTCTAAAATGATGCGGACAAAAAATGATCTCACCAAATAACGATAGAGAAAGAGCTCTTCAATCGTACACACCATCATAATACTTATGTATACAAAGTAGATTGCCTGAACTTTGAGTAAGGAGTAATGAAAGATATTAAGGGAAAGTAGTTATAATAAAATGACAGGATAAATGGTGTGGCTGACATAGTAGGCTGGATGAATATCTACGCGTGCACAGATTCCATCCGGGAATCCGACCGGAAGTGGCAGAATGATCACAGGTAGGAGACACCAAGTGGAAGCATCGAACACAAACACCCAAACCTGAAAACAACAGAAACGTTCACCAATCATTTCGAATTTCGAGTGACTGTTGCGATTGTGTTCTGTCTTTTTCTCCACATATGACTAATCTTATGCACACGAATCATGTAATTATACCTCAACTGTTAGAGCTCAAGCACTCAAGGTGGCTACTGACAAAGTGTTGACATTGGTTAGAAGTCAGTGTTTTACCTGATGATGAAGAATATGCAACTTGTACGAAAACGAAAGCTTCTTAGAAAACAGCAATACAGACAGGAAACCGAGAATGTTAATGGGGGTAGTGATCAAAAACAGGTAGTTCAAGTGAGCGCTCGATGGCTCGCAAAAATCGGCGGACATTGTGAAAATCGTGAATGTCACGTTTTGGTAAAATGCGTGTATCGAATACCTTATGAAGTTGCACCTGCTGTGTACACACCATCATAGTCTAATAGAAATCTATTAGAAATTCGATTGAAAATCCGATAGTCCGTAAGTGTTTTTATAAAAGTTTTGCATTAGTAGTGTCAGATCGTGGAAATCATTGCCATGCCACAAAAGTTCACAGGGTTTATTCATTGAAAAAATACACATAGAGGCAAACACGGAACATGAACAACACGGTATGAGTGTGGAGAGAGCATTACCCGCAGAGCGAATTCATTCGTATGATATAATATACTAGAAGCGAAGAAGTGAATGTGGACACACAATTGATCGATATATAAACAGGAACGGCGGCAATCGGAAAGACCACAAAGGCATGCTGATCCTAGGGTCAAACCCTCCCTATTCTCTCTGTCTCTCTAGACAGAGTTGCCGATCTCTATCTCTGACATTCCCTTCGTTATGATGTGAGACTCGAAGTCGGCGGCGCAGCTATGGCCCTCGGATTTGGTGGATTGGATGGGAGAGCGTCCTGAATGGAAGGATGGGTGAGAAAATGGAGGGGGTGGACTCACTTCCGATGACCTTCCAGAAGTCGTAGTCGCGCACGCGGCACGGTTGCCGCAGCCACCAGTGCTGCTCCAGTTCTTCTATCGACAGTCGATCATTCGGCTGTGGGGAGAGGAGGATAGACAGCAGTTGGTACAGTCCTGAAAATGATACTATGCATACAGTTTCTTTCATTTTCCTTAGAACAGATTTGAAACACATATTCGGCTTCATATCTGCTGCTGATTTTGTTCAAAATTAAAAATGTAAAAAAAATAACAGTGCATACGTTTCACGAATGACCTATAACTCACACCGGTAGCAATTCTTTTTGTTCTGTTTGTTCTTCCAAAAATCTGATGAGTAACCATGTGATCCTTAATAGTGTATTCATTGATGACATACCCTCGCTGACGCTTTTGGGGAAGTCGAGCTCGCATCGCATCGTCTCCTTGGCAGTCCGGAACGGGACCTGCAAACACACCTTGAACCACATCGGACAGGTGGAATACTGTAGACTGTAGACACTGCAGAGAGTGGCGGTCGTATCAGATGATATAGTGACCAGTGAGTGAACGCACCTCGTTGTAGACGACAGTGTAGAGGAGGAATCCCAGCGCCCAAATGTCCTGCTCCGGACCGCGGTACCTGAGAAGAAGGGACGTCAAGTATTCGACATTCCAAGTATCAACATAGAGAACATTTCACTGTGTTTCACACTATTCATGAATTCTTCTAGTTCTCAAATAGCAGATAGTAGAGTATGGATGACTCACTTGTTTCCCTGCAGCACTTCTGGGCTCGCGAAAGCCATCGTGCCACAGAAGGTCGAGAAGACGACGTCGTCCCCGAAACGGGCAGCCGAACCGAAGTCGATCAGTCTGCAACGGAAGGACTCTCTCTCTCTCTCTCTCTCTCTCTCTCTCTCTCTCTATCGCCTCTTACCTGCAGTGGAAGTTGGCATCAATGAGCACGTTCTCGTCTTTGATGTCTCTATGCACGTAGCCAGCGCTGTGCAGGTATGACACCGCAGAAACCACCTGCAGTTCATGTTTTTCGTGGTAGGACCCAAAACAATTAACTTTGTGTGCAGAACACCGGATACATAGACATTCTACATTGCATGCACTCGTGTTGTGACCCAGGAATATTCGAATATTGAGAAGTTGATATGTTTACCTGTCCGAAGATGTGTGCCATCAGATCCTCGCCCATTTTGGGTTGTTGTTCCGTAAACTCGAATAGGTCCTGAAACGATTGTTTAATTGTTTATTTGTTTACACTCACCATGCCTCCTGGCCGCCTGTCCATCACTATGCAGTAGAAGGAGTGGTTCTCGAACACGTCGAGCAACTGAAAGCAGTGGATAAGCCCCGCCCAATGTGGCTCCGCCCACCTTGACAATGTTGGGGTGTTGGAGTGTCTCGAGGAGGTGGATTTCGATGGGGTACATTCCGTCTCGGCCCTCGACCTTTATCCACGACTCCGCCAACACTTTCTGCTTCAGGATGAACTTGGTGACAGTCTGAAAAGAGGTAATGACTCTCTCTCTCTCTCTCTCTCTCTCTCTCTCTCTCTCTCTCTCTCTCTCTAACCTCCTCTCCGTCCGACTTCCTCCTGCTCAGTTTGACACTCCCGAATGAGCCGTGTCCGATGAGATCGAATGTGTCGTAGTACTCGCTGTACTCTCCCCGCACGCACTCCCGCTCCTCCGCGTCCATTGCCTGAACGATACGGTAGACATCGTGGCGGGACACGACACGTTTTCGAACACACTCACTTTCATGGTGCACGATGTGATAGTCAATATTACTATGCCTAAGAATGTCGCTTTATATAATGCGCTGGCTGTAGACTATAGTGCAGCGTAGTATAGCGGCTCGCTATGCGTTTACGGTGCGGGAATGCCCCCATCCCCCAGAGCACGCGCATTGTACACAGAATATCATGTGAATATCACTTGATAAGTTATCAAGTTTTCGGACAATAAAGTTGTGTGTGTTCGTGATCAAACATTGTTTGGGGATGCCCATTGCTAGTAAAGGACATAGAATACACTACACGAATATGAACTGTTTTTGCACGGACAAGGAAGGAAACAAACAGCTGACTGGGCTAGAGATAAGCAAGTTTCGAGTGCGCGCAAGTGATACTGTGATGCGCTCCAAGCTAGATGGACGTGTCACTAGTGATTATTGGAATGGGCGATTGTAAACAGTCGGTGTGTGATGCGATGTGTGATGATGTGTGATGCGCACGTTCTGGGAAAACCAAATAGAAAATATGTATAAAGGAATGTACTTCCCTTATCCAGATAAAAAGACATGCTAATGTGAAAAGAGAGCAGGATTTCCGATGCCAAATAAGAGAAGGCAGTGAGGGAGAGAGAAGAGAGAAGATAGAAGAGAGAAGAGAGGGGGAGAGGGAGAGAGGGAGAGAGTGTATATCAAATTTCACATAGCGTATACTCCAATAGGGAAAACGCGCCGTGAATGTGTGTATACAATATACACTCTCTGGGACTGCTATGGCGGATCTATATAATATAGAACCCGAAGCGTCTCAAACACAGCAAAAAAAAACTCGGCAAACGAAAACGAAAATCTTTCAGAAGTCACGTGAGCGGCAGACGGTTATTACTGAACGCCTACGCAATTTGACAATACACGCTTGTCGACACAACAACTTGTGCCCACAATGGCTCTATAAAAAATAGCGGATCGGACATTTTTATGACGGAGACAACAACACAATCATATAACCAGGCAGGTTTCGCGTGGATGATGACGCGCAAAGTGTGCTATGGCAACTGATAGACACACCTCATACTCACATATGTTCAAAGCATCAAAAACTAGGTGGAGTGGAGGAAACTACGACGCATATAGAAAATAGGAAAATGCATGGTTGCACTACATAAAGGACACGCTCGATTGAGTAAATTGGATGTGTAGCTATATATGTAGCTAACGAAGGAGAGTGTGAGAGAGTGAGAGAGAGAGACGCGTCCGATTCCTGACATGTAATTACTATTACGAAAGAGAAACGCATATAGCTATACAGCTTCTTTAATACTATACACCTGTTTCGTAACCGGTATAACGTATGCACCAGCTGTGAAAGAAAGAGTCGATAAAAAGCGAAGTGAACATGACACAATTGGGGCTATCATTTGTAAAGATCTCTGACTCTCAATCCGGAAAATGTGTTAGCTAACGAGAAAAAGAGAGAGAGAGAGAGAGAGAGAGAGAGAGAGAGATGAGAGAGAGATGAGAGAGAGAGAGATGAGAGAGGAGCGCTCATTCAAGCAATACGAATAGATAGTAGATAGATGACTATCGCTACATCGAAAACGAGAACATTTCATCAACCCGGCTTCATGAGAGGGATATGGATAAAGATGATTGAAATGGATTGTAAACAACTAGTATGTGTTTGCCCAGATCCCCCTCTAATCAGATGATAATCAGATCATCTACTCCGTGTGTCACGGTCGAATTACCATATTCGTGAGTAAATAGAGATAGTGGACAAGGGGAGAAGAGAGGAGAGAGATTAAAGGAGCATACCACTCTAAATTTTGTGAATAAACTAAAACTAGCACATAAAAATATATGAAAATACAATCTCTTTTCATGAATATAATGTATGCTGAAAATGAACAGAATGTGTAAAATAGGTGTTCGTAAATTTCGTAGTGTATGGGACTGCCCCCGGTCTGCGCGCACACTCTCGGAGTGTGCGCGCAGACCGGGGGCAGTCCCATACACTACGAAAAGTTGTCGGTCGCACGTTTCGTTTTCGACGATTGGTTTCACGTTTGTTATTATATAATCTCGATATCTATTAAATATTTCTTTTGTTCACAGCTTCTCTGAACCATGTAGAAGTGAAAAGATACTTCTCTCAACTCGTTTTCTGGTGACATACGCGTTTGAGGTCCATTGGATCAATGTTCACTAATAATATTTGTGAAGTTCAGTTTTGTAAATTGAGAAATACATTTTTGTATTCACCGAAATTTGACATGTTCATACTACATATCCGAAAAGAATCCATGACATGAAATTTAGAGTGGTACTTTCCTTTAAAGCGGTCTCACGAATACCAGTGCTAACACAAAACACGACATAAGAGGAAGCGGTGTCATCAGCTGTACACTATCAGCAATGGATGTTCATGAATGCGAGATCAGACGAGACACTGTGCGAATCGAGAGAGAGACAGACTGTAGAGTGGCTAGAGAGCACTGCATCGAAGAGTGCGGCGAGAGAAGCAGCGCATCCGGTTCGTCATGTGACAACGAAAAGGAAGAACAAGAAGAGAGAGAGAGAGAGAGAGAGCAGCAAACAACATCGGGAAAGACCTTCAGAATCATTCGCACCAATTCGGTGCCTAAATCAGAAATCGGGAAATGCACGTTTGATTTGCACAGAGCGAGAACATTGAAACCAAATCTAATCTAACAACAAAATCAAAAATCGAGTTGCGCTAAGCAGAGCGAATTTCCACGTAGGTGTATCAAAAAGAGAGAGAGAGCGCTTTTTTGTAGAGATCGCTCTGACTATCAATAATTATCAGTCTATCACACACCGGGAGTAATCGACCGGAAGCAATGATACATGAGATAGTGATGAACATGATCTGATTGATACTGAATCACTCATATCAAATAGTGTTCAGTGAACGGGATGATTGGTGATCACACGCTGCCTATCAGTCGTATCAGTATCGGTCAGTACCGCACGTACGTATCAGATCACGAGCTCGCGAAACTTTCTGAACACCATCTATAACCGGAACAGATAGCGATGTGTACAAGCGTTGCTACTAATCGTGCTTGTAATAGCGTATCAAACCGTAGTGTTTGATAGTGTCGTACCTGGGCGTGGTCGTGCGTGGTGTTTGGTAGTGCGGCCGCGTGGGCGAACTCGTCCCGTCTGTCGTAGCAGATGGACAGATGGTGGGAGCAGCCGGGGCGAGACGAGGACGAGATACGAATGCGCACCGCTGAAACGTATCACATGTATTTAAAGTATGACTTATGAAACGTATATAACTGCTGTAACTTCTCGAGCTTTGACGAGCATGAGGAGCAGCGCTAAACGCGACAAAAAGTGGTGGGGGAAAGCCACGAAATTGTCGAGCGCGCGTCACAAACCAACGAGAGAGAGAGAGAGAGGGGAAGAGAGAGAGAGGGGGGGGGGAAGAGAGAGAGTCACATATGTGATTGTGTGAACCTCACCGCCTCACCCACGGATAACACATGAACGCTTTCCCGACAAAGCGTCTTTTTGCTTCCCGCAGAGGTTTTAGCTTCGAAAGTAAGGTGAGGTAGAATGCGTTCAAAGACCAAATTCTCTGTTGACAAACAAATCATGAGGAATTCATGAGTTTTTGTTCGGAAGCGTTCGCTGAATTGTAAACAAGACACGCGTAATGACACAGAAAAGGTGTGGTCGCCTTAATAGGGGGGATGGTGAGTGAGTGGGGATGACTCACACTCTCTCACCCACCCACTCATAAGTCCCCATGGAAAAGGCAACGCGACATCGAGCGGTTTCGAAATGGAGTTACACTCAAAAACAAAACGAGGTGAGAAAGTAATAACCTCCCATCATCACACTGCAATCAAATTCGTTGAGAACAATATACGACGGGATGCGTGAAGATTTCTATGCATATTTAGTGGCGCGCGTCGAGATTCTGTCTGACTCTCTCGCGATGCCGCGCACTCTCGCACAGCGTCTAGCCCCCGGCGAAACTCCCAAATTGGGTATGGGAAAGTGAGAGAGAGAGAGAGAGAGAGACGGCGCGAGTATGGGGCGACCCAAATGCACTGACTGATTGTGTACTAGGAAACCTGACATTGAGGGAACCTAAGAAGTAGGAGAATGATTAGCTTCCTGTACCTGCTACAAAGAAAAGAACATTGAGGATTGAGGACGCCAGGTTTGCAACAATACTTTCTCTTTTATCTCTCCCTCTCTCTCTCTCTCTCTCTCTCTCTCTCTCTCTCTCTCTCTCTCTTTCCTCACCTATAGAATGTCCGTCGCTGTGATGTAGTAGCGCGAAAAACGAACCCTCGTGAACACACTTGTTGTCAGCGCTGAAAGAAAACGTGTTAACTTCAAATCCAAAGAAAAACGTACTTATGACAGTTGTGCGCTCCAGTAAAGCTAGTTTCCGAAGATGTTGAACGCGGTGAGTTCATTTGGGAATCTGGAACTCGTTAGTATTGATTTATTCTGTATCGATTTCTTCACCTTTCTTCATCGGCTCGTGAATATCGACGTAGAACTGCGGGAAAACGTCGGTGATTACCTGACAGAGTGACAGTGACAGAGTGACAATGATATAGTGACAATGACAGAGTGACAATTACAGAATCATAATGACCGAGTGACAATGACATTGTGACAGTGACAGAGTGACAGTGGTGGCGACTCACGTTGAACTCTCCGTATCCTAGCAGCTTGTCGAGTGGCTTCGGATGGTCGACGATCACTCCGTCAATGTCCATCTCAACCTGAATGTGACAGGGTGACAGAGTGACACGGTGACAGGGTGACAGAGGGACAGAGTGACAGGGGGACATACCTCGGCGGTGAGAGCAGAGAACGCGCACACGCGAAGCTCGTAGCTGCAGACGGTGCCTGGAATTGTGGAATTGGATGAATTATCAAGAAACGAGTGAAATGAGGAGGTGACAATGATAGAGAATGGTCTCATTCCACTAGCAAGCAGCGCCGCGCGCGGGCCAGTGAGGTAACTAGTCCTTTCTCTCTCTGTGTGTCTTTCTCTCTCTCTCTCTCTCTCTCTCTCTCTCTCTCTCTCGCTCCCCCTCTCCCTCTCTCCCTCTCCCTCTCTCCCTCTCTCCCTCTTTCTCCCTTTTCACGTCATCTCAGTAGTCGTCCACCATCCCAGATGGACTCTCTGATCGCTCGTCACAAGAAGAAGGAGCAGTGGCAGCTGCGCTGTCACCACTGCAAGACACCCACCACCCGAGACGACGCGCTCAAGGTTTAATCCTATTCAATCGATAATCAATCGATAATTATCCAGGGCGACTTGGTGTACTCTCTGGGTCGGGTGTGGCACAAGGAGCACTTCTGCTGCCGCCGCTGCAAAGTGCCCATTCTCGACACCAGCGCCGAGTTCCGGTACGATTAGGCATACGGTAGAGTACGTACGGTAGCGGAGATGGTGTACGGTAGCCAGTACTGCATACTGTATCTACCGTATCCCTCAGGATGGACCCGGCCTCGCCGTCGCACCCCGTGTGCGTCGACTGTTACATGGACGAGGCGCACCCCAAGTGCACCGGTGAGCGATCAATACTCGATCAATAAATCGAAAAATCGATAAATCAATTTGCAGCGTGTCGTCGCACTCTGCGGGAGACGTGCGTGGAGGTGGGAGGGAAGCAGCTGCACCACGACTGCTTCACCTGC
Source organism: Rhabditoides inermis (assembly GCA_963966185.1). Lineage (NCBI taxonomy): Eukaryota > Metazoa > Nematoda > Chromadorea > Rhabditida > Rhabditidae > Rhabditoides > Rhabditoides inermis. The sequence goes on from CAWZYM010000151.1 coordinate 1,448,059, forward strand.
GCCCGCTGCCACAACCCCATGATGAGTGAGTACTGTAGCATACTGTAGCTACCGTATACTACCGTATCCCTCATCAGACGGCGAGTACTTTGTCTACTTGGGCGCGTACTATGACGAGGACTGCTACTACATGAAGAAGCTGGAGAAGACGCTGGTGGGGGCGGGAACATATGGGGCGTGGCTCATGCGTTCGTTTCAGGACCAGCCGGCGGCCGCCACTCCCGCCGCTGGAGCGAGCGCGTAGAGAGGAGACAAGACAATGCGATGATGTAGTGATAGTGTGATAAACATATACAGTCGTTATAATCCATCACTCTGTCTTGTTTTCGGCTGGGAACTATATTCTTGTTATTCTCATGAGTAGTGAGATCAAATCAATATCAAATCAATATTTGTCTCCCGTACCTGTTTCGTCGTCCTTCTCCACTATGACAGTGACTCGCATCGGAACACAGTTCTTACGCAACGATACCGCACACACAAACTGCGCCCTCCCCTCCACCGAGAGCTGGAAAAAAATCAATACAATCAATATATCGATTTATTGATTGACTGAATTGACTCACATCGACATTGGGCAGGACCGAGTGTATCTTGCTGCCCAGCAGTTCACTCATCGAGGAGAATCCGAGGATCGAAGCGAGAGAGTTCTCCATGCGGAAGATTCGCGTCTGTAAATATCGATTTATTGATTGTTTGTCGATCGATGACTCTCACCCCAGCGCCTAGTGTGATGATGGAATCGAGGCAGAGACACGGACAGTCCTCCTCTCCGCACCAGCATTCGTCGGGCTGCAACCATCGAACGATTGATTTATAGATTGATTATGGATTTATTGATTTGCCTCACCTCGTCCGGCTTTTGCTCGTCCACAGTGCCTGTAGACATTTGTGCATACAATCTGGAAAAACATTGAAAAACGTCAAGGTATATGAAACATCGTGATACTGACGGTATGAGTATGACAATGACAGTTCCCGATATGTTCGCACCACATTGGTGTGTGTTGTCAAAGTGCAAATGTATTAATAGGCGTGACTGGTTAATATAGAATTAGTTCAATGTATTCGACGAAGAAACAGACTATATATTCTATGACACGTCAATTCACAAAAATGTACGGCGGACACGGGAAAATCATGCAACTGAATTCGCAATAACACTTTCATATCGCCCAAAAAATGCGCGAACGAAAACATTATACAAACGTCATTATGAGCGTCATGCAACACGATAGGCCAGAAAAGCCGCCCCCGCACGAGAGAGAGAGAGAGAGAGAGAGAGAGAGAGAGAGAGAGCAAGGAGCACGGGACATAAAATAAACACGCCGAATCAACCACAGATCTACGATATTCAACACAGGAGCAGATGTGCGCGAAATGTGAATCTAGTGAACGAGATTTGTGAGCGTCCGCAGCAGATGACATCTAGTCACGGACTTTCTAAGCGTGACTCTGACTCAGCGCCTGCTACAGAGTGCATCACTCAAGCCGGTTCAAGATCACAAAATTAATCGCCGCTTAGAGCAAGTGAGGGAGTAGAAAGAAGCGACACTCAATGCGAGAGTGTTGACTTTGCCCCTTCTCTCTTTTGAGAGTGATCACTGATGACTTCTATCCAATCATCAGTAGTCTTTGTGTTGAAACGACTACGTTCAGACAGTGACAACATGATAGCGAAAATATGAGTGATGTCAAAATGTTTCCTGTGCGTGTATAGAAACATGAGCGGCGGAAATATGTCAACAACTATTTATCAGAAAGAGAGAGAGAGAGAGAGAGAGAGAGAGAGAGAGAGAAACATGGACTGCTAGAAATACAGCGTGAAACGGGCGCGTCAATAGTTGTGTATGGTAATTAGTTTCAGTTTTCAGTTAGTGCGGTTCTATCGAGTTTCGGTTAGCGGAAACTGATTTACTGATTCGATTATCATGTAATCAGCATATCATGGTTTCGCGCAGCGCATCACAAATAAGAGATCACAAGCAAAAAGAGGGAAACTGCGAGAGAGAGAGAGAGAGAGAGAGAGAGAGAGAGAGAGAGAGAGAGAGAGACGGGTGAACTACGATTCGGTGATAATGTAAACGAGACGCAATGTAAAAAAGAAAACCAGTTTGTGTGATTAAATATGGTTATGTGGCCATGATATTGTATTAGTATCAAAGCCAGACGCGAGAGTACGATTATTGTGTCGCCATTCCTGCTTCAAAAAGAAGTTAGAAAAACGAAGATCACATTTATATAGCCGCTTTCTTGTAGCAAAGATCGCAACGAGTGAAAACAAGCGAGTGAGCGAGAACAAGAGAGAGAGTTCGAGAGTGAGAGGGAGGGAGGAGGGAGAGGCAGGGAGAGAGAGAGGGAATGGAGAGGCGAGACAGACGAGGGTACACGCGGTCTGGGCGGCGACTCGCGTCTGAGACAGAGATCATCCCGTCTCACAAAACACTTCTTCCCGAGTAATCGGATACAGGAAACGGGTGAGAAAATATAGGATAGGTACAGTGAGAATTGTGGGGTGGTTGTGTATTTGCGTGCGGCACCGACACAGGTGCACAATGGATGATCTGCGCTCACTGGTGGATCAAAAAGAGAGGGGCGGAGAGTTGAGCGGTCGAATTGCGTATCGAAAGAGAAAATGGAGCACACCAAAATGGGAAAAGAGGGAGAGGGCTCGCTCTGTACACAGAACGAGACACGATGTGGTAAACCGTGTGAACCACTCCGAGAAAGGGAGGGAAAGAGGGAGGGAGAGAGAGAGAGAAGGGGAGAGGGAAGCGTACGTGTGTGGTATCGTATACAGGTGAATGGGAGCCGTCCAAGGGTACACACTGTGTTATTGGGGGAAGGCGCGCAATCCTTGCAGCGAGAAAAATTCACGCAATTCACGGCCTCTACTCTCTCGCCGTTTTCCATCTCGTTTCCGGTTGCACACACTCTCTCTCTTTTGCAAAGTCAGAGAGAGAGAGAGAGAGAGAGAGAGAGAGAGATACGAGCCTATTTGCGCACCTGCGACCGCTTCTCAACCTCACACCCTCCTCCATTTAAACGCTCTCTTTCAGCTTTGCTTTTTGACTCCAGCAATGCAATCTTCACGTATCTGTATGGTGAGTGCTATGATCTGATCATTCGAAACATCTTAGTGACGAATCAACCAAAACAGTCCTCAACCAAAACAGCACAGAGGAACGAACGGGTAAGAATCTCATAGAAAAATCCTTTCATAGAATAAACAATGAATAAGAGGAAACACTGATTCACTGTGATAACCTTAAAAGGCGTGGCGGGGAAAAAACTGTGTGAGTCAGATTCATTCGACCACGTCACACCCTCATAGAGACAACAAGAGGGTATCGGGTGGGCGGAAGTGAGAGAGAGGGAGGGAGGAAGGGAGAGAGGGGGAGAGAGGGAGAGAGGGAGAGAGGGAGAGAGGGAGAGAGGGAGAGAGGGAGAGAGGGAGAGAGGGAGAGAGGGAGAGAGGGAGAGAGAGAGTAGGAGGGAGGGAGACAGAGAGAGAGAGAGACAGAGAGAGAGAGAGAGGGGGGGGGGGGTGAGGACATCAACGCCCTTCGCCTCAATCGCTCATTCGCGAAACAAGCCATGTATATATAATCGCACTCCGACTGGAAGGTTCAAAATGACGAATGCACACAGTGGGTGTCAACAGAGAATGATGAAATGGACAAATATGGAAGTCGGGTGTGTCTGCACCTGTAATACATGCCTCCCAACACCGGCAGTTCACGTGAATTACACATGCTGAGTGAGGTGGGAGAGTGAGAGAAAGGAAAAAGTGTGTATGTGTGAGAGAGGAGGTAAGCCAAATCGGATGTCGTAGACGATAGGCAGTGCCGAAAACGGATTATCGACAGGCAATCGAACTAGTACGATCATCGCGGCTCTCTTTTTTATCGCTCTTTCTCCCCCCTCCCCCTTTCTCTCTCTCTCTCCCTCTCAGCTCAACAACTTAGGTACAGAGTAACGGCATAAACTAACCCCCTTTTCGTTAGATAGAGTGGCGCCTGCGTTTGATAGTGATAATGACAAACGGTATCAATGCAAGAAAAGAAAGATCAGATTCTTTCACAGGCAGCAGCTCTCTGCTCCGCTTTTTCGAGGAGAGGCATGTGCGCGCGTCACTTTACAATGCAGTTTCCCAAGCAGCCAGCTCTCTCTCTCTCTCTCTCTCTCTCTCTCTCTCTCTCTCTCTCCTCTCTCATCTATCTCTCTCCCTTTTCTCTTTCAAAGAAACACAAAACGCCATATCTCAAAGATCTCGAAAATTATTGCAGACACATTGCAAACAGACAGACAGAAAAGCGATATGGTCCGTTTTCAGTGGCCGCACTAGCGGCAGCTAAAAATGGAAATCGAACGTCAGTGGAGAGAGGGTTGGTGACGAGGAGAGCGCAGACAGAGAGAGGGATGCACACACACACATAAACAAACAAGCCCCCGCCATAACACACAAACAACAACAGGTCACACTAGCGGCGAAAAAGAAGGGAGGACTGGATACTGGATGATATAACGTTGTGCAAGTAAAATGTTGTGTCTACGGGCGTTTCTTTGAAACAGAGATCGCAGAAAGACGTAGGCAGGGGGGGGGGGAAATCGCGCAACAAAAGGGTTGTCCCGACTGAATACGGAAACAGGGAAACACATTGGGACTGAGGCGGTAATTGGAAGAAACAAAGCGATCATAGATTATAACGAAGATAGGAAGGAACGAGACATGAGAAAATGAAGAAAGGAAAACGAAGAGCCAATGATGGAGGGAAAATGAGAGAAAAGGAAGTTGTTGTAGGTTGCAAGAGCAGGAATCAAGGAACAACCGAGCAGGGGCCGCCGGAAAGAGTGTCTCATCATAGATTCTGAACGACCGAACGCCCCGCGGAGAGAGAGAGAGAGAGAGAGAGAGAGAGAGAGAGAGAACGCCTGAGGATATTCGATGCCCGCCGCGCACCATAGCTCATAAGACCGGAACTTTCGCAAAAAAGAACGTGACGCTGGAACAAGCACGGAAAGCTCAAAGCTGCATGATTTGAACATATTCACATAGGTTTGCTGGCAATTTCGAAAAGTGTCTGGAAGTGCGAATGTCAGACTCACAGACACGAAAGACGATGAAAATGCTGTGAGAGATGGAAACGTGTGCGCGGAAGAGACGAGAAAGAGAGGGAAAACCCCCCTTTCTTCTACGTGACGCAACCGTACGGAACTGGTCTAGCCGCATCTCTCTCTCTCTCTCACTCACTCGCTTTTCCCTCTCTCTCTCTCTCTCTCTCTCTCTCTCTCTCTCTCTCTCTCTCTGCCATCGCCGCACCCTCAATTGGCTTCATCTCGTCCGCAGCAAAACTTCTGGTTCCACAAACACAAAGGTGCGAGAGTGTGGAATAACAATGCGTGACAATCGACAAGGCAGACCGGAAACAATTTGGAGAGAACTGCGCGGTCACACGTGTCGAGATGCAGAGATCGGGTGGAGAGCCACATTAAACATTCTCGAAACGGCCAAGATAAGGTGATAACATGGGGTGACAGCGGTTCTGGGCTGCGAAAATGTGGAGAGTGAAATCCCGTGCGTGAGAGAGAGAGAGAGAGAGAGAGAGAGAGAGATTAGCATTGTTTTATGGGACTATCACATACCACGGAGGCGCCAGATTCCATCCTGCCAGTCCACTATAGTCGCCTCTGGGTGGGCTCTCCTCTGCGCTCTCCGCCTTTCATACGCTCTCTCGCCCATTCTCTTATAGCGTTCGCAGAGAGACATCTATTCTTTTTCGAGGGAGGAAGAGGATTCGTAATTACAGTCAACGCATACTACGCAATCCCTAGTGCATTCTCGCGCCCCTATTCTAGTGGGTTGTGAGGAATAATATAGTGCTGCAGAAATTGATATCCTTTTACTGGAGCTATTGTTAGAGGCGTACATACGTGCGAACATACATACGTAGCGTGTGTTGATGAGTAGCTTGAACTATGACAACATCTGGAGAGAGAGAGAGAGAGAGAGAGGAAGAGAGAGAGAGAGAGAGAGAGAAAGAGAGAGAGAGGGAGAGAAGAGAGAGAGAGAGAGAGAGAGAGAGAGAGAAACGGCGACTCGAAACAGTGAAACATTGACTCGCAACACAACACGATAGATCGGACAAGCACACATGTGTAACAACCTTTGCAAAGTGCAGGAGCTTTGTACAGAAGTGGGAAAGCCCCTTACCACTTCAGAGAGAGAGTGAGAGTGAGAGTGAGACGTACTTCTAAATGCCAAGACTTTTCTCGTACCGCTGATATTAGAGGCGGCGCTCTAAAATTAGATGCAGTACAACGTTTGAACTATTCTCGTGTCTGACGCAGTAGAAATTCCAACGAAGCTAAATGAAGCGAACACATAGAGCGATCAAAAGGCGCCGCCTTTTCGAAATGGTTTTTTTCCGCTGATAGCGAAACACTGAAACGGTATTTGCTCACGATATGCTGTTGTGCAGGATTCCCAAAAAGAACCGTCGAGCGTCGAACATCGATCAGAGAACCAAAATGAACTCAAATGGTTCGCATGCTATCGAAAAAGTCGTATTCCCAAAGTAGAACAGATACGAAATGGTTCTTTGGGTGATGACGAGATGAGTAAACGAGCAAATAATGGTGGTGGTGTGTGGAGTGAACCAAGTGGTAAACAACGCTCTCCCTCCTGGAAACGGCGAATGCGAAGGAGGGATGAGGAAGCATGGCTAATAGCATAAAGAAATGGGAGTGTGAAAACGTGTTAGTCTTTAGCATAAAGTTTGCACGCGAGCAAAACACGAATCTACAAACAGAACAGAACCAAACGCCTGCTCACTGTGTTCTCGCGCTCTGTCTGTTCCTGCCTCTCTCAATTAGCATCTCTCTCTCTCTCCCTGCTCTGGGAAATACCGTACCAGCCGGTTCGCCGCGCAATCCCGTGCCATCCTAGAGAGAGACAGATGCGCCCAGCATACTGGTTTATGACTCCCTCTCTCTCACTCACCGCATTCACCCACTCCATCGCTCTCTAATCCTCTCCCATTCTCTCTATTTCTCTCTCTCTCTCTCTCTCTCTCTCTCTCTCTCTCTCTCTCTCTATTACCGTCGAATGTGACTGGGAGCACTATATGTAGCAAGAAGAAACGGACATAATACACACTAAAAACTATAACTACATATGTATCTCTCAAAAGTACTGAAACAAAGTGGATTCGTCATTCGTGATTGATGCCTCACTTGGTTAAAAGTGGCGTGATGATGTTGTTTTAATTGGATACATTACTTATAGTCCTCTTCAATTCTCCAGGAGCACAATTTGTGCGCAAGCACGTTGCATACGTTGTGGCAAACAATTTACGAGATCTGTATCATGTTTGCTGACTAGGACATCGATCAAGGATTGTTTTCGTGTATTCCAAATTGTGCTGCTTGCGCGCGACCTGTGCAAAAACCATTGCGCACGAATGGTGCGGGCCGCCGATTTGAACTGGAGAATTGGCGGGAACTTTACACAAATTCTAACGTATCGTCTCTTTTGTCTCGTTGAGAGCATGTTTTATTGTTTACTAGAAAAAAACACAGTTTATAAATGCCCAAGTTCTGAAGTTTTTCTTTTAAAAGTGAAGTGGACCATGATCCAAATAGTCAAATGAATCAATGAGATAGCAGATAGCAATGATGATTGGAGCGCGCCTGCTGCTTCTCTTTCTCACAATGAAGCCCCTCTCTCACACGTCTACAACAGATAGATCTCAACATGCCATCAGAAGCTGAATATTATCGTACACTTTGATGCATGAAAAAGCCGATAGACAGGTGGTTCGAAAATAATTCCCATTTAACCTTAACGATGAGGAGAAATTCCAGCTTTCACTCACAATTAGCACAAATAGAACATGTTTTCTCAAATATACTCGTTAAAATAATAGATATACCCTTGGGTTGGAAAATGAGATTATAATTGCTATTTTTACACCAAAAGTACACATCACACCAATATTTTTCACGTTATAGGATAATATGATTATAGTTCAAGATTTCCAAACGTATTATTACAAGCCTGAATATCTGTTAAAAAGTACTTGCGTAAAGAGAGTAAGTTTGTCTTGACCCAATTCAACAAAAGCGCATGAATCTTTTTTTCTCAACGTTTACAAATACTAACACAAACCTGCGCATAACGGACTGTGGACACTAACAGATGAAATATAATAATACAAATGAATAACTTCAGTATTAGAGAGAGTGAGAGAGTGAGAGAGAGAGGAAAAAGGAGAGAGGAGAGAAAGAAGGAGGTGCAGGTTTGTGTTAGTATTTGTAAACGTTTTATAGTTGTATTCTGGGAGATAGTTGGGGCCTCTGTGCATTTGACTACAGAAATGAAGATACTCATTTTCCGTGACCACACACCGGGCAGTCGGTGAAAATGATCTCGCAGGCTGCAATTTTGAAAGCGCATGCTCGTTTCTGGACGCAATTGGATCGGTACGAGATCATTGTCACTGTTTGCCCGGTGCGTGGTCCCGCACGGAAAATGAGTATCTTCATTTCTGTAGTCAAATGTACAATGCCCCCAACTATCTCCCTGAAGAAAACTATATTCATGCGCGCCCTGCCCGCCTGCCGGGGGAGATAACTAGCCAGAGTGACGGGAAACAACTGGCCTACGGAACCGTGCGAATCTAACTAACATGATCTGGATGAGTTCCCATTGTTGCTAACATGACTTTTGGATATCGCTTCTTGAAAGTTCTGGCGCGAGCCTTATCCTAAGCTAAAAGAAAGGTTTATTTTTTTCTAATTTCGGTATATTAGTTTTCAAAGGGCAATCAGCATAAACAGTACATAATAGAAGTTTGTGTTACTAAAATGAACTTACTCGTTAAAATAATAGATATACCTTTGGGTTGAGTGTGCGGTCACTATTTCTATTATTTTACTAAGAGAACACGGAGTTTATAAGGCCGGGTTAGCCAAGTGGATAGCGTCGCAGCTTGCTAAGCGTACGGTCGCTAGTTCGATTCCCCTCGCGGGCAATTGTTCTGCCGAATTCCACTACCTCCCGGTGGGGCGCGTGAACCCACTCTCACCCTCTGAGAGCCATACCATCGGCGGCGGCAGTCTTTCAAGATCTTCTACCACGCTCTCGCATCCGGAACTGGTCACTTCGCGATGTTCACGCCCATCTACCATGAACAGTCAGGACTCGCGCCGCACTGTTCCAGCCAAGGAGCCTCAATACCCCACTGTAGGATTGTGTGTGCTTCCAGATAACCCATCATGATACTATTGTATGTACATGTCGGAATCAGGCTGATAAACGAAACACGGAGTTTCTAACTTAAAATATTCGAATATCATTTCACAATATAGTACAAGACTTGCAAACGTTCTTGCACATGTCTCATAATTTCGGTCTATAAGTTTAATTAGGGTACGTACAAATCAGTTTTTTTCACTATTTAATGTAAGAACTTTTGAAACCTATCTGATGTATTTTAATGGAAGGTTGTCATTTATATAAACACGCAAAATAAAAAGGAGCTGATTTAACAATACAAATAAACAAACATTGTAGAATACTACACAACATTTATTATCGAATACTATAAAAAACTGGAGTCTTTGAATAACAAAAACGAACTTAATTCACTAATGATGAGATGTGGTGTTCAGCCGATGTATAGTTGTATTCTGGGAGATAGTTGGGGCCTCTGTGCATTTGACTACAGAAATGAAGATACTCATTTTCCGTGCGGGACCACACACCGGGCAGTCGGTGAAAATGATCTCGCAGGCTGCAATTTTGAAAGCGCATGCTCGTTTCTGGACGCAATTGGATCGGTACGAGATCATTGTCACTGTTTGCCCGGTGCGTGGTCCCGCACGGAAAATGAGTATCTTCATTTCTGTAGTCAAATGTACAATGCCCCCAACTATCTCCCTGAAGAAAACTATATTCATGCGCGCCCTGCCCGCCTGCCGGGGGAGATAACTAGCCAGAGTGACGGGAAACAACTGGCCTACGGAACCGTGCGAATCTAACTAACATGATCTGGATGAGTTCCCATTGTTGCTAACATGACTTTTGGATATCGCTTCTTGAAAGTTCTGGCGCGAGCCTTATCCTAAGCTAAAAGAAAGGTTTATTTTTTTCTAATTTCGGTATATTAGTTTTCAAAGGGCAATCAGCATAAACAGTACATAATAGAAGTTTGTGTTACTAAAATGAACTTACTCGTTAAAATAATAGATATACCTTTGGGTTGAGTGTGCGGTCACTATTTCTATTATTTTACTAAGAGAACACGGAGTTTATAAGGCCGGGTTAGCCAAGTGGATAGCGTCGCAGCTTGCTAAGCGTACGGTCGCTAGTTCGATTCCCCTCGCGGGCAATTGTTCTGCCGAATTCCACTACCTCCCGGTGGGGCGCGTGAACCCACTCTCACCCTCTGAGAGCCATACCATCGGCGGCGGCAGTCTTTCAAGATCTTCTACCACGCTCTCGCATCCGGAACTGGTCACTTCGCGATGTTCACGCCCATCTACCATGAACAGTCAGGACTCGCGCCGCACTGTTCCAGCCAAGGAGCCTCAATACCCCACTGTAGGATTGTGTGTGCTTCCAGATAACCCATCATGATACTATTGTATGTACATGTCGGAATCAGGCTGATAAACGAAACACGGAGTTTCTAACTTAAAATATTCGAATATCATTTCACAATATAGTACAAGACTTGCAAACGTTCTTGCACATGTCTCATAATTTCGGTCTATAAGTTTAATTAGGGTACGTACAAATCAGTTTTTTTCACTATTTAATGTAAGAACTTTTGAAACCTATCTGATGTATTTTAATGGAAGGTTGTCATTTATATAAACACGCAAAATAAAAAGGAGCTGATTTAACAATACAAATAAACAAACATTGTAGAATACTACACAACATTTATTATCGAATACTATAAAAAACTGGAGTCTTTGAATAACAAAAACGAACTTAATTCACTAATGATGAGATGTGGTGTTCAGCCGATGTATAGTTGTATTCTGGGAGATAGTTGGGGCCTCTGTGCATTTGACTACAGAAATGAAGATACTCATTTTCCGTGCGAGACCACACACCGGGCAGTCGGTGAAAATGATCTCGCAGGCTGCAATTTTGAAAGCGCATGCTCATTTCTGGACGCAATTGGATCGGTACGAGATCATTGTCACTGTTTGCCCGGTGCGTGGTCCCGCACGGAAAATGAGTATCTTCATTTCTGTAGTCAAATGTACAATGCCCCCAACTATCTCCCTGAAGAAAACTATACCGCGATAGAAACAGTTTTATTCCGACGTTTCGCCTTTATGGCATCATCAGGAAAAGCATTACCTCAAACTTGGGTAATTAAACTTCACTTAATTCACTAATTCATAATTCTAGAATGATAAGTGGTTCGACATCATACGGTTCTCGCCATAGAAAAGGATCGCGATGGCATTACAGAACTGACAGGAACTGTGATTGTGATTGGGGTACTATGCTTGCATAATAGACGATACAGTTCCCTCTTCAGGTCGCGCAGCATGAATATGGTGGTCCAGATGATAGCAGGGAAGAGCAGCGTCGAGAACGCGAGATACGCAGAGGAATACCAGTACGAGATGGGCAGGTCTGAACATGTATAGGAGTATATGTACGCCTCCTTGATCTCGCTTGACCTATGACTCTCTGCAGTATCTTGGCGACCATGAGAAAGAACATGGAGAACCCTGGGATGAAGCTTTGGATGATGAACACATACGAGACGCACACTTCCGAGCGGCTGCTAGCGCTCTTGCCTGAAGAATGGTAATTTGGACATGTTTCTAGTTGTGATTCTTATCGCAATTAAATAATTGTCAGATGAAGATATATAGTACATCGGTAGAGAAATAGAGAGTGAGATGTTATAAATATATGCTCACTATATGTCTGGGCCACTTTGAGCAGCTTGTGTTTGGTGAACCGGAGTGTCCAGAGAGAAGCGGCGAGAGACGCCACAGCCATGAACATCTCCATGTATTGCAGCACCTCAACACACAATCAACAATCATTTGCAATAACCACTATTGATCCCAGTTGAGAGAGAGAGAAAGATAGAGAAGGGAAGAGAGAGAGAGAGAGAGAGAAAGAGGGAGAAAGAGAAAGAGGAAGAGGTTCTAACCGCCAGCATCCATGCGTGTCTCGGTATGGTCTTCACATTCTCGCACACATCTCCCCTCCCGAACTGACCGTCCGTCAACACAAAGAAGTAGTAGGTAAGCTGGAATAGAATTCAGTTTCACAAGTATATTTCAATACACGAATAGATTCGAAAGCATGCGTGAGGTAAGGGAATAGATTTCATTTATTTACCTGTGGCAATTCAAATGCGAGACAGATAAGAAATATCTGATATGCGTGCATGGGCTTCTGTCGCACGATTTTGAAAAAGCGAATGAGAGAGACGCTCTGAAAGAGAACACGTTACAATTTGATGTACATGTTAGTTGTTAGAGTTAGTTAAACCTCACAAAGATTAGTGGCAGCCAGGAAAACGTGGAAACGTTGTTGGCGGCTCGAATGTAGGAACATGTCCCGACTGTCATCTTGAAGTTAGGAAATCCGTATAAAATTATTAGAGAAAATATCGCCAGCACGATTTTCCATAAGTGTAGCACTGATCCAAAACTTATGAGAAGAACGAGACTGTCCTAAATTGTTTTGTGATCTTGTTCTCACAAACTATCGTACCGCATATCTTTTCAGCAAGTCTTTGCGTCGATGCAGTAGAATAGCGAATATGGCGACAGTGACAGGCATGGGGGATTCACTGATGAGAATGGCAAAGGAGGAATACCACTGCGACACATCGAGAGACGTCAGGGTCGCATCCGACACGTTCGACATTCAAATGACAAGTCTAGAGACCGTCAGTTGTCCGACCAGAACATGCAATGATATGTGAAAAACTTCTTTGAGTTTTAGTCGTAGAAGTCGCGTGGAGGAAGGAGAAACGCACGCACGCAACGAAACTGGTGGGAAAGTAAGCATCGTCTAAAGACCACTGTCGTATTTATAAATAGAATATAGTACATTCCGTACAGTAACACTTAATCAAACACGTTTATGCAATATAAGTATGTATACCCGCTCATGTAATTACTACTACCGGCATGACTGGTGACTAAGAGATTTTGAGAGATGTCAGTGGTATCCTGGTATCAAGTGGAGGTTTCATAGTCGGTGGCTGGAAGTGCTTGGCAGAGTGATGTCAGTGGCCTTGCTAGCGTGTGTGTATCTCTCGCCTCTGTAGATGCGGAACACTTCTGAAAAAACGGACATCAACTAGTCGTATACTGTCACAGACAGTTACACAGTCGAGCATGCACACAACTGGCAGAATATTCTATGCTATACTTATGCGGTTTGGGATTGAATGTATGTGTAGATGGGAGACAGTTTGGTTAGTTGGACTGTGCAACTTATCCGTGTCAAACAGAGGCCCTACTCACAGACTGTTGACTGAATAGCTTCTTTTCGACTCTTCCCCAATAGCCACTCTGCGATAGCTACAATGAGAACTGTGAGAATCATTCGAGGAGTCTGTTTCTCTTTCCCCGTCGATGAAGAGATTAGAAATGAGAGAAGGGATAGAAAACAGAGTGTAGTTGAGCGGAGATACCTTGTTTGAGGTCTGATATGATGAATATAGTCGACCACATGGCTACTGGGAACGTCATTATCGAGAGGACCACGAAAACGTCACGCAGCCAGAACGGGACTGGCAGCTCTGCAACAATATATACTTTCTGATATGTTATATTTTTACTCAATCTTTTTTTTCGTTGGTACTTACGTATAATGAAGAAATTGCAGTTGGTATCTCTACTGGACGATTATCGTCCAGTAGAGATACCAACTGCAATGATTGCTAATTTGTCTCCAGCTAGATTTTCTTCTTACCATGTTGCAAAATTGCATTTCACATTCTACTACGCATTGCACTCTCCATAGCCATATCTGTCACAGGAAAAAAACAACAATTTCACTTTCACTTTCTGTGAGAAAGTGCTTGAAATTGAAGTGTTTCTACATACAAACCGACTACAAACGCGGCAGTGTTCGCGCTTTCCTCCGGATGTGTGATTAAACCAACATCAAACATTTTCATTTTTTGTTTGCGAAAGACGAGAACAATGAACACAACGCTGATATTTGAGATTGCAGAACGTGTGACTAGAGGTCAAAAAGTGCCATTCACATGTACATAGTGGTGTTTGGGTGTGATAGTAAAATGCGACGTAATCACAATACTTATTACTTACAATGTAATTCCAGTAAATCATTTGCACCTATTAACGAAATATGTACTTCAAGGACGGACGGGGGGAGGGAATAACGTTGTTGGCGATGACGAAATAATTCAAAGAACAAAACAACGACAACTCACGGGTGTGTTTCTGTAGTATGGTGAGGACGACGACGCAAGTGATGAGAATGGTGGGAATGACACTCTGAGCTAGGAAGATGTAGCTGATATACAGGTTGTTGACCGATGACTTGAACCGACGAGTGTGCGATTCTGAAAGGATTTCGTTAAAGATCGTCAGCCGTCAGCGCATCGCGCAACGCGAAATCTTAATAGGTTTGCTTCATTTAGATTTCCCTCACAACGCTAGGCACACAAACAAATAGCGTAAAAGTGCACTACACGGTTCGATGGGGCAATCATGAATGCAAAGATGTGGACCGTCATTGTTACGGGTTCGGGTGGTTGTTTCCTTGTGGAAACTGTTCATTTCGGTGTGTGGACAATGTTCCACTAAATTTAAATGTGTTTGTGAAGAGAGAACTTTTAGTTTCCAATTTCCATGACGAACATCAAATATTTTCGAGGACACCACGGCAAACAATTCAGTTACTAATGTTACATGTCTCCCACCCCTCTCTCTCTCTCTCTCTCTCTCTCTTCTCTCTTTCTCTCTCTCTTTCTCTCTTTCTCTCTCTCTCACCCCCTCTCTTTCCACGTTCACTCACCGGCGCTTCGAGCTAGTATGGCTAATTGTTCTCGCGAGTAAGCGAGGGTCTTCACATTCAGATAGATAGTCACGCCGATTATAGAGAGAACGTACAGCCGATACGCCTGCAACGGAAATTGTTTTTTTACAGCAAGAGCAAGGTTCATCCGGGTTTCCTCATGTATGTGTTTCCATGTGGTCATGTGATCTGACGTTTCCACATCGCGCCATATATTGCTATTGCTTCCGTGAGACAGATACGCAAACACTGTCAAACAACACATCTTTAAAGAAGCCATCTACGGAAGAAAAGAAATTCGCGTTTGTGTTTTTTTTTTCAATGTTCAGTGTTTGGAACGTATTTGTAAACAACGGAATTCATTTCTTATACAGAAAATTTCAAAGCCGGTACTACAATACCAATTCACGTGGCAGTCATGGTTTATGCACGAAATTTAGAGGGGGTGCTTCGTTAAACCAACGAGCGATGAAACGCATTGCTCGCTGTCATTGCGGGCTCTAATGGGATGCAACATCCGGATGACATTACAGTGTTTTGCGAGGCGTTATTGTAGTGACTAAGCACCAGGCACATTTAAATTTTGATGCACATCACCATGTGTACTTACCCCGGCTCTCAGCGGCGGCTCTTTCATTCTGACAGAAACACAGATGTCGTTGCTGCCGATCTCTCCATCAATGTTCAGATAGACTTCATGCAACACCTGGGAGTAATGTTTGCGGAATAAATACTCAGAGGACTAACCACTGGCAGTGCAGAACCGATCATACAAGAGAAAATCCACTTTCGCGGAATATTATTCTCCCTGACGATTTTGATGTAACGCACGACGGCAACTGTCTGAAAGAAGAATTGGGAACTCGAAATGACCACCAATATTAGTTACCAGCAGTAGTGGAAACCACAGATACGTGCTGAGGTAATACAATGAGCGTATTTTCGAACACGCTTTTATGGTGATCAAAAACGGCTCGTTGAAAAACATGTTGTAAAAGATGTAGACGGAGAGCACGAACATATTGAAATGGAGCGCATAGCCGGGGTAAATTAACAGCACAATGTTTTCCTGAAAAATTGTTCCTCATATCTTTTGCTCAGAATATGTTGTGTACCGAATATCTCTTGAAAAGGTCCTTGCGGCGTATCATAATCACTGTGAACACCACGAACGGCCACGGCAGAGTGAGCTCCATCAGAATGTTGATGATGGTGTTCGGTCGGAAGTTCTCCGCGAACCTTGTCATCGTCTCATCCGTTATCGTCTCGTTCATTCCTGCAACGATAAACTGCAAGAGAATATGATAATGAGGGGCGTAAAATGACGATAACAATCGCGCCGCCGCACATCTACGGCTAATAGCGAAACGGTGGCGGACGAGCGAATAATTCGATTCGTGGGAGCGCGAAGGGCGCATTTAACGGAGGACGCGACGAGGGGCGGCACACAGACTGCGGCGTCGTACCCGCGAAGCCTCTCCCTCTCTCCACACACAGCAGCCTCCTCCTCACACGAGCAGACAGACCGACAGCCATGGTGAGACTATTGCACATCGCACGCGGCAGAAGCAGGCTGAGTGTACAAGTCGACTCAAGTGTTTGGCTGACTAACACTCCTTCTATGCGTGAAATCATAATTTTGTTAGGATAGAGAAACGCAAAACAATATCTAGGATTATGTAGGTGATATAGCGAGTCTCTCACTATTGTATTACGTCGTTTATTAAAGTATATCCTGGACAACGAAAAACATTTTACGATATTATACCGAACACTACCAGTGGTATTCAATCTAGACAACGCACTTTACGGGTGCGTGCGGATACGTATTGGATATGGACAAGCAAATAGAGGAATAAAATAGGCCTAATCGAAGAGACACACTGGAAAAATGGAGAATATGGTAGTTGATTGGGTTTCTTAGAAGGTACCTGTCACTCGGAAAATTGTACGCTCGTACTTCTCTATTATATAAAATTATTCTTGTTTTCAGTATACCAGTGTGTATGACCAAATCTATACATACGATATATGCACAGAATTCACACAATATCTGAATTCTGAATACAATAAATAAATTTATTATACCACAAGGACGCACCACACATGAATGTATGTGAACAATGACATAGAGGGACAGCAGTAGAGTAGCAATGAGAATCCACGATGACGGTGTGTCTTCTGGCTAGCGGCTGACAACGTGTCGGGGTGGCCAACCCACCGCGGTAGCGGAACTTCTTTCGGTCCACGGGCGGCATCGAACCCGTGACTTTTCGATTGAGAGCCGCGCACACATCTACTGCGCTACCGCCGCGCAAAAAAAAATGTAACAACTAGTAACATTTGTTTCGAAACGTTTCCTGGCAGAAAATCAATTTAATGACACTAGGTAGAAACAGAAATATAGAAACACATTCATGTGATTTCGGAAACGTCTATTGCTAGCTAATAAAACATGTCAGAAGAAGTGGTTGCCACAATTACGATTACAATTCTGATCGATTCCAAATTACACCCATGCAGTGTAAGAGTGGCTGCGTGCCATGATGTCAAAATCAGATCAGTCACTGATGACCGATATACGACTTGAAATTAACTTACCTGTGGGTCTTACATGCTACATCAACCCCATTTCAATTGAATATGTTGAGTGGAGAGTTGAGAGTACATCATGACAAAACTTAAAAAGTGAGTAGCTGCATATTTTTTTTAAGAAGACGGAAATCAGAGTGGAGCTCATCGAAGTGCAAACACTTCGGTTTTTGAAAGTAAATCAGAAATACTGTTTATGTAACATTTGCAGTTGGTGTTGTGTGCTGTGCTGTTTGCGGCAGTGACCGCAACCGACCCCACAGAAGACAGACGCTACCAGAAGGCGGACTGCACAGAAATCTTGCAGAAGAACAGCTCAGACATATTCGAAACAACATTCTCCGACGGACCCTTCCGATACATTTGCACGTGGAATGAAAGAGAGCAAGCGTCGCAGAGAAGCCTCCACGGTAAGTCGTGCTCACAGTACGAAAAAGAAAGCATAATCATCGTGTCTGTTCAGGTTGCTATGTGCAGAACGTGGCGGGCGAGAATAAGCTCTTCATGGACTACCTGTTAGACGTGCACGTGAATGTGGCAGGACAGCCGGGTTACAAACACGTGTGCAACGTCGGCGACGAGAACGAATGGGTCTTCAAGCCCTTCACCAGTGCGTCCATCTAACAGTGCACACTTTCACAGCGCTGCGCCAACGCACATTCCGTGCATTCAAGCAATTACTATTTCACTTCTTTTTTATGACATATACTACCCTTTTCAGGCTGCGTTCTGGACGGCAAGCCGTTCGGCAGCGTGGATGAGGTGCAAGTGAGCGAGTTCGAAGGAGTCAAGTACCAATGCGTCTACGACACAGCCGAGCACAAGTTCAAAATCTCGGAAGTCGGTGAGTGATGTAGACGTGCGTTCGTCAGATGCCACCGTGGCCATTTGCAGTGTCGCACAAGTGCAGGAACGGCGATTCGATGACGGAGGAGGGCTTGGTGAAGAAGTGTCGCGACGAGCAGTGGGTGGCCACACGTGAGTGAATCAATCACATCCACCAGTGCATGCTACCCGATTGAAGATTGCGTCCTGAACGGCGAGGAGACGGTGCTGATCCAGCTGGACGAGACGTACAAGCAGCACAACCTCTACCAGCACCACTGCAAACCCGTCGACGCCACCAACAGCGCGCTGCTCGAGAGAATAGGTTGGTGGTTACCGCATACGGATTGGCAAAGCAACTGAGAGGAAAGGTGGGGTGTGTGGATCATTGTGAATTCAGCTTGTCTCATCGGCGACGAGATCATGATGCCGGACGACCCGATCAAGACGGTAGAGAGAGGGGAAAGAGAAAGAGAGATTGTGCAATTTGTGCAATTGGCATTCAGGACAAGGAAGGCAAGTCGTATGAGTGCATTCGCGATGCGAGCGGAGAAGTGCAGAAGAGGCTGGCCACTCCCGGCATGACATACATTGACTACATGGCCTTGCAAGACGGAAAATTTGTTGGTGGGTTTCAGTTTTCGACCGAGTGAACATTCAATGTGAGCACATGTTCAGCGTGCGCTCCGTTCAACAACGCCACTGGTTTGCTACAGTTCGGAGAAACCATGGATACACCTTTATACAGGCTTAGCTGTACATCCACAAAACTAATTTCCATTGGTATTACATATATTTCATTTTGAAGAAGTACACGTACCAAATTCAGCATGTCTCATCCGCAGACATAATAATGCAATCAAGAAAGTGTTGGCGAAAGGCGAAATTGGCTTCGAAATGAAGTTCGAGAAGGCGGTAATTGATAAAGTGTTCAGTGTAGTGGGTGAAACTGTATTTCAGATCAAGATTGAGTGCCGAGAAGACGAAGAAAAGCCGTATAATGTGAAGCGTGTTGAAATTGTCACACTCCTAAGAGGATGCTATTTGGATGATGGATCGTTCGTCAAGTCTTCTCGACAAGGACACGTGAAAAAGACGACGGACGCTGGCCTCGAATACACTGTTGTGTACAAATGTGCGAGGGACGCGTACAACGAAACACAGTTCGTGCTCGAGCCTGTTCACTGTGCTGTTGGATCCCTCATTATTCCTCTTCGCAACGTATCCATCATCAGTGACAAAGTATACCGATGCGAATACAATATCCCCATAGACGAAGTCACCTTAGTCGAGACGGACCGTGACAGTAAGTATGACATGGGTGATGTCATAAATAATCATTTGTTTAGGTCTTGATTGCTATCAGGGAAGAAGAATCAAACATGGCGAGCAGTACATAGAACATATCGATAGATACCACGCTGATGTTTACAAGTGCGAATTCGGGCATCTGATCAAAATAAAATGCATAGTAAACAACATAACTGTGGGTGTGAGCGAAACGCTGTACTGTGATGATGCCGCCTATCTGTGCTCAAACGGCGTCGGACCGAAACAGCTGTGCAACCGTGAGTCATACATCGAGAGCAAAGCAACGTAGATCGATAACAATACTCTTACTCTCATTTCAGCATATTGTGTATACAATGGGAAAAATTATACGTATGGACAGACGTACGTGGATGCGAACAATATGATCTACAAGTGCGACATTGCAAAGCACGCACTTTGCACTGGACTGTTCTGGTCGAAAGCAGGTGCGTCGCTCTCAAACTGACCACCACGTTAACTGAAGCATTTAGGATGTGTTTACAACGGAGAAGAACTCGAGTTCAGAGAAGTGAAGATTCTGAACAGAGATCACTGTGAGCGGGTCGTGTGCATGATCGACGGCGTGCGCAACCTGACCATTCCCGAGTGCGAATGCTCGAGAATTTACGGCAAAGACTATTTCGACAGCTGCACGGATGTGTGCGTACATACATGCGAGGTTGTAACGACGCCTCCGCCCCGCACGAAGACCACTCCAACACGACCCACTAAGCCTACGCCTTATACTAAAGCCACTACGCCTGTGCCTACTGGAGAGCCCTCTACAGACGCTACTGGAGAACCCTCTACAGATCCTACTGGAGAGCCCTCTACAGACCCGACTGGAGAGCCCTCTACAGAACCTACTGGAGAGCCCTCTACAGACCCGACTGGAGAGCCCTCTACAGAACCTACTGGAGAGCCCTCCACGGACCCGACTGGAGAGTCCTCTACAGACCCTACTGGAGAGCCCTCTACAGAACCTACTGGAGAGCCCTCTACAGACCCGACTGGAGAGCCCTCTACAGAACCTACTGGAGAGCCCTCCACGGACCCGACTGGAGAGTCCTCTACAGACCCTACTGGAGAGCCCTCTACAGAAGCTACTGGAGAGCCCTCTACAGACTCGACTGGAGAGCCCTCTACAGAACCTACTGAAGAGCCCTCTACAGACCCGACTGGAGAGCCCTCTACAGAACCTACTGGAGAGCCATCTACAGACCCGACTGGAGAGCCCTCTACAGAACCTACTGGAGAGCCCTCTACAGACCCGACTGGAGAGCCTTCTACAGACCCGACTGCAGAGCCCTCTACGGACCCGACTGGAGAGCCCTCTACAGAACCTACTGGAGAGCCCTCTACAGACCCGACTGGAGAGCCCTCTACGGACCCGACTGGAGAGCCCTCTACGGACCCGACTGGAGAGCCCTCTACAGACCCGACTGGAGAGCCCTCTACATGCCCTACTGGAGAGCCCTCTACAGACCCGACTGGAGAGCCCTCTACAGACCCGACTGGAGAGCCCTCTACGGACCCGACTGGAGAGCCCTCTACGGACCCGACTGGAGAGCCCTCTACAGACCCGACTGGAGAGCCCTCTACATGCCCTACTGAAGAGCCATCTACAGACCCGACTGGAGAGCCCTCTACAGACCCTACTGGAGAGCCTTCTACAGACCGGACTGGAGAGCCCTCTACAGACCCTACTGGAGAGCCCTCTACAGACCCTACTGGAGAGCCATCTACAGACCCTACTGGAGAGCCTTCTACAGAACCTACTGGAGAGCCCTCTACAGAACCTACTGGAGAGTTCTCTACAGACCCTACTGGAGAGCCATCTACAGACCCTACTGGAGAGCCCTCTACAGAACCCACTGGAGAGCCCTCTACAGAACCTACTGGAGAGCCCTCCACGGACCCGACTGGAGAGCCCTCCACGGACCCGACTGGAGAGCCCTCTACATGCCCTACTGAAGAGCCCTCTACAGAACCTACTGAAGAGCCCTCTACAGAACCTACTGAAGAGCCCTATACAGAACCTACTGGAGAGCCTTCTACAGACCCGACGAGAGAGACTCCCGACCCTACCGGAGAGACCTCCGATCCTACTGGAGACCCCTCTACAGTACCTACCGGTCCAACTCCCACGCACACACCTTCAAACTGTACAGGTATGGTAACTTCAGAACAGTATTAAATAAATAAAACACATCGCTATAGAAACGCGTCGCTTACTCGGCTTGTATTGATTTAACTTGCTTGAGCTGATTTACCACGCGCGCTATCTAAAAACGACGTTTCGGTCTTTCTGTGATGAAACTTTCTTCTTTCTATCGTGCTCTATTAAACCATGCTCAGATTTTTTCTCTCTCAGATCACACAGTTTGCTTGCGCGCGTCAAAATAAACATGGGATTTGTAGAAAATGACCGTAGCCAGAAAGTTCCGACCTGCATGGATAGCGCTCGTACTGAATCTCTCTGCGATAGCAATCGCTCTTGGTACATACATATCTTAGGTCCTGAAAAGGGGGTAGCCGGCACATGTGGTACACGTGATGAATAATAAGAATAAATGTTTTCGTGACAAACACAAACTTAGGTACTTAGGTAAAAGAAACACAGTAAATGTCTTTTGAAGTTTCACTGCAACTGTCAATAGGAATTGTTCCATAAAACAGTTAGGCACATTAATGTTAAAGGCACAGGGGCGTTTAGCGTTACCAAGGTTAATAGAAATTCAATTATGAGAATTTGGCAAAACTGATTGCACGTAGCGGGAATCGAACCGGCGTAGATTCGTCCGCGAACCGTGAGCGTTACCACAACACTACAACGACATCTACCGTCGAACTCATATCGACGAGATGCGCACAGAGCTCAACTTTTGGATAAGCATTTTGGCGCGAAATTCGAATTCGCGTTACCAAGCTTCGCACGTGCAGATGTTGGTAAGCGTGTAGGTAACGCGGAAACGCCGTTCTTTCGCGTTTTCTTTGATTGTTTCGTGTTTATATGGCTCAAGCAATGTTCAAAAGTCAAAATTAAGCGCCACTGTGCCTTTAATCAATGTCACGCAGAGAGAAAAATGTGATTTGATTTGTATCATTAGCAACTAATAGATGCATCGCAATTTGTACGTTTCTTTACTACAAATTGATCAACTTGCACGGTACAGAGAATATTTGGGCACACGTCTTAATTAAAGTTTTCCGGACCTTGTTTTCAATTGATGAGACAAAATCAACTAAAATTACTAGTTTTTACAAATAAGTTACTCACAACGAGTTCATTTAGAAATTGACGAAGAAGTTTGCGAGAAGCTGTCCGTCTATTGTATCGACACGATCATCGAGTACACGTCGAAGTGGTTGCTGCAATGCGATGCACTCAATGTCAATATCCACGGCATCAACAACGAGGTGCAAAAGCTCAAGTGCCAGCAGACATTCGCACATGTGAGTTTCATATCAAGATGTTGTATGTATTTCATTTCCGCCGTTTCAGATTGACAACATCTTCAAGAAAGTGCTCAAAAGTGTTGCTAGGCTGAAGACGGACAAGGTTATTTCGGTTACCCATTCAAATTTTAAAAAAAATCTTTCTCCAGGTGTCGTGCCTCAATAATCCCGACAGTTTCATCGCAACCCTGGTGCCTGTCTTTGTCACCGCTACTCACAAAATCTACGGACAATACGAACTGGAGTATTCCGTCTTCCAGCAGTTCAGATAGTGAGTTTTCTTGTTGTAACACTGTTTCCAACATGCTTTCAGTTACTTCACGAACGAGTTTCGCAAAACGCTTGATCTTGAGCCTCTCGGCAATAGTCAGGTGCTGATTCCAGAACAGCCGAACAAGGACAACAAATGCGCCATTCCAGGTAGGCATAACAGGTGTTGCGTTGTTTCACAAACACTCACAACATCACTGATCAGAGAAAATCTCAATCAGCGAACTATCCCCTATGTTTATGCGCCCAGCCACCACCGCGGATGAACACCCGATGCGAACCTATTTCAATCTCTCTCTCTCTCTCTCTCTCTCTCTCTCTCTCTCTCTCTCTCTCTCTCTCTCTCTCAAACGGGCAGCTTGCGCACTCGTCTTGGCGGAATCTTATAAAAACATGGTCATATACACAGTTTTTCATGCTGATTCCGAATATCAGCATAACTTTTCCTAAATGGTTGTTTGAAACCAATTTGGACAGCCACCGAATAGACTACCCATGAAAATGACCTGTCGACAACAGCAGCGTGGCCGAATGGATAGTAAGTTGGAAAGTTGAAAATGACAGTCAAAATGACAGATGCGGTATCGATGCAATGCCGCTATGCGGCAAAACTTTTTGCAAGATGGAATAATAACAACTTTATATAAAAAGCACAAATTTATTTCGAGAATCGTTTCTAGCAACGATGTTTGTTCATAACCATGCAATCAAAGCAATAATACTTTTCGCACCGGGTACATCTAATGGAGGAAGGAGTGGGACATGTGTGGCATTTTGTTTTGACGGTTCTTTTGAAACAGTAATCCGCTGGAGTGACAAACGTTGGAGAACGGGTGTCGGTGTATCCAGACTTGTGCCAAGCATATTGCCTCATGTGAAGGAACTTGTCGTCAGAGAACACATAGAGGGTCATGGATGTGTCAGTACAATCTTCGCGTTTCTGTGTGTAGGAAGAGATATAGAGAAGGGGCGGACGAGGCTTTGGGTGTATGCTGTTGTTGTAGGCAAGTGCAACTCGTGCGATCTGTGGGAGCAGCAGACAGTGGCGCTTGTGAACATGGTCAAGTACATGTGCCCGCACGTCTGCCACACCACCCACCTCATGAACGGTGAGCAGCTGATGCTTGCCAAAACAAGACAAATACAGTCCTCTCCAAATCTCCACAAACACGATATGTGCGCAAGCACGTAGTATACGTTGTGACAAACAATTTACGAGATCATCATCATGTTTATTGACTAGGGTTCAATTCTATTCAATTCTATTCAATTCTATTTTCTTTTTTCAGATGTGTCATTCGGCTATAGATCGGCGTCGCAGCTCGTCGCCTCAGGCTCGTGCCAAGTGCACAGATGCAATTGATCGCAAACCACCGTGCCAACACAAAATATGCAATAAAAGTTTATATATCGAAAATACCATCTCATCATGACAACGCACACACACACGACAATAATTAACACAAACACGCAATAATCACACAGAGGGGTGAAGGCTATGGGGCTATGAGAGGGCGATGGGCGAAGGCTACTGGTAGAGAGGAGAAGAGAAGGGGAACCCGCGTGAGTGAGGCCGACACTGGGAGGCGCGTCGGCGAATCGGAGCCTACACACAATAGAGAGAGATAGTGGACAAGGCTATTTACAGGAGGGAGGGCGCATCAGCACGCGCGTATAAAACACGAGTCGTGCTCGTACTCGTCGCCTGAAAACGTGTTGGTGACATGTTCGAAGTGAGTCTCGACTCACCTCCACAAGTGCCGCTACCGTAGCACTTGCGGACGCGCTTGCGGATACCCGGGCCGCAGCCCTCCGAACACGAAGACCAGTAGCCCCATCCTGCAAACACAAACGGGGTTCGATGGGTTAGTGGACGTGGATGTGAGATAGTGAAGTGCAAAGGGTGCGGACTATCGTGTCTTCTCTAGCCACAGTACATACACATAAATATGGTACACTTATTAATTCGACGACAACATCTATTGTGAATCGGTACACGTACGGGGTACGGTATACATGATGACAGAGAGTGAGTTGACTATGACTAATGTCTATATCAGTATAATCAGTGTCTACTACATAACTGACCGCCTCTCTCATCCGGCGCGATTTCTCACTAAAAAAGTTGGATAGAGAAAAGGTGGAAGCAGAGAAGAGTGTTGAAGTGATAGACGTGGGAGGAGCAGAGTGTTCCCACCTAGTCTTCGAACTCGCCGGTCGACTCGGGCCAGACGTATTCGATGTTAGTATCGGAAGGGGGGTTAGTGGTGGGCTTGGGCTTTTTTCCCTTGCCCTTGCCCTTGCCTCGCTTCCTCTCACCTCCCCACGCGGCGTTCTGGCTCTCGCAGTCTCGCTCGTTGCAGATCGCCGACTCCTTGAACTGTCCGGGGCAGTTGCCGCTGCGGCAGTAGCGCGTCCTCCGCTTGACTCCGGCCCCGCAGCTGACACTGCACGTGCTCCACGCAGACCAGCTGGCCCACTCTCCGCCAGCCGGCGAGGTGCACTCCTGCTCGTTGCAGAACTCCTGCTCGGTGCCACTTCCCGTGCAACCCTCGCCATCACAGGTTCTGAAAACGAGAGATCACGGCGTGCTACAACGTCGCGCAATTACAAACAAGATTATCATAATATACAGAGGTCTGTGTTAGTCGACACACCACCACACACAACGCACCACAACACATTGGATGGTGAGTGCACGGAAGAAAAGTGGGGGTGGAAGCATGCGAAGCGGGGTGAGTGAACGTATCGAGGCGTATGGGCATGCACGCAAACCTCCTAGCGGTGTGTTATCGGCTTGCACGGCGTCTGGCGTCTCGACGTGGGCGCTCCTGCCGGCTGGCACGTGCACGAAGTAGCGCTGCACGCCGGCGCGCGGTCGGGACGGCGGGGCGCGTGTGGGGGCGTAGCGCCGCGTGGTGCGGGTGGCGGCGCGGCGCACGGGCGCAAGCGTGCGTGTGGTGACTGCGCGAGCAGCCGGCCGGCCAGGCGCCAGACCCACCACCCGCCCGTTCTCGCACACACAGCGCGGCTCCGACGGGTGCGGCTGACTACAAGCGAGGTGAGAATAGCGGGCACTGTGTATCGTGTGCGTGTTGCCTGCGGACGGTGTCTAGGGGCGAAATGAGCAAGAGAGGAGCTAGCTATGAGTCTAGCTAGACCACGTGCGGCCGTGAGTCGCTTCGAAGCCGCGATGGAGGTGGCTGTGTGCTGGTGCATTTCGAAGCGACTCGCGGCGCTAGGGGGAGTGGAGAGGAACGAAGGCTCGCAACTAGACACACGGCACACACGAACAACACACGGGGGTTATGCACGTACCGGGAGCGCGAGCGCAGACCGCGGCCGCACAGCCGGGAGCACTCCGTCCATCCGTTCCACGACGACCACTGTCCGGCAGACGCGCACGTCGCCACGTTGCACGACCGACGCTCGTTTCCGGATCCGTCGCACGGCTCCTGGAATGATCGGTTAGGAGTGGTCAGTCTCTTTCAAACAACCCCTTCAAAACGCCAACGGAAGACGCTGTTTGGTGGTGTTCCTAAGGAGTTTCGAAGAGACTGACTGTAGTGTATGTGTGATACTCACCCTCTGGCAGGATCGCTGGCGCACCATCATTCCTGGTCCGCAGCTGGTCGAGCAGGTCGACCACGTCGCCCACGGTCCCCAGATGCCGACGCCGTCGCACGAACCCGCGTCGCACTGACGCACGTCGATGTTCTTGTCTGCAAGCGGCCGTCAGCCCGTCAACAACAAACAAAACGAAAAAAGGTTAAGTGCTTGGGTTAGTGGTAAGTGGCACACGCGAATCCTCGATGGGGCCAGGTTATAGTGGTTAGGTGGGTTGGCCCCGGGGACTCGCCTTTGTGTAGGGTGCGGCGCACGCCCTTCTCCTTGGCCTTCTCACCGGGGCAGTTGAAGGCGAGCGTGTTCTGTGGGGTGACACACTTGCGGTAGCGCGCCTGGCTGCCGCGGCCGCACGACACACTGCACTGGTTCCAGTCTGTCCACGCAGTCCAGCTGCTGCCTGTGCCCGTGTTGGCCGGGCATGCCTGCCGGTTGCACTGCTCCTGCTCCGTGTCGCTCCCGTCACAGTACCCCGTCAGAGAACACGTGCGCGAACTGAAAATGAACTGGTATTATCAGAATCATTGTTGTTTTCGAAAGAACGTCAAGCGTACCGCTTCCTGTATCCGGACCCGCAGCTGACGGAGCACTCTGTCCACAGGGACCACACGCCCCACTGTCCCTTCCAGCGAGGGTTCTGTGCAGCTGGGGGCGGGCGGTTGTTGGCGGGGCAGGACTGTGTAGGGCACGCCTGATCGCGTCCGATCAGCGCGTTGTTGTTGCACGACAGCGACAGGCACTCGCCGTCCAGACAGTACTTCTCGTAGCCGCACGTCGTGCCGTCCGGCAGGTTGTCGCCGAAGAACCGGTAGTTGCGCTGCCCGCCGAAGCGGTTCTGCACGTCGCAGAAGACCTGAACACATGTATTCATGGAATGTAGAGAGACACAGATGTTCTTGGTACTGTAGCCTTGTCTAGGCTGCTTCGACCCATGCATTGTCTGAGAGTCGGTCCCCCTATGCCGTCTCGAGCACACAAGGCAATCGCGCAGTTCGCGCGCGTAAAGTTTCTTTGCTTGTGTAACAGCATTGAGAGAGCGGCGAGTCGTCGGGGGAGAAATAGTATAGCCGAGCGGCAGTTGCAGACGCACAAGGCGCTGCGCGAAATGGGATATAATGGAAATGGAGCCGGGCCACTTCCGGTCAACCGATCGAACGCGGGCATCGATTGGATCGCCACACACCGCGTAGACGGTTCAGAGAGGGGGGCTATCCCGGAAAGGGAAGTGAGAGAGCGGGGCGTCACGAGTTGCAACAACACAGTGCCCGACCTTGCACGCCCTCTGCGGGTAGCGGTTCAGCTGACTGCCGCCTCCCGTCAGCTCCTG
Organism: Rhabditoides inermis; assembly: GCA_963966185.1. NCBI lineage: Eukaryota > Metazoa > Nematoda > Chromadorea > Rhabditida > Rhabditidae > Rhabditoides > Rhabditoides inermis. The sequence continues at coordinate 1,476,516 of CAWZYM010000151.1, forward strand.
GTCGTTCTTCAGACGCTTGTGCTCCGCGCACTTGTCCGAAATGTACTGAAACATTGAAATGTAAAATAGATTTCAAAATAATAACAATAATAATAATAATCCCACCTGATCGACAGTCTTTCGCTGTGCGGGGCACTGTCGGTTGCAGATGAGGGCGCGTGTGTTGGATCCGAAGCACTCGGCGCCCCCGTTGGAGGGGTAGGGGTTGGAGCATGTCCTGGTCGCCCTCGTCAGCCCGATCCCACCCGACAGCTGGTTGCAGCTGCACGCGTTGCAGTTGTGCGACGAGAAGTCCGACCAGCCGCCGTCCGTTTTCTGAACACACGAATAATTCTCATAATCTCTCATCTTACAAAGAGTGTTTTTTTGTAAATCTTCTCACCCTGGGAGTGACGAAGCTTGGCGCGGGAGCAGGTGCGGGTGCGGGTGCGGCGGCAGGGGCGGGGGCACTGGGCTGGCTCCTCTGGCCGCTCCACGGCACGCATCGACCCAGCTCGCACCACTTGTTCGGTCCGCAGAAGGTGCCCTCGAGTGCGGGGTGGGAGGTGATGATGCGGCCGAAGCTGCTCTGCCCGCACCACATCATGTAGCAGATGCCGTCGTAGTTGTCCACGCGCGGCGTCACCTGGAAAATTTGCATCTTTTTTTCAAATGTACTCGTTTCCTTCTTCAGAGGACGTGAAAAATCGAGTCCCTTGCGCAACTCGGTTCTTCTCGCAGCAGCCTAATGCTAACAGGATTTCGCATTTATTTGTGATGACTCGTCTATGATAAGAAGAGATCACGGTCACGTGTGTCAGCGTACCACTCAAAAGTGCATTTTCAGGTGTACTGAAATCAACGGGGCGACTCCCGATTGTCTGATGAAAAATTTAGGGACAGGTCCCATATCCCATTGGGGGTTGTCAGTGATTCACTAGGATTTACGCGCACCGGAAGCACGGTGTAGCGGGATGATGACAAATTCGAGGAAAGTGGAGATGAAGGAGAGAGAGAGAGAGAGAGAGAGAGAGAGAGAGAGAGAGAGGAGAGGAGAGAGAAAGAGAGCGTTGCTTACCTGAGTATATCCCACTCCGTGCATGAGCTCGCACTGCTTGTTGGCGTCGTAGATCTGTCCGGGCTTGCTTCCGACCGGAATGTGCATCTTCGTAGGCATGTTAGTCACGCGCAAACAGTTGCGACCGCGAGCGCTGCAAGTCAACAAATTCATTCCATTCACTCACTCAATCAATGTAAAACGTGAAACAAAAAATGGAATCTGACTGACTCTAGCTTTTGGAGGAACTGGTGGTAGTCGCGCAGGGAGCAGGTCGACCAAGTGACCTTGCCGGGTCCGAGGGAGGAGGACATGATGTGCTTCGACGGACAGTACGGCTCGTCGTGACGCATGCCCACACTGAAACATAAGACTTGTAGTGTGGTTTGATACATTTGCAGATTTGCACGTTTTGCATACCATTCTAGTGTAATACTTCCGGTGTTTTGCATGTAATTCCGGTCCTGCAGGCTGCATTGTGATTTATGCACGCGCGTTTTCTGCCTCCGAGAATACCCGAATCACCTACTACTTATCGTCTCTCGAAACGCGCGCTTATTAGGAGAAAAAAGACGACGAGCGAGCCGTTCCTATTGACATTACAGCGGGCATTGTCGAAAGAGAGAAGTGTTGACGAATCGAGGAGAACGGCATCAAACTGGCGATGAAGATTTTGACGGGCAGAAAACAAACATGTCAGTGATGGTGCGAAGAGAATGGAAAAAGAAGAAACCGATAGTCAGTGTTTTTGAGAATGGCAATGAAATGTGAAAAAAAACCAAGTGCAATCTAAAAGTATGATATCAGTATCGCACTGTAGCTACGACCCAAGAGATACCGAAAACAATCCGAATACAAATATTCTAACATTTGAAATCTATGAGTACCTGTGTCCCAGCTCGTGCGTTCCGATGAATGCGGATGTGAAGTCGAGGCCCTCGGCGAGGGTGCAAGTGTTCCACGGATCACACATACCGTCCAGACGGGCAATTCCTGCAACGGAATACATCAAGTATTTCTACTAATAAGAGTGGTAACACCGTATGACTTGATACAGACTAGTCTCGAAATGATAACATGATAATGATAACTGAAATGGAGTAAGATCGTCTTCCCTACATCTAATGTGGCGCAATGAAACAGTGCGTCCTCCGACAAATGATGACGTCTAGGGTCTAGGTTATAGGAATGTTGATGTTACCTGAGATGGACCGGGATCCGGCTCCCCTGTGGATATCGTATCCGGTGAGCAGAATGGCGTGGTCCCAGTCGCGCACGCCCAGGTTGCGCTAGAAAAAGTTGTTGTTTACTTGTTTGCTTGTGTGTTTGTTTACCTGATAGCGGCAGAACCTGTCGAGGTACATCTGCGCGTTTCCGTGATTGTGCAGGTTGGCGGCAAGGGCAGCCTGTGAAATACAGTAATTCAAACTCATTGAAGTAGGTCGTCAAAACGATATGTGAAAGATTTGTGAATTGACGTACCGGCTGGGAGCTGAGCACCTCATAGCGAATCACTCGGAAGGTGAGAGGAGGGGAGGCGGTCGGCTGGTAGTACATGATCTGGATGTTGTTCAGCAGCGTCAGAGTGTAGTCCTGCAAGGATCATCATCCCTCTCTTCCCCCCCCCTCTCTCTTTATCTATCCCTACCTGCATCCGGGAGTGTGCCGAACCGCCGTATTTGGATGAGAAGTGCCTCCACAGCGTCTCATCGATGAACACTGCCAGTTCCACCTGAATACGCCGTTCAGATAAGGGGAAGCGAGGAAAGGTAGCCATGCGGGGTCGCGCAACTCAACACTTTTCTGACTGACAATGAGTCTCTTTGAAACCGCACCAGACAGTTTCAAAGAGACCGGCAACTGATAGGTTACTGTGCTAGTGTCCGACCACAAAATTTGACCAGTCCTTGGTACTGGCATAGTGAGTGTAGTAGGAAGCGTCTCGGTGTTGCTAAAATGGTGCGAGTGGACACTCGGGTGCACACACTGTGAGGTGACTGTGAGGGGTTAGCGTGTGAGTGGAGGCGGGCGTACCACGAGGTCGCTCTGCTGCACGAGCTTCTGTCCGGTGACGAAGACGTCCTCGAAGATGGCCGTCTCGTCCTCCAGCAGCTGCTCCTCTGACACCACCGAGTCGATCCCGCAGAAATCGTCGGCCAGTTGGTTGGTGAGCGCCTCGCGCTTGTAGACAATGTGTACGCCGTGCTCTGAAAGTTGCAAATACACCCAGACATTTTGAACCTTGATAACTTGATATGTGTTGGTGACCCTGATCGGTCGTCGTTCCCTGTCTGGTTTTACTTTTGGTGTGTATAGGTAATGGGTCTGTCGTATGTCTGGTTTCCGGTGTGTCAGCCCGTGTCACTCACTGTTGTCCGCGGCCCTCTTGCTCCGGTGCGCATGTCTGTCCGGGAATGGATGGATGACGTGGATGCCGTTCGAATCAACGATCGTGCCCTTCTGAAAAGAAAACCATGCGTCCACTTTTTCTCTGTAATAAATTCATGCATTCACTCCAGACCACTGACAATCCCATTCCATTACTCTTTCACTACTTTACAATGTGCGCGAGACCGGGCGCTACTCGATAGTACAGTGAAAGTGCACGCGCTTTGGTCAGAAAGGACCCGCCACGCTCCCACGAAAGAAGAAGGAGAGAGAGATGGATCAACTCTACAATCAATTACGGGGTGCGGGAGGTGAGTAGCAGCGATAGGTGTGGTCAGACCGTGGCATTTGCTTTTCTTCTTCTTCACGCCGCTGTCGCCTCGCGCGCGTTTTTGTAAACCGGTTCGGCTAACGGGGCTGCTGGGATATGCTATGGTACAATGTGAGCGTTCGTCGGGGTGAGATGTACAAGGAAGTGGCGGAGAGAAGAAGTGGGTTGCGGCTGCAGCAGACATGCGGAAAGAATAGCTGTGTCGTAAAAATGACACGGCTGGTCAAGAGTGGCGTCTGATGAGAGAAGGAAGCGGAAGTGATGCGAGATCGAAAGAACTTAGGAAGTCTGCCACCCACGATGCGTCCATCGCAGTTCGAGATGGCAGCCAGAGTGCCGTTGCCCATGAAACGGTAGTGGCAGCTCTGCGGCTTGTCCAGCGACATCCCATTCGCCTCATCCGAACGATGCACCGAAACGATCTGTAAAATACACAGTTTACCACCACTTGCAACACTCTTTACGTCCCATTGTGGTTTGCGTATCGTTCTTCGGTTCCCCCCAATTTTATCTCCCCCTTCCATCTTTGGGTATGCGGTTTTTGGCGCTGGCCACGCTGTTACGTACGTTGTTGCAAGGTTCGAGTCTCGCTGTCACATAGACTCATGTCACATGGTACTGACCACTCAAACTAATAAATGGCATAACTTCTTTCAACCATCCCAGATTCTCACCCTGTCTCCAATGAGCTTGTCCACTGTCGACTCGAGCGGCAGATCGTAGGCGCTTCCATTGATGGCGAACCGCATCCTCGTCAGTTCTCCAGAAGGCCCATACTCGAACTCGGGGAAAACCTCATCATAGTTCGGCACTGGAATGACATAATTAAACCCTGCCCGAAACGTGAATCACTTTTCCATTCTCGTGTGGGATGCGCGTTCCATCAATTACCAGGCGTCACCATTTTTGTAACACTCAAACACCACCGAAAACGGTTGTAAAATAGTGTAATGATCTTTGATTCAATAATGCGCGCGGCTTTTTGACGAGCTAATCGAGGGAGGCGAGGAGAGGGTGAATGGAAAAAGGGCACAGTCAGTCTACGGCTAATGCGGACTGACCTCAAGGATAACCGCGGAGAGAGAGAGAGAGAGAGAGAGAGAGAGAGAGAGAGAAATGGGAGTGGAAGAAATGAATGGGACCTGTCTATGCATAGCCGCATAGCGATTGTCAAGTTGTGCAAGCCACACCGTACACGGTAACAAATAATAAACTGATTATAAACTTACCATCAGTGACGTTTGACACTCCGAACGTGTAGCGGAGCTCGTCTGGCGTGAAGAAATGCACCACTCCAGCCGCGCCCTGAAACGTAAACATATTAACTCCGAAATCCGTTTCCATGATTCCTATGATCCGTGCCCTTAAATGTCCTTGTGCCATTGCACTGCCGTTTTACAATTATACTCGTCTTCTCGCGTGCTCTCTGATCTGACAAGTGAAGAGATAGAAGGATCAGAGGGGGAGGGGCTGAACTGTCGCAGTCGTCTTTTTGGGACACGCGCTAGTGAGTGAGTGCGAATCAAATCGAATCAAACCATACTAGTTCACTAGGTGTGCCGTTGTTGCTGTAGCTGTTTTGGTGCGGTGAGAAAGTGGAGAGAGAGAGGATGTCTCCGCACGCGCACTTCACATTCAACCACTTGACGACATCGGCCGACAATTGATATATGAGTAGATGTTAGGCGATTCACACAACACATCCACGGTGATTTTTCGGCCGGGGAACCGTTTTATATGCATGCATGTTTCGCACGTTTAGCAGACTTCTCTCGCTCTCTGTTTTCATTGAAAGGTGCGGGTGCGGGTGCGGTGTGCAGCCCACTATATGCAGAAGAGAAGAAGGAAAAGACAGCACACGGGGGACAGACCATATCGCAAAAACTGTTTCAACCCACGCACACACTGCGGCTCCCGGTCAGTCTATATCGATTAGCATGCTAAGATCCCGGCTACTCTACCTTGGTAGTATGCGCGACTGGGGTAGAGAGAGAGAGAGAGAGAGAGAGAGAGCAGGTTTACAAGGAGGCGAGGAAGGTGCAAGCAGTTTGGCGTGTCGTGTAGTTTTTGCGATCCCCTCCTATTACATGTAGCGATTTTCTGGGATTGCCCGCCGCGAAGGGGGAGACACGGTTTCGCAGCACAAAAACGAACTTGAGTGATGCGTTTCGACAATTCTGTGGGCGCAATGGCAAAGAAGAGAGAGAGGGATTCAAGAGCAGACGGGGCGCTACTGTGAAAAGGAAACGGCAGTCAAGGACGAGAAAGAGAGAGTCGTAGAGAGGAGAGGACACTCGACCCCGGAACAAAGACGACGCGATGGAACGCAATCAACACTATCAAACTTTCGCGGAAAATCAGTAAGGATACCTGGAAGAGGAGCAGGGAGCAGACCAGGAATAGCATGGCGTCCGATGGGGGAGGGGCAGCAGGAGGGTCGGGGGAGTAGTCGGTGCCTAGTCGTGTGTGTGTGGAAGAACCCTATAAGGAGTGGAATAAGAGAGGGGAGGAGGTGGACCTCCTCTGGCGAGGGAGGAATGAGGAGTGCGCGGTGGGATCAGACGCGCTCTCTTTCCGTCTTCTGCCACTTCCATACCAGGGGGCGGGACCTGCGCCCGTCCCCGCCCCGCGCACTCTCCACCCCCCACACACTCTCTCGCCCCACCCCGGCCGCACTGATTGGCGGAAACGCGGCCGGACCATCGCGACCAATGGTCCAGCAACCGTAACAATAACGCCGCCGACATGGTTATGGGGGTTCAAGAAGTGCGGATCGGACTGACCGAGACTGATCAAGTGATCGGGTCCGCCTTGCAAGAAGAGAATGGCAATGCGAGTAGTTTGGCGCAAGACGCAAGAGTGTAATGGTCGTAGAGAGTTTTCTATGAGAAACGAACAAAAACACAAAACACTTGAACATGGCACGTAGTGAAGTCCGGCCACTCGAAAGGGTATGTTCTCAGCACAATGAATTAGAAGGATTGACGAACTGACGGAGACTACGCGGTGAAAATGTGGTGTGAATAGTAGAAGTAGAATAGGTGAGAAGTGTGAAGTCGTTCGAATCGAACGGTCGAATAGCGTCGCCGGCGACAATACAACAGTAATACAGAAGTAGGGGTGCGGGAGAAGGGGAGCGGCAGTGGCGAGAGAGTCGCCGCGAAGACGGCTTGAAACAAGGTCAGTCCCCAGTGATAGAGTGATACGAAATGAGACAATGTGCGAGAGAGCCGAGAAGCGGAAGAGAGTGGACAAAGGTCATCTGCCGACTCGCAACACATAATCAATTATCGATAAGAAGTCGGGGCGAACGTCTGCGATGCCTCGTCAGACACGTGCAACGTGCGACTCTGCCTCCCACTCTTTATGGAGGATTAGAAGAAGAAGACCGAGAATCGGGTGCGAATACGCCTTGTCTGCCGGGAGAACAGTCAACTCTCTTCCCCCCCCTCTCTCTCTCTCTCTCTCTATTTCTCTCTCTCACTCTTCGAGTTTTGATTCGAACTCTGAACGAGTTCACTAATGCATAGACGTCTTCAAAAAGGCATAATCGGGGCCGCGCGTGGAGGCGAGAGAATCGCCGCCCTTGCCTCTCTACTCAACTGGAAACTGTTGACGGCGTTATATATGTATGTAGTTGCAGCCAGTGCCACAAACAACAACAGAACAACACACACAACCAACACACATATTACCGCATTGCATAATCTACCCGTTTTCACTCTTTCTGGTTGGATAATCGCGCCTGATCTGATTGATCTGATATCACTGATATCAGGAAGTGATCGCTCACAAAACACAACACTTTCGATGGTCAAACGGAAGTTATGTAAATCCGTTTCTGTTATGCGTGTGTCTGGTATTTGGCCGCACTTTTTTACATCCTTGCCTTGCCATTTCCGTGCTGTCAGTAATACTGCTACTACGAAGGTCAATAGACAGGGGCGCTTATGGCTCTCTCTCCCACTCTCTCTCTCTCTCTTTCTCTTTCTTTCTCTCTCTCTCTCTATTTCACATGACCATTTTTGTCTACTCATCGCTCAGGAATTGCAATAATAGTGTGCTATTCAGGATGTGTGCACTCTCTTTTTCCCGAACCGTCTTCCCTAGCCGCCGATGGGATGGTGTGCACACAGAGTTGCAAATACGGCGCGCCAGCTATTTTCATGGATTCTCGCACAGCCTCCGCGCATAACTTGTTCTCTCTCCCCCTCCTCGTTTTCGTAACCTCACGACCCCACAAAGGCTGAAAATAGGTGCGAGCCGGAGAAAGAGAGGATTTCTGGATTTCGTGGCTATGTGTGTGTGTGTGTGTGTGTGTTTGAAACCGGCAATAGTATGTTCCGAGTGAATAAGCAAGGGTCAGAGAGGGAGCGCACAAAAACGACAGACTGGAATATGGCTAGGGTGATTACAAGTATAGATGTAGCGGCAGTTGTCTGGAGCCACGAGACACAAATCACTGCTTTTTCCACCGAAGCGACACTGTTCCCCCCGCCATTTTTCTCGACTCGCGCTCTTCTATCTCATGAACTCGACTGTGTTTTCGGGCGAACCGGTGATGGTGGCGGTTGTGATTGCGCAGGCGTCGCGCCTTCGTTTCCGGTGAGGGATGCGGGGGCGCGAACTGCCCGTTTTTATGCAAATGAGATCACGAGGAAATCATGGGGGAGAGGGGGGAGAAAACGGTGCGCGGGAGTGAGGGGTAATGGTATAGCCTGCTGGCCGCGTGACTCTGCGGGGGAACACTTGGAGAGAGAGAGGGAGGGGGGAGTGGGAGAGAGAGAGAGTCGGAGGAATGCTTGGAATGGTGCGGTATGAATGTCCATTCTTCTCGACTGAAAAAAAATTGTTGCGATACGAGTGTTAAGAAGGCTATGATGGAACGCTCTTTGCTGCCGGAAGTTCACGCAACAAGTATCTCACGTTCATCTTCCAATCACCTTTTTCCATGGCCACTAGCCACTACTCATCAATCCGTGTCATCTCTGAAATTACACTGACTCCTTACATTGTTTTCCAGACATTCACGCTTGACTTGATGAGCAGAGTACAGTAAGATTACCAATTTGCCAGTTCTTCCACTTCCTGCCAGGAAATCAAACTCTACACATGTAAGGACATCGAACGTCGTAGAGTTCACAATTCACTACCGACTCTCGGCGCCGCCGCTTTTTGTCACTCTAAATCACTGAATGTGTACTTTCTCTCGAAAAAGGCGAGCCAAAATGGTGAAATTGAATTTTGGCGCGCGGCGAACACGAATTGTTGAGGGGAGGGGAGGGTGTGGTGTCGTCGCCCCCTATTCTATACACTGACTCACCGTTTTTACCATTACAAGTTCCGGTGAGTTCAATGTTCCGGTATTGTAATGAAAATAGATGTGTCTCGCGGATACTCACGAGGTGTCCTCCGACGAGAGAGAGAGAGAGAGGGGGGGGGAGAGAGAGGGAGAGAGAGAGAGAGAGAGAGGAGAGAAAGAGAGATGCCGAAGGGTCTAGCGGGATCATCTCCCGTCGTTCGTTTCCTTGAAAATCAGACGCCACTATTCACGCGCACCCAAAGTGCAAGTCTCTCTCGCCTGCATAACTTACTGTACTCGAACGAAGAGCGCGACGAGAGAACGTGTGAACCAATGAGCTCGCAGACACTTTCGGCACTGCGCGAATAGAAGTGTGAAATTATGTTGTATCGCGAGTATCTCGGTCGGCGATCTTTCGAGAGCGATCGAAATTTGGCGGCTGGCTACAGATTCGGGGAGCTGCAGATAGAGATCTGCTCGATGAAGAAAGAGAGCAGAAAGGGGCCGACTGGAGATGACAAGTTTGTATATGCACAGTGACAAGTTGCAAAAGCACAATACAAACACACACAGAGGCCATTTGCCATGCTACATTGCGCGCCGACCTTCACACGTTGGCTTCGCACGTTTCGAGCTGCGCTGAGTGCCTGTGTCCTCAATCATCGTCATAGTTGGGCAAGTTCGAAAAACGTGTGCTAAAGTGTGAACATTCAAAACAGGCGTGTGAACATTTCGCAAATGGACAGACATACATGTTGACTGATGTGAGAGTTGTCGGCAGTCTTTTTTCTATTCCGTAAGTATGTAACACCAAACAGTTTATATGTAAAACAATTTCATTTCCACATCACATTTACATCTTTCTTAAACATATACTTCCAAATTGATAAAATGGCAGAAAATGTAAAGATAATGGGCGACTTGATCAACCGAAGATACTTTCCGCGCCGGCCAGAGTGAGAGTAACTTATTACTGATCTATAGCAACCCCAAAGTTGTTTAAAATCAGGTAAACATAACTCAAAGTAACAAAATAAGTGCGTATAAGGTGTCTCATGACCTGTGGGTTAGTTTTCATATTGACAAAACTTTCTGCGTCTGGGGGGAATCGAACCCCCGTCGAATGCTTGGAAGGCATCCATGCTGACCATTACACCACAGACGCTCAAACACGAGTTGCCTGGAATGGGTAACGATTCTACGACGATAACACTGGAAAAATCTTGATCTGTAATAGGATCGCAGTAAGCTCATCGGGTTTTTGACTTCCACAAAACAGTACTGCAATACAGATTTTCCAAGGAAAATGGGTTCGAATCATTTTCTAACCACCCCAATGTCTCTGGAGAAAAGAGTAAAACTCATTTGCGCGCCCACTAGACCACACTCCATTATATTCATTCAGCATTTTTGAGTCTCAAGTTTTTTAGTACTCCCGAAATTAGTGGTTTACAATACAATCAACTGACTCAACTCAAATCCTAGTTGTCTTGCAGAGTTCACCACGCGCGGGATAGTCATTACAAAAAGCTCTCTGACCTTTGAGGCTATAGTCGCACACTCTATTCCCTCTAACCTCAGTTCAACGGGCAATAAATCGCCGCGGTTTTTTCGGCGTGTTTACTGCACTGAGGAGTTTCTCTTTCGCTCTCGGCCAGATTGCGGCTGTTTCATGCTTGTTGAGAGCGGTGATAAAATGATAGTCGTTGATCGACTTGTACTGAGGAGGAGGGGCTGTGTCTGAGGGGATGTGTGGTATAAAAGGTCGGCGAGGGATGGATGTGATCGCCTGGCATCATGCGGTCGCTTCTTGTATTGCTGGCTGTGGCGGCAGCCGCCCTCGAGTAAGACTTACTTTGAGATGACCAATGATTCACAATAATGTATCAACTGTATTATAACATCAACATCAACACCCTAGAAAGTAGTGTTCGTAAAAGGAGATTTATGCATTTCGCACCAAACTACCAAAATATGCGAATTGTTTGCAGTGCTCGTCACACGGCGGAGGACTGTGTGGTGGGAGATTCATGGGTGATCGACAACGTGCGATTCAACTGCACCGTCAAGGGAGACTACAAGTACGCCAGGGGAGTCGGTGCGTGTCTCTCGTCTTTCAATGTGTTTTCTCCCTTTCTCTCCCTTTCTCTCTAATCTAGTCCAGTCTTCTCTCAATATTTATGGTCTTTTCTCCGCTGTTTGGTGAGCGATAGTGCATATCTTTATCTCGTGTACATTCGGAAGGTACATATATCACAGCTTGTGGTTGTTATAATTCAATCTTCTTTCCGTGCAGGCTGTGTCCCCTCTAATCGTGACAACGGCACGACTCTGTCGACTGACGGGGCCGTCTTCGAGGACACCCTCTTCCGTTACAAGTGCGATAAGCACAACAGGACCGTCTACTGGACCATCATCAGTCAGTATTCATAACAAGTCAAATATACAACTATATCAAACATGAAATCAAAAAAAACGAACAAAAAACGAAACGAAAATGAACTATACATGGTATGCCGTTTTATGCTGCTGAATGTGAAACTGTCGATCCGTTCACTGTTTTCTTGTGTGTGAACACTTATTTTATGTGACAATTGGTACGGCTACATTATTGTTGCTCTATATGAGTGGTGAGATAAATACAATAAATCTTGCAGACTGTTTCGACTGGGCGCACGCGGAGCTGGCGATTGGATCGGAGAGGGTGAATGAGAAGACCGGCGCCGTGTATCGGTGGGGGAAACTCCTTCTCCTCCTCCTTCTCCTTCTCCTTCTTCTTCTCCTCCTCCTCCTCCTCCTCCTCCTCCTCCTCCTCCTCCTCCTCCTCCTCCTTCTACTCTTTCTCCTCCTTCTCCTCCTTCTCCTCCTTCTACTCCTTCTCCTTCTACTCCTTCTACTCCTTCACCTTCTCCTTCTCTAAATCAATTTCAATTCCAATTTTTTCTCCGCTGTTTGCTTGTTTTGAAAATGTTAACCGCACAATTTCATAATATAAGTACTTTTCAGCTGCACCCGCCGGGACAACCATGACGGAGAGAAGAACGTGGCGAGGAGTGTCGAGTCGGGTGGGTAGAGCCTTCCTCTCTCCCTCTCTCCCTATCTCTCTCTCTCTCTCTCTCTCTCTCTCTCACTCTCTGATGGTTGTGTTGCAGACACTGCATGCTACCACAAGAATGGCACGGAGATGCAGTTGGGTGACATGTGGCAGGAGACCGAGCTCAGTAAGGCAGACGTCGACGGGGAGCTGGTGGGGGGAGAGGGAGGGAGGGATAATGCTTGAAAAATTGTGTCCACACTGTATCTTGCGCAGAGTCCCTTTTACTGAAGAGCTATCGTACAACTCAGTTAGTTGCTCACAATTCGCTTTATGTGAAATCATAGAGATACACAAATCGCATCCGGTAGAAAGCCTCATTGGGCAGGCAACGTATAAAAGAGAGATAATCTTAGTCATATTGTGATAGAGTATTGCAGGTGGAGCTGGGAAAGGCGCGCGAGATGGTGTGCATCTACGACAGTAAGAGGGACAAGGTGCTCGTCAAGACACAAGGTATCAGCCAGCCCTCTCTTTCTCCCCTATCTCTCTCTCTCTTTTTCTCGTTCTCTCTCTCTTTCTCACTCTTTCTCTTTCTCACTCTTCTCTCTCATTCCCATTCTTCCAGGTTGCATCACCATGAACGGCACGCTCGTTTTCCTCGGATTCTTCGGAGAGGTACTGTACTCTTATACAGTAACCCAGTTCAGTACCGATGTTTAGGTTGGCGGCCACGTAGTCAAGTGTGTGGACTGGGGACGTCTCGTCGTCCATTCCGAAGGAGGGTGAGTGGCGTCATACATGAAGTGACGTCATCATATCATGACGTCCATCTCACTTCAGAGATGATGTGCGAGTATCACGGAGAGAAGTACCCGCACAACAAGGAACACAAGACTCCCGACGGAAAGGCCCAGTACAGCTGCAGGTTCGGAAAGATCACCAAGGACGGTACGTCTCTCTCTCTCTCTCTCTCTCTCTCTCTCTCTCTTATCCTCACACACCCTATCATGTTACACTGTCACAAATCAGATGGAAACACCGTGAAAGAGTGAGATTTTCACATGCTCTTCTTCAGGTTGCTTCGTCGATGGCACGTTCTTCGCGTATGGAGAGACGATATATGGCAAGAATGGCCACGCCTACTTCTGTCACTCCAAGCCCGGATACCACGATTTCGGAGACCTCAGTCAGTTCATAAAGTACATATATAATACACTACTAAATAAAGCTAATATTACATGTATGTGAAACGTATCGCTTCCCCTAAACGCCTAAACGTACATATTTCCAGAGGGCTGCACTCATGAGAACGGCACAGTGTTCAAGTTCAAGGACACTTGGCTGGATGGAGGGGACAAGGTATGTCGATGATCCATATGCAGTCAACATTCAATCAATATTGAGATGATGATGTGCACGCAAGAGATCAGCGAAGATGGCAAGATCGTCAAGGCAAAGATCATCCAGACTGGTGGGTGGTGGGTAGAATATGATGTTCTTCTGACATTGAGTTTCTTGCCAATGCGCGTTTGGTAAAACTTTTTTACATGATTTTTTTTTTCAGAAATTCGCATTTCCTGATACTGAAAGAAATTGTTTGCTCTATAGACATTTCATATAAACAGATATTGTGAAACGTACATTGGCGTTCCTAATTTCAATTCAGCTTGCAAGTACGAAAAACCGTCTCATTGGATTGGATCAGTCAATCAGCTGGGGAAAGGGAGCGGTGAGTAAGAGAAGGGAAAGAGAGGGGGAGAGAGAGAAAGAGAGAGAGAGAGAGAGAGGTAGAGAGAGAGAGAGATGAAGAGAGAAGAAAAGAGAGTCCTTCTCTAGGCCGTGTGGTGTGGGCTACAACGAAACTCTCGGCCTGTACATCCCCGATCTCTACACTGCCGAGCAAATGGAGGAGTTCAGGAACTCAAAGGTATGGATACTGCATTCGTATGTTTTCAAATAGTATCAATTAGTATTTTTGAGAGCAATAAACTTGTTCGTCAAATGTGAAACGGATTCAATTCGTGGTTCTTCCAAATTCAAGTGGCACACAAATGTGTTCTGCGCAGAGTGTTGTTCGATGTTTTGTGGATAATGACAATACTCCCAAACTCTCTTCGTTCAGAGACTGGAAGTGATTGGACAAGATGGTCTGGGCACTGGAAACAGGGTGACTTGGACGACGACTACTACCACCACTACCACCACCCCTCCTCCCACAACTGCCGCCCCCCAAGACAAGTGAGTTGTACTGTACATAGTTGTAGGTTTTTTTTTAAACAAATGACATGTGAGTATTGACCGGTTTTTATGCCTGACATTTCGTGTTGCTTCCCGTCTAACCATCTGAATTCAGCTCCGAAGCCCAAGCCTACCACCACTGCTGCACCCAAGACGAGTAAGTGATATTCTCGAATATATTTTCTTCGTCTTTTCAGCGAATGGATTTTCAACATTTGTCAGATGTTTTGTGAAGTGATCAATTGCAGCGACTACGACGACTCCCAAGCCCACCACTACAACCACAACTACCACTTCGGCTCCCAAGGCCATCGAGAAGCGTGCGTCCGTCTCTCTCTCCCCCTTTCTCTTTCTTTCTATTTCTTTTCTCTCTCTCTCTCTCTCTCCTCTGTCTCTCTCAGTCTTCCTCTTTCCTCTTTCCTCTTTCCTCTGTCTCTCCTTCTCCTCTCTCCTCTCTCCTCTCTCCTCTCTCTCTCTCTCTCTCTCTCTCTCTCTCTCTTCTCTTCAACCCTCTCCCTTCAGCCCTGTGTCGATCTGCTTCCCTCTGCTGAGTGCGCCCGTCTCGCCCCCGTCTGTACTGAAAAGGCCGACAGCCTCGTTGATGGTAGGGGGGGAGAGAAGAGAGAGAGAGAGAGAGAGAGAGAGAGAGAGAGAAAGGGAGAGAGTATTTTGTATTTTGAGTATAGAGATAGTATTTTTTTCAGAACTGAAGGGACTTCTTGGAACTCACAAGAACGCTTCGAAGGTTCTGGACGCTGTCGCGAAAGCCACTGGGCAGAAGAAGGAGGTGCGTTATTCAGAACTTATGAATGATTAACGATAACGGTTTTCAGACTAAGCTCGATGAATTCTGGACGGTCATCGCCGGAAAACGATCGGCGTGAGTACTATCTATTTATCAATGGATATACAACTTGTTCTCTCCAGTGTGTGACCGTTGTTCTTCGGTCCGCTCCGGTGTCCGCAATATGGCTATCGCACTATGCCCCAAAACATGCGGAAAGTGTGCGGGAGGTGAGTTTTATGCTTTTATCCGTGTACGTACTTGATCTGTGAAATAGTGAAATGTATTTGATCTGATCATTTGCGTAACTCGAGCAGTCAAACTCATGGACACCACATGAATGCAAACTACAGACTGCACCTAGTGTTAAACTTTCGATTCAGGAGCTACTCTGGAGGATTTGATCGATGGAATGACCAAGTTCTATGGAGCCGCATGCAACTGAGAAGATTATATTTATCAGGCACTGTTCAAAAAAAATAAAGCCTTGATCTTGATCTTTGTTGAGAACATGTTCCGTCAGCAACATAGTTTTTTTTTAAATACAGTGTTATCATGAGATTTCGATCGGAATATGCATGAAACATTAGTCATTTAGCCACGAAAAGGAAGACGAAGTGGGCACAACGACTGGCTCAATCTGAAGATCGATGGAGCCGTAAATTGACTGACTGGTATCCAAAGAAGAAGAAGAGGAGGCAGGGACGTCCCCCGAACAGATGGAGCAAGGACCTCGAGGACATGATGCTGTACTCTGGCCGAGGAAGGAAGAATCGTGCGACGAGAAGGCTGCATCCTATCTACGGAAGCAACTGGCAGAGGATGGCACGAGAAGACCCGCACCAATGGACGATCATCATGGACCCAGCAAGACTTACAGACTACACCTATCTACGTTTGATATAACCTGTCACATCTATCTTTGATTTTGGAAAGAAATATTTTTTTTATATTTTTTAATGCATGAAAACTGTGTCTATGGTTCTTTAGACTCGTTTTGTTACAAGAATCTGTCATGACGAGGTTCACAAGCTGTAAAAGTGGAACACTCTTGTCGACCTAAATTGACGACCTGAACAGCTCCACCACTGCAATTTCCTCAGTTTGAATGAATCGACCCCCCTTCTCAGTTGTCCACTGTTCTCAGTTCGGCATTTCACCTATTCCTGCAGCCATCCACCCTCACTATTACAGTTTTATGTTCGCAATGGAATGGTGAGGTAGATCATAGAAGTCAGCTGTCGGCAATAGCGCGCAAAACGGCAAAACGGTTAAGGAATCGTTTTTTTTTCGAACTGCAAGCGAGGTAGAGCGAAACATATCGCCCTGGCGCAGGCTATACAACCAGACTCAGCTCACGTCCACTTATTCCGACGTGATGAGTGACTTCTCTCCCCTCAATCGATCGACAAAAAAAGAGCGAGCCCCGCATCCATGACCATTTGCGAAAACACTCAAAGATCTAGAGTACTGTATTCTTCTTTTCAAAGCAAAGTGAAACGGTTCTCTCAGTACGCGATCGATTCTGCCTGATCTACCCGCGCGTTTGATATTCCCCCTACATTATTTCCCGCCATTTTTTTATGAGGCCGACCGGCTCACCCTACACTGTCATATTTCTCGCGCGCGCTGACTTTTTACACGGTGTTTTCATGCGTTCGATTTATTGTTCATCTATTCATCGATTTCCGATGGCCACTCGCGTTCGCAACGATGACATGCACAACAGAATCCAGCTGCACAAGGAGCGGGTGAATATCATAATTATCGACTTTTTGATTGATTTGTTTGTGCTACGATTTTGTAATGTGTCAATACTGCGTATTCAGTGTAATATTGATTCGTTATCGATCGTTTCCAGATGGCTCGCGCCCCGCCCTCTCCCTCCTCCGAGTGTGCCAGCATCGACTTTGACGACACCCTCGAGTCAGAGCGAATACCGATTTATTAGTTGGATGAATTGTTGTGCGTTGTCGATGTTCACATACTCAATGGTGTCTTTTTAGTGGCATTCCCTCTCTGTGCACGTCTTTCTCGTCTTCGGAGGGCGAGCCCGTGTCCCCCGTCCTCCACCCCCTCCAGAGACTCTTCGCCGCCAGAGCCGCCAAGCCCGCCGCCAAGCGATGGGCCGGCAAGGTGAGGTGGGGTGACGTCATGATCGGTGTGATATGGGTGTATAGTCGGAATCAGTGAGTGAGCCCTTGCATATGCGACCCAGCAGCCGCCGTAATCGTCTCACCCTTTCCGCCGTATTCGTCTCACCCCCCCCCCCCCCCCCCTTGTATCCTGGGTTCTTCCTTCAGTCTCATCTCGTGGACTCTCGGTCTGCCCGCTCGCACCGTATCCGCGCCAATCGCAGCCACAGCGACCGCGAGAGGAACGCCCGTCTCTACTGGGGGAAAAGGGTGAGACGATTATTGATTTCCAGATAATCATGTCATTTACAACTCTAAATTGCTGGTCTTTCTGAAACTGTAAAATATGCATCCTTACCTTACATACATCCTTACTGTAGAAGTGATATAATCTGGACATGGACTAGCTCATCTCCTTGCAGCACCGTGGACTCTTCCGTGTCTCGCTCGACCCTGTCCCGCCACTCGACCCGCCACTCGGACTCGACCCGCTCGGCAGCCACCAGCCAGCTAGACAACACCAGGTACGCCACTCTCACTCTTCCACACGTGGCTACTGTATTCACGTGTGTGCTAGGGAAGTGGTACTTACCGTACTCAATTGTATTACTAAGTTTTACTTCGCTGGATTACTGTATCTACTGGGTACTATACTACCGTCTGATCAGGTGGTCGCACGCCTCGTCCTGCGACTGCTCGTCGGGTTCGGATGAGTCAGAGTCAGAGTCGGAGAGTGGAGAGGAGATGAGGGTGTCCGGAGTGGATGACAGCGAGAGGTGGGGCGAGGGTGAGAGAGAGAGATAAAGATAACTGTTTTAGACCTTATTAGAAGAAAAATGAATTGTCTTGAAGTTGTAGTGGGATGAGAAGAGAGATGGAAGAGTTGTATTGTAGCGTGTCCCTCTGCCAGTTCTGCCTCGTATTCTGTCATGGAGGTGGAGGCAGTCCGTCACTCTGTCCACCCCAACGGCTCCCACCACGTATCTGTCGACATCCACGTCAATGTCCGAGGACTGTAGACGTCACCGTACTGTGTACTGTAGATGGACTGTAGACGGTACTGTAAGACTAATGTATATATATGAGAAGAGACTTGTATTTTTAACTGTGATTTTTACCGGTTTCCTTGACGATTGTGAATGCCTTTTATGAATACCTGTGTTAGTGTGATCTGTGAATTGTCTGTATATGTTTGATAAACGTTTTTATCTTGATGATTTGAATTTGATTTTACATTTGCAGACAATGGTTGTGATACCGTTTTGCTATCTCATTTTGGGTTACGTCGTTTTTTTGCAGCAAAAAATGAGATCATGTTCATGATTATGGAAAACCTATTCGCCATGTATGGGTGGGAAGCTTCTGCCACTTTTTTGCCACAGAAAATGGTTGAACAACCTTGAGAGGTGTAATAATGCCATCAAATTATGGGTCCCCTTCTCACATACACAACCTGCGGGCACTTCTCTCGCATGCATTCAGTGTAGTGTAGCCAGTACCTTATGCCAGATGAAGTTGCCGTTGATCATTCTCGTTGATTGATTGATAGTTGTGGTGTTTAGATGGCGCCCCCGTGATCGCAGCCATCGCGCCTCCCCCATCCTCAACATTGTCGACAGCATCGGACTCCACAACTGGCGGGTAGGTCATCCACTTATCGATTCTTTATTCTTGGATAGCATGACTGTCACCTCACCTCTTTGAAGGGTGTGACGTGTGTTTTTTGAGATCCTTTAATTTGTTCATCGCTGTGATAGTAGTGTGTTGTTGTCCAGCTGGCTGCCGCGGCGGGTGCGGGTCGGTCTGGCAGTCTGTCCGCCTCCACTGCAATCCTCCTTCACCAACGAGGACCCCACACTCGAGTGAGCGGGGCGTCAGTAGGCCACTGTCGAAAATCATATATAGAAGGCCCCATTATACTTTCACGCTGACGCTGACGCGACGCTGACGCTCCCGTGCAAAAGATGCAACTATTGATTTCGTTGACGCAGTGTGATCAAAATCGATAGGTGCATCTTTTGCACGGGAGGGTCAGCGTCGCGTCAGCGTCAGCGTGAAAGTATAATGGGGCCTAATATCATTCAGGGAGATTTGCTGGGTCATGGTAGAAGATCGATCGACCTTCTAATCGCATTTTGAGTCGTGAGGAGACCCAAGCGCGCGCATTCAAACGACAATGTCGATAAAAAAAAGCCGACATGCGAATCAAACAGGCCGCGACACACTCGAGCCTTTCTCGCGCTGTCTGACCTCTCTCGCTCCCGACTGAGTTTCGCCAACTGACCCCGGCTGTCAATAACAGAAACTATCCTCCGGGGCGACTATAACACTATTGTTATCACATTTTGTATACCTGTTTGCAGTGGTGTGCCCTCCCTCAGTACCTCCTTTACCTCTCTCGGGTCCGTGTGCCCCGTCCAGACGGCGCTCACACGGCTGAGAGACTACAGGGCACGCAGGCCAGCTGTCAACAGGTGGAACAGGAAGGTTGGTATTGATTGTATATAGTATAGATTTCGTAACGATCCATTGATTTCGTGATTGAAGAGATAAGCATGTCTGAATGAATAGTCATGCAGACGATTCTGGTGCACTCTATGGCGTATCGGGTGTGTCGCATTCGAGTGTGTCTCGAGCGCGCCTCTGCTGCCTCTCCCGAGGAGGACCCGTTCTGGGGAAAACAGTGGGTTACTGTTTCATTCATGAACTATCTAATAGCGTCTTGTTTAATCCATTTGTCTGTTGATATAATAGGGGAAATGTGTGATTATGACAGTGACCCTGATTCAGTTGCTCGATCGTTGACTCTTCGCGCAAAGACACTACCACTGGATCCGACAGCGAGGAGGGAGAGAGGTTCGGGGATAACTGTATGAATCATAGCTACTGTATTGTCTTGCAGCGCGTCGTACAGTTCTTTTGCCACATCTTGTGAATGTTCGGCGTGTGCGGGGAGCAGCTGCGATGAGAGCGAGACGGAGGAGGAGGAGGAGGAGGAAGGAGAGAGTGACAGCAGCTCTGCCGAGTCCTCGGGAGACAGTGAGAGGTGAGGAATTAGAGAGAGTAAGAAAGAACTGATATTGTAGTTGTAGGAAGTTCAGTGAGTGGAGGGTAGGTACCAGATGGAGAGATATAGAGCGGTTGCAGTGTGTCGGAGGAGTCTAGCTACGAGGCCACTTCGGAGGTCTATCGCGTCCCGCGCCTGTCGCTCCGTTTCTCCCCGGAGAAAACGATCCAAGTCATTCGCTCGTAGATCGCTCACTCTAACGCAAGGCCATGTTGTCCGCCATCTTGTTTTTTTTTTCCATTTCGTGTATGTTCGTAGATGTTCACTCATGTTAATTTCACTTCCGGTGTCACTTCTCCAATGTACGCGTATGTTTCTGTGATTTTTCGATGTTTTCAAGTTTTACGATCGTATTCTGTGAAGTTATGTGTTTTATCAGTAAAGGACCACAATTAGACGTTGTTGAGTGATTAAGTGTTATGGTCGCGATACCATGGATACTATTTTGATTATTGTATGCATGTTGTAAGTATACTTATCGACGGTCCCCAGATGTTTCCACATTCTCAACCCTTTTGAACAAGAAGACGGTAGTCGAGACTCCAGAGTGGACGGTGAGTCGAAGAATGATATTGATTCATATCGATTTTCAAGATCGAAGAGGAGGAGGACGAAGAGAAGTCGTCGCTCGCCATGCGCGTCAAAGGACTCGACGAGAGTGCGAGGTACTGTAGTATCGTTACTGTATCACTGTGACATCATTCAGCTCAATCGACTCATGTGAGCTTTCCGGAGAGGAGGTGGAGGAAGGTTGAAGAGGAGAAGGAGGAGCAGGAGAGCGAAGATGAGGAGGAGTCATTTGTGGAGGAGCAGGAGGAGCAGGAGCAGGCACCAGGGCTGGGTGAGAAAGTGCGCGGCCAGATTCGAGAGGTGTTTGTCGACTTTGCCATGGTAGGCATAGAGCTCATGCAGGCAAAGTAGAGAAATATTCTGTCTTTCACTCATAGGTAATCTCATACCACATTTTTGATACTTTTTTTACTTATAGATAGTCGTTTTTTTATTATACTAATATTGATACATTTTACAGTAGCTTTACCCTGTTTTATCCTGTCCCTATAGCTATAGAGAGAAAAAAGTCATACAGTAGACTTTTATGCAGTTTACTGGTAGTTGATTCATCTGTGTGTAGTGTGTGCGTTGGACTCTGTGAATATTGATCCATAAAATGTGCAATATTTTTGTTCTTGTTGTTTGTGAAGTGGCTAATATTGGTTTCTCGTCCAGTTCGATATCTCACATTCAGTATTTGGTTTTTCGAATGCACATGATTTCTTATATCAGATGTCGTCTGGCGAATACAGCCTGCTTCCTTCTCGCCCCGCCCTTGCACCGCAACTGCCAGGTACGCCGTATTGATTGCGTGTATCGATTACAGACCAATGATGATAAATTTTTGGGTAGAGGAAGAAGAAGGCAGTGACGAGTCGTCTCTCGTTCTTCACGTGGAGGGAATCGACGACAGGTGTGTGAGAAGTGGATGTTGGGAAGGAGTGACGTCATAGTTTCAGCTCGTCCTCAGAGAGTGACTCGGATGAGTCTGGAGAGGAGAAGGTGGAGGAGACGAGCGATTCTGAGCAGAGGGAGAAGAAGGAGCAGGAGTCGTCCTGCTCCAGTGACTCGGAGGAAGAGGAGCAGGAGGAGGAGTCCCTGGTGCGCCGTGGTCTGCGCCGTCTGAAGGAAGGAGTGCGGAGGGAGCTCATGCTTCTCGACATTCTCGACCCTGCTGATCTGTGAATTGTACTAATAGTATTCATGTGAATAGTTTTATCCGATAAAACAGTTCGCGCATATATCCTCTCTTCTGATTACTCCCTTTGTTCTTCTGTCTATTCGCTCTATAGTCTGGTACCGTTACTAGTGAAATGTGTATGTTCTACCACTGTTATAAAAACACATATTTCTTTTTTCGTGAATTAAATGTTTGCATCACCTGGCCCCGACTTCCTTGCTTGTTGAAATGACAATCCTATGTGGGTACTGGATTACTGTAGTACTGAAAGTAAAACTATGAACAGAAGTCAGAACATTTGGACTTTTATCTATACAATATACAGAGCTACTTTTTTTATCTAGTCGAGCAGCATCGGCTGCCGTGGCAGTTCTATTATTCTATTCTCGAATCGGCTGGTGTTTTATTTGCTGTGAATATTCCGTTTTATCGGGTACACATTTTGCGCATGCCCTCTCTTTTGATCACTCCCCGTTCCTCTGTCTGTCCTCTCTCTATCGATCCGCGCTTTCCCGCCTTTTTCATCGACAAGACACAGACTGTCAGTGGTCACCGACCGCCTTCTCGATCTGCGTGCGCTTCCCGCCTTCTTTTGTTTTGTTTGTTCAACTGTGTGTGTTTTATTGATCTTGTTTATCGGCGTATCGATTTGTTGAGATGGCGCCGCCTCGTGTGCGTAGCTACCGGCTGTCGCCGCAACCACACATTGTCGACAACCTACACAACTGGGCCGTGAGTCACTCAATCGTGCCTATATTGGGTTCTGATTCGGGATAAACATCTTTTCGCAGAGTGAAGGGACTCTACATGAATATAGGATTTTCTTAATAGTAAAGGGCTTTTTGAATTGATTTGATTGTATTGTGATATCTGATTCTTTGCAGCTGCAACCGTTGCCTTTGGATCGCTCGCTGAGTCCGCTGCCGTCTCTGGAAGCCACCCAGTACACATTCCACTCATTCACCAACGAAGACCCCACTCTCGAGTGAGTACTGGTCATCTACAGTACCAATTATTCAACAAGTTAGAGGGTTAAGTTAGTGGACTATTTCCGATATCCAGAGCCGATGCGACAGGATGGTCAAATTATTGTTCTATTTCATTCTACCTAGTTCTTTTCAGTGGTATCCCGTCTCTGTGCGCGTCACTCTCCTCTATGGAGGGCGACTGTGCGGTGCGAGTCGCCCTCGAAAGGAGGCGAGAGTGGAAGAGGAGGGCCGGCGGGGTGAGCAGGTTCAACGGAAAGGTGAGTCTCCCCCACCCCTCCCCCCCCCTCACCCCTCTCCATTCACAGACCGTCTTGCTGTACTCGTTCCCCTACCGCGTCTACCGCATCCGCCTCTACACCCACCGTGCCGAGAGGGAGGCCAGGAGGAAGCGACTCGACGAGCTCTACTGGGGGAAAGCCGTGCGTTATTGAGTCATTGTTTCTGAATATGACCATGTCTTTGTGTGCAGCACCCGCGTGATTCGCCCCTCTTCCACCGATGGCTACGGAGACGCGCTGCTCACTGCCGACGAGGCGAGCACGTACGTGTTCATTGAATGGTTCCCATGTCCCCCTACCCCTTTGTTCCAATTGTCCTTCTCTTGCAGTGACAGTGACTGTCTCTCGTCGTCTGGCTCGGAATGTGTTCCGGTCGCGTCGTCTTCGCACTGCGCTCTCACCTCCGCCCCCCACTCCCGCACACACCCATCCTTTCTTCGACAGTACTCTCGTCACCCGCTGTGGGTACGTCGATTGTTACTTCTTACTTCGTAATTATAATGTATTGCAGCATGGATCACAACGATGACCCCGTACTTCGCTCGACCCCTTCCCTGCCGGTCGGACGCGCGCCAGAGGATGACGAGTCGTGGTGGGTACTGGATTGTTGTAGTCTGCACAGTAGTACTGTGATCCGCCCTCGTTCAGCTGTTTCTCTGTGTCGACTCGGGGCCGGCTGGACCGGAGTGACTCGTCGGACTTCGAGACGGACGAGGAGGTGCCTGTGCCTGTGCTGAACAGAACGAGGAACGAGGGGAGAGGAAGAGGAGGGGTGGGTGGGGGTCGAGCGGGGAATCCGTGCTTTGAAATTAAGATCTCTGTAGTGTACCAGTGTCTTGCCGTGTTTATGGTATTGGTGTTTTATTTATAAAAAAAACACTTTAGTTTTGAGTAAATGGAGGCTTGCACCCTAGTGTCTAAAAAGGCAGAATTTCTGGAAATGTATGATTCCGAAACTGATGCGTTAGAGAGGGGTGGTCGATTGAGGTAGTTGTCATTGATTAGAGGGTGAATGGCTATGTCTATGACTGGCTCTCGGGTCATCGCTGAATGCGCACCCGGGGAAAGCCCAATGGCAGAGCAATCGGCTGCAGTCCTATAGGTCTCCGGGGTATGATTCTCGCTTAGGGTGCGAGAGGTCCCGGGTTCAATCCCCTGCTCAGCCCTAATTTTGCGCGTAGACACACAAATTGTGTTAGTAGTTTTGCCGGCCAGTTGGAGTTGTCTATCGCGGCTACAGCGGCTCGCTTGTGGCTTCCGTAGCGCAGTAGGCATCGCGTCAGTCTCATAATCTGAAGGTCGTGAGTTCGATCCTCAACGGGAGCAACTCTTTTGATTACGTTTAAACCCATGTCTTTTTATTCTTATCGCACAGTTTCGGCGCTGAAGAGTGTATGACACACAATGCGCAACTAAGATGAAAACGTGTGGCCGGATGGTCTAGGGGTATGATTCTCGCTTCGGGTGCGAGAGGTCCCGGGTTCGAATCCCGGTTCGGCCCCAAACATTTTGCTCTTTTTTATCTGAAAAGAATGAACCGGCTATTGATTTGTTAGCATCGATATTAACGACCATCAAAACAATAGATGAACAGTAATAAAAAATAATTAGCAGCGAGTGATTTCGATCCACCGACTTCTGGCTTCTGGGTTATGGACCCAGCACGCTTCCACTGCGCCACGCTGCTGATGTCTGGGAGTGTGCAAAACGCAGAGGACAGCTGCGAAGGCGCGTAGATGAGCCGTAAACAAAAGTACAAAATGTCAGCCCGATGCGGGGCTCGAACCCGCCGACAAACAGATTAAGAGTCTGGTGCTCTACCGACTGAGCTAACCGGGCTCTGTGTGATCGGCCGTGATCGAACGTGAGATGGTGGCGTATTCTCGCCGCACGACGACCATCCGGTCACACGTTTTTTCTCAGTTGCGCAATGTGTGTCATACTCTTCAGCGCCGAAACGGTGCGATAAGAAAAAGAAGTTAAACGTAATCAAAAGAATTGCTCCCGGTGAGGATCGAATTCACGAGTTGGAAAAGGGATGCAAATGCGCGTATATCAGCGAATCGAGCACACTTACCGATTTATATATATCTATTCGGCTACTGTGGTCCTGTGGTGTAGTGGTATTACGTCTTCTTCACACGCAGAAGGTCGCCGGTTCGATCCCGTCCACGCAGAAGGTCTCCGGTTCGATCCCGGGCGATGTGTCGAAAATGAGACACACGTGGAGCGGAATCACAGGAGCCGGATAAATCAGTCGAATAATGTGTTTTATCATCTCCAAATAGCATTGTCCAATAAACTAACAAATCTGAATGAGCTTGCTTTCAGTGTGAACCACCGGGGCGAAACGTGCGAGGAGGTGTTGGCACGTAACCGCCAGTATTGGCAACGACAGCGGGTCTTGGCGTGAGTCTCTCCCCTTTCTCTACCCCTCTCTCTCTCTCTCTTTCTCTCTCTCTCTCGCCATCGGTATGTTTCAGACTCAGGGAGCGTCGGAGTGCCTATTATGCTAGACTGCCTCCGCGTGGACGTGAGAGCAGTGAAGAGGAGGAGGAGGTGGAGGAGCAAGAGAGCAGCAGCAGCGAGGACGATCCTGAGTGAGTCTTCGCTATATTTCGTATGGCATATAGCTGTACTGATTTGTATCGCGAACCGTGGTACCAGTTATTTGGTTGGGTTGTTGTCGTGTGGCGGACAGTAGGTAGTGCCGGAGACAATCATTCCATAGCATTAGAATGAATGATTTGATGTGTTGAGGTACTCGGAGCGTCTTGCGATGGCGCGGTAGATGCTAGCAGGTCTGCGAGAGGGGCAGGCACGGGAGGAGGCGCGGGAGCGGGAGCAGGGGGAGGAGTAGAGAGAGAGAGTAGTAGACAGAGGGGATCCTGGGATAACTGGTTCTTGCTGCTCCGTTCGTTCCGATCTTTTGATTGTTGATATATGACTCCCCTTTCAACCTGCCGTTCAATTCACTTTCTTTTTTCACATTCCTATACACCTTTTTTAATCTTCTTCTTCATGTTTGCTATGCACCCCTTGCAATTATCCCAGTGTCTTTTGTGATTTTACGCGTTTTTGTGGTCTTGTGAGTTGTTTTTTTTTCGTGTTTTATAGATAAAAAGATTTCATTTAAAAATGCTGTGTGTTTGTGAAACCCCATGAATTTCTGGTTAGGTGCCACACAGTGTCATTGGCTCGAGTGACGCGTGTGTGTGTGTGAAGAGTACATGTGAAGAGAGATACACGGAAAAGGAAGAAGAGTGTTCAAAAGTAAATTGTACTCAATTTGGATTGCATAAAAACAGTCGCGGTGCTCATGAAGGATTAAAAGGCTATGTGAAATTGTAATTACATGTGACCTACTTTCGGTGTTATGAAGAGTTGAGAGTAGATGGAGGTCACTGTTGCCCTAGTCTACAGTACCTCCGGCATGACCGATCATCCATACGACAGGCGTAAAGATAGCAGAGAGTTGTACGACTCGTATCTTCTTATTTTTTTAACTCAACTTTCTAATGCCTCTGTTTAGCATGTCCTTCCTATCGCGAGCGGACGAGCCGCCTGCCAAGAAAAGCCGGATCGAAGAAGTGAGGAATCGAAATGTTTTGTTTAGATATCCACATTTCAGGTCCGATCTCCCTCTCTGCCGACTGAAATGTGGCTGACGATTGCGGAGTATCTACCCGCATGCGAACTGCCGGCATTCCAAGTGAGGTTCATGTATCATTTGATGTATTACTCACTCCTTTAGTCCATCTCATGCCTACACCGAGACATCGTCCGGACATACTCGGATCGGCTGAGGCGGCATGTTGGCAGTCTACATCTCAAGAGAGTCGATGAGGTGGGTGGCCTCATCGATCAGAACAAGATAAATTGATTGTACTGTAGAGAGTTCTGGAGCTGAATGGGGCGTTCGAATCGCGAGCAGAACCGGGAAAGATTCAACATTGGTGAGAAATGTTGTTTTTATAATTATTTCATGACTGCATTATTATTTTTAGGAGTGTTCAATTCACCGAGCGCGCGGTGCGAGTTGAGAGAAAGATCTACAGAGGGATGACAAAGAAAACGAAGAGGAACAAGAAGACTCGGCGAGTGTATGAGAGGAAAGCTCCCATCTTCATCCCTCACAACTACATCCGAGACGTCTTCGCTCCCACATTCAACAG
This sequence comes from Rhabditoides inermis, assembly GCA_963966185.1. NCBI lineage: Eukaryota > Metazoa > Nematoda > Chromadorea > Rhabditida > Rhabditidae > Rhabditoides > Rhabditoides inermis. The sequence continues at coordinate 1,504,008 of CAWZYM010000151.1, forward strand.
CATTCTCGACAAGACACAGTGCGGCGAGTTCCATGCGGTTAGTAGAGCGAACCTTTTCGAAACAGTCCCGACATACCATTTTCCAGTGTGGTCTCACTCCTTCTGAGTGGCAGTTGCTGGTTCCAGTCTTCCCTCGCATCCGCCGCATAAAAATCTCTCACATGAACCATTCCACGCTCAGTTAGTTTCATAGAATCGGCAAATCATCTCATTTCTATTTCAGCCCCTCTTTCGTCGATTTTCTCCACCCACACCCCTTCATCAGTGACAGTAGTGATGGATAGAAAACACATCTCAGGTCACTTTTACGTGTTCGAATCGATGATACGGTGATATTTTCAGACAACTTTCTCTCGTTTCTCAATCCCGCAAAACTAGACAAGCTGGATCTACTGTTGGATATGGAAAAGAACTATGACTACCACAATTGCAAGGTATTTATTTTGAATTCACAAACAACAAACACGTTTCATAATGCGAGTCTTTTAGGATCTGCCCTTTGAGATGAATATCGACGACGCTTGGCTGTCGCGGTTCTCCGGATCTCGTCTCCATCTCTCGGAACACGTGTGGGATACACGTGAGTTCTCAGTTCTCACATCTTTCTCTACTTATGGCATTGTTTCAGGATCCTTCAGCTGTCGAGAGTGAAGTGACTGGCAGGATGTCGTTTATACGTGTCATTATCTCATATTTTGTTATATATAAATTATGTATTGAGTAAATATATGGATTTTGATTAATTTGAACAATGGAAATGGAAAAGGTAAAGAAGTTTCGATTGAATACTCGACGTTTTTTTTTCAAGACGATGTTTTATTTATTTTTATTTGTTCAGATCTCCGAGATATATAGGTATATAGGTCAACACTAATGAGAAAGTGGTCATGGATCGATGAGCATGTAGTAAAAGAAGTAACCATGAAACACTCCCTTTCCTTCTTTCTTCATTCAATCTCTTTTTGACGCGATGTATAGAGTTTAATTTCAGAATGTCTCTCACAGAACCGCCCGCCAAAAGAGTCCGAGTCACTGACGACGTGAGATTGCATGTGTATTCCTTGGTCCCTCAATTGATCATATTTCAGTCTACCTCTTCCATTCCCTCCCTGCCTGTTGAGATATGGGTGATGATTGCCGAGGTTGTACCAGTTGAACATCTGCCTGTGTTGCAGGTGAGAATACATCAGAACATCATACTATATTGTACCATCACTGTGAGCGAGTGAGCCGTATGCATCGAGATATAATAAATGAGTTCGCGGACAAGCTCAGACGACACTACATTGCCGAATTGCATATCCGAAGAGAAGAAGTACAGTTTGAACATATGTATTCTCATTTCACACAGGTGCTTTCAGGGCGCTCTAAAATTGAAAGGCGATTTCGTTTCGCGGACAGATCCCGGAAAGACGTTTGACTGGTGAGAATTCATTTTTATGTTCCTGATTGATCTTGTTCTGTAGGACTGTGACTTACCGATGAAGGATTCGAAGTGGAGAAGAAACTCTTCTCTCATTCTACCTTGCTACCTATCATATCCAAGGTGCTCGATAGAACCGACTACGGAGAGTTTTTCGCGGTGAGTACACTATTTGAAACCAAATCACACTCACATTCTATTACAGCATAATCTATCACCATCTGATGGGGCTCTGGCGCCGATTTTTCATATATTCGAACAAATCACAATCAAGAAACTCCAGAAAAAACGCGATAGGTATGTGAATTCTATATATGCATACAATCGTTGATTTTAGATAGTTTACCTCACTATTCGTTAGCCACCCACCATGTGAACTGGATATCACACTCCCCACAAACACACATATTCCAGTTTCAGATGACCTCTTCCCATCTTTCGATCCTTCCAATATGCATAACTTGATCTGACGGTAGATGGTGAAGATAGTGAGGATGATTCTCACGATCAGGTTTTTTAAACTTTGAATGGCGTTATATATTTTAAAAGTTCTTTCCGTCGCTGTAAATATATCTGACGAGTGGCTGGGTCGATTTGCCTTTGATCGTCTCCTGTTTTTGGACAAGATAACAACTCAAATAACGATCGATGGCATTGTCAGACTAGTGAAGGTACGTATATCAATATTATCAGCATCACTAAACATCCTTGTACTCGAGGCGGAAGTATTCAGGTCCTGGTATCGCACCCAATTTCGAAGCTATGAGCTTAATCCAGTGGTATGTTCACGATACAGTTGCAACGATAATGATTTGTTCGGGAAGTAGCTTCGTTTGTGTTGGACGGAATGAAATAAGTACGAAGACCAGTTTATAAACTCGTATGTATACTGTAACGACTCACAGTGGAACCAAGTGTGTCGTCTTGTTCAATCAACGCCTTTCCGGACACACGTGAGTCCATCGAAGTACAGTACATCTAGTGAAATAACCCAAGTTAGCTGAGTAGGTGAATGAATAGTTTCAACTATTCGATTCAGGGTGCTTGAGATAAAGCGGAAGACGTGATCACGTGTCGAATACTAATTGGTTTTGCATATTTTTTTCTGGTTTTAAAATAAATGTTGTTTTATGACTACGTATTTTTGCTCTGTCATTGTTGTTGCCTGCCTTCCACCGAACAGTCGAGTAGAAAAAGAGGAGAGATGAGTGGCGTCGGATTCGATACGTGCAAGAAAGTACGTATACTGTATACTGCATACTCTCTCTCTCCCTCTCTCTGTCTGTCTCTGTATTCCTCCTCTCCTGCCATCATCTCTCTCCATCTCCCCCCCCCTCCCCCTCTCTTTCTAGGAAGCAGTGTCAGCGACTGTGTGGGCAATGGGCTCTGCTTGGGTTCCGATCGCTCTCAATCTTTTCACTGCACTCATTGTTCTTCTCACCATTCGCGAGGTGAAACGCATCAAATCTCTTTGCGAGGAGACCCGCCTATGGTACTGTATTCTACCGTATACCTACTGTGATACTGTGTAGTACCGTATACCTTCTAGCGTGCGTACTGTGATGCGGGCAGCTGCGAAGGGAGGCATTGGTCCGGCAGCCAGGGCGGCTCTGCTAGAGAGGGCAGCCACGCAGCCAGAACTCGCACCTCTCATCCAGATGGCGCAACAACAGGTACGGTAGGGGTACTGTACTCTCAATAAGGGATACGGTATGTATACTGTACTGTGGTCATACTGTAGGTGACGAACGCCGCTGCTCCGGCTGCTCCCCCGACTGCTCCTTCTCCTTCTGCTCCTTCTCCCGCCCAGTAAAGCCGATTCAAGAACGAGAAAGAAGACGATTGAAAATTACATCTTAAGACTTTATGTTAAAACGGTTTTGTGTGTTAGAGATTAGACCGAAAATTGAATAAACCGTTGCAAAACTAAAACTAAAAGAACTGTTGATACATGAAGATTATTACATGAATACGTGCTTACATGCTATATGTTTCTTTCTCACACTTTCGCTATGCTTTTTCTGTTCTCCTCTGTCCCCCTCTGTCCCTCTCTGCCCCCCTCTGTCCCCCTCTGTCCCTCTCTGTCCCCTCTGTCCCCCTATGTCCCTCTCTGTCCCTCTCTGTCCCCCTCTCTTCCCTCTGCCCCCCTCTGTCCCTCTCTGCCCCCCTCTGTCCCCCTCTGTCCCTCTCTGTCCCCTCTGTCCCCCTATGTCCCTCTCTGTCCCTCTCTGTCCCCCTCTGTCCCTCTCTGTGCGATCCGGCGGTTCAGTGGATTTAAACACAACACAAGATTATCTGTTAAAAAGTACTTACGTAAAGATATTAAGTTTGTCTTGACCCAATTCAACAAAAGCGCATGCATAAAACGTTTACAAATACTAACACAAACCTGCGCATAACGGACAGTGGACACTAACAGATGAAATATAACAATACAAATGAATAACGTCATACGTCCATATTAGAGAGAGAGAGAGAGAGAGAGAGAAGACGGAGAGAGAGGAGAGAGAGGAGAGAGAGAGAGGGAGAGAGGAAGAGAGAGGCGCAGGTTTGTGTTAGTATTTGTAAACGTTTTATGCATGCGCTTTTGTTGAATTGGGTCAAGACAAACTTAATATCTTTACGTAAGTACTTTTTAACAGATAATATATGTGCTTTTGTTGAATTTCATAGAAATTTCTTCTCTCTCTGATTCCCAAGCTCTGTCGTTAATTAGTACGCATAGAACTATTATGTGACACATTTTATGATGTGACACACAATGTTGCGTGTATATGTCACTATATTTTTCTTGGTATTGTATAGAAACAATTCTAATCGACACTTCTCTGAATTTCGGTCGCCGTGGTGTAAGTGCATGTCTGCGCTCTCACCCGACAGCGTGCTCTCTCGCGATTTCTCTGCGCGCCCTGCCCGCCTGCCGCGAGAGAGAGCTAGCCAGAGTGACGGGAACCCAAAACAACGCAAACCCGGCGCGAATTAGACGCTGGCGGCGGCGAGGCGAACTACACTCAAAGTGCTAGTTGGAGAACACGCGCAGAAAACGGCGAGAGAGTACGCTTTCGGCAGAGAGAGAGTTACCGGACACGACATCTCTTATTGCCTGCGCCCGCCCGGCAGACGATAACGAAAGCGAGCATCCAGCAGCGTGACGGGAACCACGGACCCACACACACGCTGGCCTGTCGCATACTGCGCGCGCGCGATCGCTCATAACTTCTTTCGGAGAAAAGATACAAAGATGCCATCAATTAGTGATCTGGCCTACGGAACCGTGCGAATCTAACTAACATGAATTGGATAAGTTCACATTCCTCCTAACATGATTTTTGGATATAGCTTCTTGAAAATTCTGGCGCGAGCCCTATCCTAAGCCAAAAGAGAGGGCGCTGCGCGCCCTCTCTAATGATCCTAATTCCTACCAGTCCACCCTGGCTGGCACGACAGTGCAACACCCGTACGTACCACAACAGCCTAATGAGCCCCCTTTCCCCACTACCCCCGCCGGTAGACCAGCCACTAGATCTTACGCAGCCAAACCACAACGCGACAAGTAACATTACACATTTATTACGAGTCACAGTGCTCGGGGAGGGAAGAGGGAAGACTGCTGTCCTGTCCAGATATTGGCGGGGGCGGGGCCGCGCGCCATCGCGGTTTCCAATGACCGCGACACCCTCTCTTCCCTCTGTCCTCCTCTGTCCCTCTCTGTCCCCCTCTGTCCCCCTCTGTCCCTCTCTGTCCCCCTCTCTCCCCTCTCTCTCCCCTCTCTCCCCCTCTCTCCCCATCTCTCCCTCTCTCCCCCTCTTTTTCATTCCATCATTTGTTTCTATCATAATCATGTCACACAAATACAATGTAACACAGCCATTTATCTAAAAACCGAACAACAATCGCACAACAACCGAAATCGAACAACTAAGATTTTTAAATGAACGAAGCCTAAAAGAAACTTAACTGTAAGTTTGTAATGAAGTCAATTTTAAGAATGTGTAAGAAAGTGGGCGAGGGATCGTGGAGGGGAAGACGCCTCACTCCTGCTCGTCGCGCGCCCTCGTTCCCTTCGGCCTCCCTCTAATCGACCCTGCCCACTCCGGCCTCCTAAAACAAACCAATATTGCCAAAAAAGGTAATCCACGCGTTTTGAAAGCGAGAGAGAGAAAGAGACATCATGTGATAGTGTGGTAGAAGATAGCACCTCACCATTCCACTGCTAGCAGGCTTCTCCTTCTGCGCCGCGCTCGCAGATTGTACTCTGAAGCAGAAAGTCCAACAAACAATTCATATTACGAATTTATAGCGAAAGTCTGAATTGTTCTGTACTGTCCAACCAACACCACTTAGTACTACCGTATACTCACGAGGCCGTGCCGCTCTCATCGTCCTCATACCATTGCAGGTCGAGAGACGTCACGGCAACCTGCAAAAACAACATATTTGTTTTAATGATAACATACATCACGCATAGAAGAAACATTAGGTAACTCACATAGCGCGCCATCACAGAGGCGAACGTGTCGTCGTCCAGGATAGTGCTGTACGTAGCACTCTTCATGCGATGCCCACCCTTCTTCTGACTGAGCAGATGGTTGCGCAGTGTATTCACCTCTGAAAACTCCATAGCTACTTTCCAAATTTCCACGCGGCAGTATTCAGTCAGACATGTTTCACAAACTCACAAGTTTAAATCTTTGTTATTATAATCATGTTTGAACGGTCAAAATTCTGTAGCAATAAAAAAACTAATCTGATTCAAGTGAATGCGATGAATGCGCAATATTTTGTGAATCAAGTCTCGAGTGAACATGGATCATCGTTATTATTATCTTTTCTGATTTGTTTGTTCAAGGGAGTGAGACCCTGCTACACCACACGATTTGCCGTCTCTCGACGTTAGTTAGTAGGTAATTCCAGTCTTAGACGTAATCAAATTTCTGCAGACCAACTTGACCAGAAGTAGAGTATCGCTCCCAAAAAAGAGTTTTTCCCCAAATTCTCGAATTATGCACTTTTCTGTAGCTTTGGTGACCTAGTGGTCAAACTTCCAGCCTTCAATTCGATATATATCTGAATAATATGTTGCCAATTTCAGAATCCCAAGTTTTATCAATTTAACTCGGAATGCATACCACAAAACAATCGTTTGTTCATCTGGTGAGCGGTTTAGGTATTCAATCATAGTGGTTATGACCCTTTCGTTACACAAACTTCAAATAACTGACTGGTGAAGATCTTCTGGCAGAGTGGACAGGACAGTTTGTATCCTTGGGGCACAGCGTGCTCGTCGATCTTGTGTTGGAAGCTCCGCCTCTGAACAACACATGCATCATACATTTACTGGATTCTTATATTCTTTGATAATAGAAACGTACATATCTTGCAGGCCAGTCCTTCCGGGCAGTGTGCAGCACCGTTGGTCTCTTGCCCGTCCTCATCGACCTATACATGATTCCATCACATGTAAAATTCTTTTTTAACCCGCTATTAAAGTCCTCTTCATTTTTCCTGAAGCACAATTTGTGCGCAAGCACGTTTCATAGACTGTGGCACATATTTTATGAGATTTGCATCACGTCTAATGGCCAGAGCATCGATCACTGATCGCTTCAGTACATTCCCAATTGCGCTGCTTGTGCGCGACCGAGTCAAAAACAGCCATGACGCGCGAATGGTACGGGGAACTAGAACTGGAGAAATGGCGGGAACTGAAAAGGTCTAATGCTACCGGGAGTTGACCAATAGAACTGTCTACGTGTTTCTCGACAAGACAGTAATCAAACAGCAATTCGTCTTTACAATACAAATACATATGTGTAATAAATGATGAGCAACGGGAGGAATGGTCTCGGAGACTCGAGTTCCTATGCAAATGAATATGCTAATCCAACACATCCCGATATGCGAATTTAACACAACCACACAAGCGCCGCCGATTGTGACGGGAAAAGAACACCTTGATCAATCGATATCTCAACTCAGAGTGAATGAATCTGCTATTCGGAGACGTAGTTCATCTCCTATCGATAAGGACTATCCATCGAACCAACGTTCGAAGCAGTCGGAGATCAGTGAAGGAAATGTGTTGGATGTGTTGGATTTGCGAAACGTTCGCAAAATTTGAGCGTTTATAGGGACTGTAGACTGTACTGTAGACTGTAGGTATCAATAAGACAAGGTAGTCAAAATGCCAGTTTACTACTAGTAGCGCTCCAGGCGAGTATGTATAAATTGAATTATTCGGATTGTGTTCGTGTTCGATCAATGCCCATCCCCACACCTCACCGATGAAACAGACGCACGCGAAGACTGCTGCGCCTCCTGCGTCGTTCTCATTGCTCCTCCTCCTTCTTTCTCCCCGTCGTCGTCTGACGATACGGTCACCACTTCCAATGAGTGAGTGACCTGTAGAGTGCGTTGTGTTCATTATGATGAGTTTTTTGCGCTCTAAATTTGAGTGTAATATGTTCTATTATTAGCATTGTATGTAGGCAAAATCAAAAATCGTTTGCCAAAAATACGTGGTTGGGTAGATCATTTTCCATGAGACAGTAACTCAGTAACTCCTAATCAAACAAACGCGTTTCAAGTTTCGCTCCTTCTCGTCCCTTCTGTCTATTTTCATACATGGCATACGAGATTTTAAAAAAAAAAACCCGCCGCGTGAAATTCATACTCGTGTCAAAACGGTCGCCCAAAATGCATTTATAATTGAGTATCATTGATGGTGGACTGTAAGAAGCATGAAATCATTCATAACAGGATTCATCGCAGTTTTCAACATAGGATTCATTTCTGTTTTCAACATGAAAACTTCCCCATACGGATAAATCAACACTGCTGCTCACAAAAAACCCAGAAATAATAACGTAACGTTCAATTTAAGAAGCACATAAACCCTACTCTTTACTAGACACTTTGGTTAAATGAACCTCAGTTCCGTCAAGAATCAATCACACCAAAAAGGAAAACTGGTGTGTCGTGTGCTATACTCACCTTCTCCAAGAAGTCGTTCGCGGGCTCCTCCTCTTTCGCTGACTCGTAGAGGGATGATTCAGCTGCACCCACCCAGTCATCTTCTGACATCCCTCCGTCTTCGCTGCAACAAGTTCAGGATCACTCTCATTTGAAACATTTATGCACACAGCGTTTATTGCATACTGAACCCTTCTTTTCGAGACTCATTTTTATGAGATCACAAATGAAGGGCAATGAGAAAGTGTGTAAAGTAATTATTGAACTGTGATGTTACTTACTCCAATTACCAAAAAGACAATAAATAAAATAAGACTCACTCCGAAGATGAGAGAGATGAGAGAGCTGAATCAATGATGGTGTCCTGAAATCGTAGTATAGAGAAACCCACACACTAAATAGAGATATATCGAAAAATAGATATGGGGTGACACACCTGGACAACGACAGCCAGCAGCTCACGCACATGCAGGAACGGGTCGGCCTGTCCGTGCCCCAGCACAGCCTGTCGCTCGCGGGCTACGTTTTCCACCCGGTCCAACTCCTACAATATATATATATATATATTACATACTTCTATTGAACATTGATGTTCTAATTTATGCAAGGTTTTTAATTAAGTACACTAAACTGTTCGTTCAATGTTTTGTAAAATTAACTTCAACTGACTACCTTAAGCAGTTTTCTGCCCTTCTCGATGATCTTGTTGGAGTCCTCGCGGTCTGTAGTGCAGGTCTTCTCCTCCTTCAGTCTCTCTGCTGCCTGGCCAATCTCCTCCACCTTCACCTCGATCTGCATGTGCAGCTGGCTTGCCTGAGATGAAATACAGATTATAAAAGGATTATCTAACTTAGTCAAGTCTTTTAACAGTATCGTAAACAATTCTGAATTAGAGAAGGCGCCACGCGTGTCCACATCTTTCTCTATCAGGTTTTCGGTGAAGAAACATCGTTGTTTTCCAATTTTATAAACAGTTGATAGAGAAAAACATTTTCTGTTTTGTAATTGTGGGAAATTGGATCTTATGTTGGCCAACCGTTTCCCCTATTTGCGGCACGGCAAATCCGATGATCATTTCCACTTTAAATTTCGCTAACGTTTACGAGTTTAATTTCAGAAACTGGCTTATGAAAACTTACCGGAATATGATCGACGCGAAGGGAAAGCTCGTCCGTCGAGACGCGTCGGCCGCCAGGTCTCTTCTTCCAAATCGAGGCAGGTGGAGCAACACTCAGCCTGCCCATCTGAATTAGTCGCTGAATTAGTAGTCAGTAATGAGCAAATAATGAATACAGCGAGAGAAAACATGACAATTTTTTTTAATTCGTGGTTGTTTTCTCATTATTTACGAGATGTAATGAAATCATTATCGACAAAAAAAACATATGTTTCCAGTTCAACAACATATACGGCACGTCGCCTCCCCTTCGGGCGCACCTACGGACGCAAATTCGCGTGCGATCTATCTCGAATAGCTCGATCACTGCCAATAACTGAATGCCGCGCGGTCAGAAAAAAATCACCAAACGAGCAGTTGCTAGCATACACGTACCGAAAAAGTGTACGATCCTTAGTACAGATACACATAAACAGTCATTTTACCTTCGACCAATCAAGTCAAATTACCCGCAAACCGAAACCAAATAAAATTACGACAAAAACTATTACTTTACAGCAACAAAATATCTTCACATCACAACAATCGTTCACTCAAGAAATCAATACAACCACATTATCAATACATAATAATCACAACAGAGCAACATCACACTCACTCACACAATATCATCTCATTATCACAAACAGCAACACTACGTAGTGAAAACCATCCTGAAAAATTGGATGGACGGCACCGTAAACATTAAATTATCAATGAGACATACTTCCACTAAATACTGTCAGCAGGGCGCGCTTGTGGCAATAAATTTTCCCACGGGAACAGGATAGTAATAACTGCTTATAATCAAATTACCCTAATTAATCTTGCAAGAAGAAAGTGCGCCGCCTGCTTCTCTATCTTCCCACAGTCATAGAGACACTCATAGAGAATACTAGAAAATAGAGAGCGCAGGCCGCGTCGTGTGCTCACAATCCGCGCGCGCGGTGGAAGCTAACTTGACCCGCACATTCTGAATATATTGCGGGGTCTTCATTTCGTAAGAGAGCAACCCCATACAGCTGAAATCACAAAACATTGAACATCGATAGTTTATCGATAGTTTTGATAGACGTTTTGATAAAGAGTTTGTCTGTAAAAAATGTAGTGTATTTTATTTTTCAAGTGGTCAAACAACGTGTACATATCAAATAAAACTTAAACCAACGAAGTGAGGAGAAAACACAGAAAATGAGAATTGAAGAAAAATTGACGGGATAGAACATACCGTTAGCTGCCGATGCCGCCCGACACGCTTCGAATGAACTCGTTTTGTACCATGTCCTCGTCATTTCTATCAAAACACGTCATTTCACCGAAAGGAGGGGCAATTATTCACGCCAGATGTGGCGGAGGTTCAGATTATGTCATTTTCGCACAAAAATCCGCTGTGAGTATATATTCAAGCGCGCAGGAGGATTACCGATGGTACGCTGAGGTCTCCGTAGTCTGAAGGAAGGAGAGCGGAGGGAGCTCACGCTTCTCGACATTCTCAACCCCGCTGATGTATGAATAGTACTGCTGGTGTTTCATTTGCTGTGAATATTCCGTTTTATCTGATACACGTTTTGCTCATGCCCTCTCTTCTGATCACTCCCCGTTCTTCTGTCTGTCCTCTCTATCGATCCGCGCTTTCCCGCCTATTTTATGGGCGGGGCATAGACGGCCAGTGTCACCGCCTCTCGATCTGCGTGTGCTTTCCGCCTTGTTTTGTTTGTTTGTTTAATTGTTTGTGTTTTATTGATCTTGTTTATCGGCGTATCGATTTGTTGAGATGGCGCCGCCTCGTGTGCGTAGCTACCGGCTGTCGCCGCAACCACACATTGTCGACAACCTACACAACTGGGCCGTGAGTCACTCAATCGTGCCTATATTGGGTTCTGATTCGGGATAAACATCTTTTCGCAGAGTGAAGGGAGTCTACATGAATATAGGATTTTCTTAATAGTAAAGGGCTTTTTGAATTGATTTGATTGTATTGTGATATCTGATTCTTTGCAGCTGCAACCGTTGCCTTTGGATCGCTCGCTGAGTCCGCTGACTTCTCTGGAAGCCACCCAGTACACATTCCACTCATTCACCAACGAAGACCCCACTCTCGAGTGAGTACTGGTCATCTACCGTACCAATTATTCAACAAGTTAGAGGGTTAAGTTAGTGGACTATTTCCGATATCCAGAGCCGATGCTGCAGGATGGTCAAATTATTGTTCTATTTCATTCTACCTAGTTCTTTTCAGTGGTATCCCGTCTCTGTGCGCGTCACTCTCCTCTATGGAAGGCGACTGTGCGGTGCGAGTCGCCCTCGAAAGGAGGCGAGAGTGGAAGAGGAGGGCCGGCGGGGTGAGCAGGTTCAACGGAAAGGTGGGTCTCCCTTCTCCCCCCTCACCCCTCTCCCTTCCCAGACCGTCTTGCTGTACTCGTTGCCCTACCGCGTCTCCCGCATCCGCCTCTACACCCACCGTGCCGAGAGGGAGGCCAGGAGGAGGCGACTCGACGAGCTCTACTGGGGAAAGTCGTGCGGTATTGAGTCGTTATTTATTTCTTGGTTATGGATATGACCATAATCATGTGTGCAGCACCCGCGTGATTCGCCCCTCTTCCACCGATGGCTACGGAGACGCGCTGCTCACTGCCGACGAGGCGAGCACGTACGTTGTTCATTGAGTGGTTCCCATGTCCCCCTACCTCTTTGTTCCAATTGTCCTTCTCTTGCAGTGACAGTGACTGTCTCTCGTCGTCTGGCTCGGAATGTGATCCGGTCGCGTCGTCTTCGCACTGCGCTCTCACCTCCGCCCCCACTCCCGAACACACCCATCCTTTCTTCGACAGTACTCTCGTCACCCGCTGTGGGTACGTCGATTGTTACTTCTTACTTCGTAAGTATAATGTATTGCAGCATGGATCACAACGATGACCCCGTACTTCGCTCGACCCCTTCCCTGCCGGTCGGACGCGCGCCAGAGGATGACGAGTCGAGGTGGGTACTGGATTGTTGTAGTCTGCACAGTAGTACTGTGATCCGCCCTCGTTCAGCTGTTTCTCTGTGTCGACTCGGGGCCGGCTGGACCGGAGTGACTCGTCGGACTTCGAGACGGACGAGGAGGTGCCCGTGCCTGTGCTGAACAAAACGAGGAGCGAGGGAGAGGAAGAGGAGGGGTGGGTGAGGGTCGAGCAGGGTATTGAAATTAAGATCTCTGTAGTGTACCTGAATGGTCTTGCCGTGTTTATGGTATGATGTTCTATTTATAAAAAGCACTTTAGTTTTGGGTAAATGGAGGCTTGCACCCTAAGTGCCTAAAAAGGCAGTTGTGTAATTTCTGGAAATGTATGATTCCGAAACTGATGCGTTAGAGAGGGGTGGTCGATTGAGGTTAGGGTGCGAGAGGTCCCGGGTTCAATCCCCTGCTCAGCCCTAATTTTGCGCGTAGACACACAAATTGTGTTAGTAGTTTTGCCGGCCAGTTGGAGTTGTCTATCGCGGCTACAGCGGGTCGCTTGTGGCTTCCGTAGCGCAGTAGGCAGCGCGTCAGTCTCATAATCTGAAGGTCGTGAGTTCGATCCTCAACGGGAGCAATTCTTTTGATTACGTTTAACCCATGTCTTTTATTCTTATCGCACAGTTTCGGCGCTGAAGAGTATGACACACAATGCGCAACTGTGAGATGAAAACGTGTGGCCGGATGGTCTAGGGGTATGATTCTCGCTTCGGGTGCGAGAGGTCCCGGGTTCGAATCCCGGTTCGGCCCAAACATTTTGCTCTTTTTTATCTGAAAAGAATGAACCGGCTATTGATTTGTTAGCATCGATATTAACGACCATCAAAACAATAGATGAACAGTAATAAAAATAATTAGCAGCGAGTGATTTCGATCCACCGACTTCTGGCTTCTGGGTTATGGACCCAGCACACTTTCACTGCGCCACGCTGCTGATGTCTGGGAGAGTGCAAAACGCAAAGACAGCTGCGAAAACACGTAGTTGAGCCGTAAACAAAAGTACAAAATGTCAGCCCGATGCGGGGCTCGAACCCGCGACAACCAGATTAAGAGTCTGGTGCTCTACCGACTGAGCTAACCGGGCTCTGTGTGATCGGCCGTGATCGAACGTGAGATGGTGGCGTATTCTCGCCGCACGACGACCATCCGGTCACACGTTTTTTCTCAGTTGCGCAATGTGTGTCATTGTATTGTATTGTACATGTTTTGTTGTGTACTATATGTTGTTTTACTTGTCTTTCTTTCTTTTCTCACCGTTCATGGCGAGACCCGCGCTCTCATAAGTGATACCTTGAGAGCGCACCCCCTTCCTAAGTGATACCTGGAAGGACGTTCCCTAGTATCTTCGTAAGTGATACCTCGAAGAGAACAGGAACACCTCTAAGAGTTCTTTCTTATTGCTATCATTCTTTCTTTATTCTTGGAGGAGCCAACCTCTCCCATAAGTGATAACTTGGGAGAGGAAGGCATATCATTTATATGAGAAAAAATCTCACCTTTATGTTACTTTGTTTCTATGATATTTTCAACCTGTTATTTAATACTTCTTTTGTTTAGTGTTTGGTAATTGGAGTCATTTTCTATCCGTTCTTCTTCATTCAATATACCGTCTTTCTGTTATTCTTCCGAGAGGGCTCATGTGGTCCGGGCCCCTTACAGTCTATACTTCCTGTTATTCTTCGGTTGCATAAACCACCTTCGATTGACGTTTGGGTAGTACGGGGAAAACCAGGCAAGAGTATAACCCGTCTACCCTCTAGACTCTTTCGTCGTATTTCGGTGCCTATTTAGGTGTCCCTGCCGTAAAAGGGTTTCTGCCTTTCAAATTCCTGCTCCTAATCCAAAAAACCAAACCAACACGTAAACCATCTTTCTCCACTACCAGTGACTCCTATCTAGTTAAACGCCAGAAGGGCAAAGTTTTGCTAGTCAATGGTCATTCTTCACACAGCAATGTGAGTACTAATTGTCCGAACACTAAATGTCTTATCTGTCCACTGGTTGATCACTCTGATCAAATATACTGTTATGCTACTGATTGTTATGTAACTACTCTTAGAACGCCCAGTTGCAGTTGTCTTACAACAAATGTGATTTATTGCATTACTTGTCATCAATGTGGCGTTCAATATGTAGGCATGACACAACGTAGATTCTTGGATCGTATGCGTGATCACAAAACACTAAGATTAATCAGAAGAAAACCGATGTACCTCTCTATCGCCATTTCAGTCAAGCTGGCCATTCGTGGTCAACTACTTCTCTCACTATTCTAGAAGTTATCGAGAAGGTGCATACTGGTAACAAAGCACTTTGTGAAGAACGTGAAGATTTCTGGATCCGTACCCTTGTTACAGCATATCCTGTTGGCCTTAATGACCAAAACAAGGGATATGAAACTATTACACGTTCTCACATTCGTCCATTCGATAAGAAATCTCATCCATTTTTCAACTTCCGCCCACGGACGCACCGCCGACCGAATCACCGCCGTGGTTCGGGACAGGGCGGTTCGTGCACTGATCAGACGGCACTGCTCAAAGCAGTCAACACTGCCAGTTGGTATGAGAGCTATCGCAATGTCACGTCTATGTCTAATAAATCTAAAAAAAAAGTGCTTATGTCATATTTCTTAGAGAATCGTTCTGTTCATAATTTGTTGAGGCTTAAAATTCTCTTGGCTGTTTACTATTGGTCTATTGAACCTGCCACTAATAATGCTAACAAAGAATCTTTCAAGAATACTGTATTCTTAAAGATTCCTTATCTGTTTATGGACATGGAGACTCTCGGAATGTTCTCTCTTTTCAATTCTGCTCCTGTTTTACGTCTTCTTAATTCGTACAACCGTAAAGATAAGCAGAAGATCCGCGTCACTCACTTGGCTACTGACCGTTTGAGTAAATATGTTGTGAATCACAGTCGTGTTATTCGCGAGTACAGGGGAGACAAGCCAGTCCCCCTAGACTCCATTCCTTGTTTCTGCCGAAATGCAGAGTTCTCTTCCTATTGTGATCCTCATCATGGACATGTCATTACAGGTGATCTTGAGATCATCTCTAACGACGCTCTTAGATCGTTCATGAAGAAAGGTGCCAATATGAGAGTGTCTAATTTAAATCTTTCTATTTCTTCTATTATGTCAGTTATCCATTCCTCTATCTCAAATATGCTTCAAAGTAACAAAACTCGTTTGTCTATTTCTGATCGCAATTTGCCTGTTCTTACTGGTAAAATTTATGACTGTGTACGTATTAAGTTGGAGATGCGTATTGCTTGTAAGCGTTTCAACCCAGTGACTAATTTCAAATCACTTACTAAAAATGTACATGATAAGTTTACTATCACAACTATTGACAAAGCTTCTAGTAATTTTGTAGTGATTTGTAAACGTCTCTATGTTTCTTTCTGCGATGACGAGCTTGGCATCAATTATGGTAAAGCTTCTGGTAATAGCATTTATAAACCTTATAAAGGGAAAGTTGATTCATTGTACGACCGCCTCCAGTATTTATCAATATTTGGTGCTGACAAAGTCATTCTTCCTAATATTTATGGTGTTCCTAAACTCCATAAAAATCCTGTGAAATGTCGTTTTATCACTGCTGCTCGAGAATGCATTACAAAGGAGCTCTCTAAGGAACTGCAAGTAGTCTATAAACATTTTGAATCGCATTTGCGAAATATGTGTCGTGTAAGTGCCTCTCGATGTGGACACAAACAGTTCTTTTCCATTACAAATGCTATGAAAGTGTCGGATTTTCTTCGCACCATTCCTAATTGTAATCTATCTATGTATTGTGCTGATTTTGCTAGTTTGTTTACTAATCTGTCTCATGACCTTATTCTACATAAAATGAAAACTTTGATTAGTATGTGTTTCATGAACAGTGGAAAACAAAACATTTGTATCACATCTTCTAAGTATTCCACTTATACTAATGATCCAGTCATGTCTTCGTCAGACAAGACCATTTTCTCTCCTAATGACATCTACAAAAAAAGGAATTTCTAGTTAAGAATGCATATGCACAGTATGGCTCATTTATTTTCAAACAGGAGAAAGGCGTCCCCCAAGGCGGGAATGCCAGCCCTCTCCTCGCGTCTCTGACTCTCAGTGTTTTGGAATATGAGTACAGTATACGTAATCCTACTATTTGCAAGAATCCGAAATTCCAGGTGTTCAGATATGTTGATGATATTTTGATTTTCTATGAAAAGAACTCTGATCTTTCTTCATTTCTGAAAGCTTATAATCCTAGCAAATTGAAGTTGGAACAAACCAATACATCTGTCAAAGAAGCGCATTTTCTTGATATTTCCATCACGTTTGATAGTAAGTGGAACACTCTTTATAATAAGACTGATGATTACTCGTTCAATGTACTTCGATTCACTCACAGTGAAAGTACTACTAGTCGACAAATTTGTTATGGTAATTTAAAATCAGAAACACTTCGTATTGTTCGTAACTGTACTGATGTACCCACTATGCTTGTCAAACTCGAAAGTCTATTTGTTACGTTTTGTAATCTAGGTTTCAAATCTACAACAGTTAAATCTGTTCTCCTTAAATATTGTTTCCGTAAACGTGATATCCGCACTTCTCTTAATTTGTTCAACTCTACAAATCGCAAGAAGCTGATTGATACTGTCTATAGGTTTTAGTACTTTCCGCAAATTTTGTTTGTTTGTTTGTTTTCTTCCTAATTTCTCATACATCTCTATGTTTCAGGTCCTCCCTATTACATGTAATTTTACAGTCTCGCTTTTATGTTCACCACTGCGGTCCTGCACTGATGATGCCTCAGCAGGCAGTAGACCCCCGCAGTGGTCGCTATCAGATAGTACTTTTAGTAGTCAACTAGTCTTTAAGTAATTCTACTTGTAAGCCTGTCTGCAGGTTAAAGGGTCGAAACAGGATTCCGTCATGTGTCTAGCTATTATGTTCTACTATCTGTTCTCCTATCTATTTTGAAAAACCCTCATTGTTTGTTTTCTTCCTAATTTCTCATACATCTCTATGTTTCAGGTCTTCCCTATTACATGTAATTTTACAGTCTCGCTTTTATGTTCACCACTGCGGTCCTGCACTGATGATGCCTCAGCAGGCAGTAGACCCCCCGCAGTGGTCGCTATCAGATAGTACTTTTAGTAGTCAACTAGTCTTTAAGTAATTCTACTTGTAAGCCTGTCTGCAGGTTAAAGGGTCGAAACAGGATTCCGTCATGTGTCTAGCTATTATGTTCTACTATCTGTTCTCCTATCTATTTTGAAAAACCCTCATTGTTTAATTGTTTGTGTTTTATTGATCTTGTTTATCGGCGTATCGATTTGTTGAGATGGCGCCGCCTCGTGTGCGTAGCTACCGGCTGTCGCCGCAACCACACATTGTCGACAACCTACACAACTGGGCCGTGAGTCACTCAATCGTGCCTATATTGGGTTCTGATTCGGGTGAAACATCTTTTCGCAGAGTGAAGGGACTCTACATGAATATAGGATTTTCTTAATAGTAAAGGGCTTTTTGAATTGATTTGATTGTATTGTGATATCTGATTCTTTGCAGCTGCAACCGTTGCCTTTGGATCGCTCGCTGAGTCCGCTGCCGTCTCTGGAAGCCACCCAGTACACATTCCACTCATTCACCAACGAAGACCCCACTCTCGAGTGAGTACTGGTCATCTACCGTACCAATTATTCAACAAGTTAGAGGGTTAAGTTAGTGGACTATTTCCGATATCCAGAGCCGATGCGACAGGATGGTCAAATTATTGTTCTATTTCATTCTACCTAGTTCTTTTCAGTGGTATCCCGTCTCTGTGCGCGTCACTCTCCTCTATGGAGGGCGACTGTGCGGTGCGAGTCGCCCTCGAAAGGAGGCGAGAGTGGAAGAGGAGGGCCGGCGGGGTGAGCAGGTTCAACGGAAAGGTGAGTCGACGAGCTCTACTGGGGAAAGCCGTGCGTTATTGAGTCGTTATTTATTTCTTGGTTCTGGATATGACCATAATCATGTGTGCAGCACCCGCGTGATTCGCCCCTCTTCCACCGATGGCTACGGAGACGCGCTGCTCACTGCCGACGAGGCGAGCACGTACGTTGTTCATTGAGTGGTTCCCATGTCCCCCTACCTCTTTGTTCCAATTGTCCTTCTCTTGCAGTGACAGTGACTGTCTCTCGTCGTCTGGCTCGGAATGTGATCCGGTCGCGTCGTCTTCGCACTGCGCTCTCACCTCCGCCCCCACTCCCGAACACACCCATCCTTTCTTCGACAGTACTCTCGTCACCCGCTGTGGGTACGTCGATTGTTACTTCTTACTTCGTAAGTATAATGTATTGCAGCATGGATCACAACGATGACCCCGTACTTCGCTCGACCCCTTCCCTGCCGGTCGGACGCGCGCCAGAGGATGACGAGTCGAGGTGGGTACTGGATTGTTGTAGTCTGCACAGTAGTACTGTGATCCGCCCTCGTTCAGCTGTTTCTCTGTGTCGACTCGGGGCCGGCTGGACCGGAGTGACTCGTCGGACTTCGAGACGGACGAGGAGGTGCCCGTGCCTGTGCTGAACAAAACGAGGAGCGAGGGAGAGGAAGAGGAGGGGTGGGTGAGGGTCGAGCAGGGTATTGAAATTAAGATCTCTGTAGTGTACCTGAATGGTCTTGCCGTGTTTATGGTATGATGTTCTATTTATAAAAAGCACTTTAGTTTTGGGTAAATGGAGGCTTGCACCCTAAGTGCCTAAAAAGGCAGTTGTGTAATTTCTGGAAATGTATGATTCCGAAACTGATGCGTTAGAGAGGGGTGGTCGATTGAGGTTAGGGTGCGAGAGGTCCCGGGTTCAATCCCCTGCTCAGCCCTAATTTTGCGCGTAGACACACAAATTGTGTTAGTAGTTTTGCCGGCCAGTTGGAGTTGTCTATCGCGGCTACAGCGGGTCGCTTGTGGCTTCCGTAGCGCAGTAGGCAGCGTGTCAGTCTCATAATCTGAAGGTCGTGAGTTCGATCCTCAACGGGAGCAATTCTTTTGATTACGTTTAACCCATGTCTTTTATTCTTATCGCACAGTTTCGGCGCTGAAGAGTATGACACACAATGCGCAACTGAGATGAAAACGTGTGGCCGGATGGTCTAGGGGTATGATTCTCGCTTCGGGTGCGAGAGGTCCCGGGTTCGAATCCCGGTTCGGCCCAAACATTTTGCTCTTTTTATCTGAAAAGAATGAACTGGCTATTGATTTGTTAGCATCGATATTAACGACCATCAAAACAATAGATGAACAGTAATAAAAATAATTAGCAGCGAGTGATTTCGATCCACCGACTTCTGGGTTATGGACCCAGCACGCTTCCACTGCGCCACGCTGCTGATGTCTGGGAGAGTGCAAAACGCAAAGACAGCTGCGAAAACACGTAGTTGAGCCAAACAAAAGTACAAAATGTCAGCCCGATGCGGGGCTCGAACCCGCGACAACCAGATTAAGAGTCTGGTGCTCTACCGACTGAGCTAACCGGGCTCTGTGTGATCGGCCGTGATCGAACGTGAGATGGTGGCGTATTCTCGCCGCACGACGACCATCCGGTCACACGTTTTTTCTCAGTTGCGCAATGTGTGTCATACTCTTCAGCGCCGAAACGGTGCGATAAGAAAAAGAAGTTAAACGTAATCAAAAGAATTGCTCCCGGTAAGGATCGAACTCACGAGTTGGAAAAGGGATGCAAATGCGCGTATGTCAGCGAATCGAGCACACTTACCGATTTACATATATATCACACGGTCTCTGTAAAAAGCGAACTCTCGATAAACTAGAAAAATCATAGTCACGGATTTTGATGAAATTGAATTCCCCGAGGTTTTTAAACATTCTGAACACATCCTGCGCAGTGGCTCCAAAAAAAATTTTGGTACCAGATATGGTATACGGTACCCTAAATTTGCATAATGGCCCAAACTCAACCAAACTTTGATCTGAAGGTGTCATTTTACTCCTTACATGATTAGAAACAAGTTTATAATTGAACATTTCTGTATAATTTCAATGATTAAAAAATTATAGTCACGAGACCGACAATTTTTCTATTTTTCCACATATTTTATTTTTTGAAAATTTAACCAAAGTCCGCCCAGTCCAAATGAAAACAACATTATATTGCCCAATTAAGACACTTCCGGTGCTCTCCGAGATTTTTAATTTTGGCTAGGGCTTGGTATGGGGCATACCTACAAGATTCCGTCATAACATAGCGAGTTGTGGGGGGTGACCTATTGCCATTTGCTTGTGAGCAGATTATTACAGTTATTTTCAGCTATTAAAATCAAAAATCGAAATACACCTTTTTTGGGAACAGCCGCTCAAAGTTGGTACACTCCGACATTTCTAGTTAACAAAATTACAACTGCAAAGCATTTATCAACAAAAATTGCGGGGATTCTTCAAAAAAACACTATTCAAATGTTTATACGTCATCTCTAACACGATAATTACTCGTAGTAAAGTACATTACTCATAAGAACATAAAATCGTTAACGTTTTGCGATGATTGCAGGTACACCAATCGGGCTCTTGCATTCATTCCCATTTGGCCTTGCGGACAATACTCATACGAACCAACATTGAATCAACATTGATGTTGATAATCTATAGATATTAGATATCTATCGATAATCGAAATGCGCGGTAACTAAGGACCAGCTTGTCCATTAATGTGAGATTCAACTGACCACAGGAAACGAATTCCTATAACCACACCACTTAATGTCAACAGTGATTCTAAAATTTGTGTAGCCTATTCCGTGCAGGCTCACTGTTTCTCACGGATAGATACTTATCTACGACAGTCTTCAGCTGAAAATCTATTATCAACTCCTACTTGGTCGCAGTGACCATGATTTGGCTGTTGTTTCGAGGTCCATATATTCCATAGTCCTGAGAGGAGTGAAGTAGCAAGTAGAAAAGCTTCGGTTTTTTTCGTACTAACTTACTCCGGTATCTTTGCGCGGCAGGCGCTTCAGCCAAGGCCGAAGCAGGCTGATCGCCAACGGCAAACATTATTATTTGATACATGTGGGCGAAGTGTATCTACTTTTTATAAAGAAGTGTATCTACTTGTTATAAATATGTGGGTGATGAATCTAATCTTGTGGATTTCATCTCGGTAAGCCATCATCTTGGACTCCATAAGATTAAAATGTTGTATTTTCCCGCACCTAAGATGACTGCAGAGTGAGACTAGCTTGGCATCCTGAGAGAGAGAGCGCAAGAGAGAGAGAGAGAGAGAGAGAGAGAGAGAGAGAGTAGAAGATCGAAGTCGTTCACATCCCGATTATTTCTGATTCTACATCTACGGATAGATCAAAGTGAAAGAGGTTGGGTTGCGCACAGGATACCGCAAGCAAAACAACGCAAGCAGCTGGTCCTTAGTTGCCGCGCATTTCGATTATCGATAGATATCTAATATCTATAGATTATCAACATCAATGTTGATTCAATGTTGGTTCGTATGAGTATTGTCCGCAAGGCCAAATGGGAATGAATGCAAGAGCCCGATTGGTGTACCTGCAATCATCGCAAAACGTTAACGATTTTATGTTCTTATGAGTAATGTACTTTACTACGAGTAATTATCGTGTTAGAGATGACGTATAAACACTTGAATAGTGTTTATTTTGGATACGAGCGGCGAATATGGATTATGATACTTGGATGATGAATTTACCGGCACATTGATTTCATCTTTACAGTCATTGTATATTTGTCACATTGTTGATTCCGGCAGTAATAAATAAATAAATAAGTGTTTATTTGAAGAATCCCCGCAATTTTTGTTGATAAATGCTTTGCAGTTGGAATTTTGTTGACTAGAAATGCCGGAGTGTACCAACTTTGAGCGGCTGTTCCCAAAAAAGGTGTCTTTCGATTTTTGATTTTAATAGCTGAAAACAACCGTAATAATCTGCTCAATATAATGTAGCTCTCATTTGGACTGGGCGGACTTTGGTAAATTTTCAAAAAATAAAATATGTGGAAAAATAGAAATTTTTTCGGTCTCGTGACTATAATTTTTTAATCATTGAAATTATACAGAAATGTTCAATTATAAACTTGTTTCTAATCATTGAACGAGTAAAATGACACCTTCAGATCGAAGTTTGGTTGAGTTTGGGCCATTATGCAAATTTGGGGTACCGTATACCATATCTGAGCCCAAATTTTTTTTTGGATTCAGCCACTGCGCAGGATGTGTTCAAAATGTTTGAAAACCTTAGAAAAATTAATTTCATCAGAATTCGTGACTATGATTTTTCTAGTTTTGGTCTAGTCTGTGGAGAGTTCGATTTTTACAGAGACCGTGATATATATATATATATATATATATATATATATATATATATATATATATATTCGGCTACTGTGGTCCTGTGGTGTAGTGGTATTACGCCTTCTTCACACGCAGAAGGTCGCCGGTTCGATCCCGTCCAGGACCTTTTTGAAACGTGTTACCGAACGGACGCTACTCCCACACAGACATTGAATTTGTGGTGCGTAGATGTGGGCGATGTGTCGAAAATGAGACACACGTGGAGCGGAATCACAGGATCCGGATAAATCAGTCGAATACTGCGTTTATTCCGTCATTTACAATCGTGAATAACTCTGCATGTGATAGTTGCGGTATGCGCTAGGAAGAGAGTGTGCGTGTTGCAGAGGCGAGCGAGCGTTGCTGGACCTGCCGAGGGGATCGGAGAGGTGGTTGGATGAGGAGTGGGGCAATCCAGTATACGGTCAGAGGTGAGCGATGAGAGTCTGACGGAGTGTTGTTAGAGCCACACTCGCGGATCCGAACCAAATTGATAGGATATCTTAGTTAGGACCCCAGACATCGGTTTCTGGTGTTACTTTTTCCTACGCGCCATATACGTTTCCAGTACGAAAACGTACAGGGCAGGGTTTTGGCTACCTCATTCCACCTCTGGCGGTCAAAGACCGAGCCGTTGTGGCCTAGTGGTTAGCAGTCTGTCAGAACAGAGGCTGGGGTTCGAGTCCGCGCACACGATTTTTGTTTTGCCAGCAGTTTCTGGTCTTGGGCTTGAAGTTTTTTTGCGAACTGCTTCGATCTGTTTGTAACTACAAATACGTTCTTTTTTTTCTTTTTTCAAAACATTTTTGTCCAATATCGTTCAACTATAATGTGTTGTATCGCGAACCGTGTTACCAGTTGTTTGGTTGGGTTGTTGTCGTGTGGCGGACAGTAGGTAGTGCCGGAGACAATCATTCCATAGCATTAGAATGAATGATTTGATGTGTTGAGGTACTCGGAGCGTCTTGCGATGGCGCGGTAGATGCTAGCAGGTCTGCGAGAGGGGCAGGCACGGAAGGAGGCGTGGGAGCGGGAGCAGGGGGAGGAGTAGAGAGAGAGTAGTAGACAGAGGGGATCCTGGGATAACTGGTTCTTGCTGCTCCGTTCGTTCCGATCTTTTGATTGTTGATATATGACTCCCCTTTCAACCTGCCGTTCAATTCACTTTCTTTTTTCACATTCCTATACACCTTTTTTGATCTTCATTCATGTTTGCTATGCACCCCTTGCAATTATCCCAGTGTCTTTTGTGGTTTTACGCGTTTTTGTGGTGTTGCTTGCGAGTTGTTGTTTTTTGTGTTTTATAGATAAAAAATTTCATTTAAAAAATGCTGTGTGTTTGTGAAGCGTGCGTGCAGAGTACATGTGAAGAGAAATACATGGAAAAGGAAGAAGAGTGTTCAAAAGTAAATTGTACTCAACTTGTATTGCATAAAAACAGTTGCGGTGCTCATGAAGGATAAAAAGGCTATGTGAAATTGTAATTATACGTGACCTACTTCTACTTTAGGTGTTATGAAGAGCTGAGAGTAGATGGAGGTCACTGTTGCCCTAGTCTACCGGCATGACCGATCATCCATACGACAGGCGTAAAGATAGCAGAGAGTTGTACGACTCGTATCTTCTTATTATTTTTTTAACTCGACTTTCTAATGCCTCTGTTTAGCATGTCCTTCCTATCGCGATCGGACGAGCCGCCTGCCAAGAAAAGCCGGATCGAAGAAGTGAGGAATCGAAATGTTTCGTTTAGACATCCACATTTCAGGTCCGATTTCCCTCTCTGCCGACTGAAATGTGGCTGACGATTGCGGAGTATCTACCCGCATGCGAACTGCCGGCATTCCAAGTGAGTCAGTTGTCTGAAAATGCCATTATCTGTTAAAAAGTACTTGCGTAAAGATATTAAGTTTGCCTTGACCCAATTCAACAAAAGCACATGCATAAAACGTTTACAAATACTAAAACAAACCTGCGCCTCTTCAACTGACCACAGGAAACGAATTCCTATAACCACACCACTTAATGTCAACAGTGATTCTAAAATTTGTGTAGCCTATTCCGTGCAGGCTCACTGTTTCTCACGGATAGATACTTATCTACGACAGTCTTCAGCTGAAAATCTATTATCAACTCCTACTTGGTCGCAGTGACCATGATTTGGCTGTTGTTTCGAGGTCCATATATTCCATAGTCCTGAGAGGAGTGAAGTAGCAAGTAGAAAAGCTTCGGTTTTTTTCGTACTAACTTACTCCGGTATCTTTGCGCGGCAGGCGCTTCAGCCAAGGCCGAAGCAGGCTGATCGCCAACGGCAAACATTATTATTTGATACATGTGGGCGAAGTGTATCTACTTTTTATAAAGAAGTGTATCTACTTGTTATAAATATGTGGGTGATGAATCTAATCTTGTGGATTTCATCTCGGTAAGCCATCATCTTGGACTCCATAAGATTAAAATGTTGTATTTTCCCGCACCTAAGATGACTGCAGAGTGAGACTAGCTTGGCATCCTGAGAGAGAGAGCGCAAGAGAGAGAGAGAGAGAGAGAGAGAGAGAGAGAGAGTAGAAGATCGAAGTCGTTCACATCCCGATTATTTCTGATTCTACATCTACGGATAGATCAAAGTGAAAGAGGTTGGGTTGCGCACAGGATACCGCAAGCAAAACAACGCAAGCAGCTGGTCCTTAGTTGCCGCGCATTTCGATTATCGATAGATATCTAATATCTATAGATTATCAACATCAATGTTGATTCAATGTTGGTTCGTATGAGTATTGTCCGCAAGGCCAAATGGGAATGAATGCAAGAGCCCGATTGGTGTACCTGCAATCATCGCAAAACGTTAACGATTTTATGTTCTTATGAGTAATGTACTTTACTACGAGTAATTATCGTGTTAGAGATGACGTATAAACACTTGAATAGTGTTTATTTTGGATACGAGCGGCGAATATGGATTATGATACTTGGATGATGAATTTACCGGCACATTGATTTCATCTTTACAGTCATTGTATATTTGTCACATTGTTGATTCCGGCAGTAATAAATAAATAAATAAGTGTTTATTTGAAGAATCCCCGCAATTTTTGTTGATAAATGCTTTGCAGTTGGAATTTTGTTGACTAGAAATGCCGGAGTGTACCAACTTTGAGCGGCTGTTCCCAAAAAAGGTGTCTTTCGATTTTTGATTTTAATAGCTGAAAACAACCGTAATAATCTGCTCAATATAATGTAGCTCTCATTTGGACTGGGCGGACTTTGGTAAATTTTCAAAAAATAAAATATGTGGAAAAATAGAAATTTTTTCGGTCTCGTGACTATAATTTTTTAATCATTGAAATTATACAGAAATGTTCAATTATAAACTTGTTTCTAATCATTGAACGAGTAAAATGACACCTTCAGATCGAAGTTTGGTTGAGTTTGGGCCATTATGCAAATTTGGGGTACCGTATACCATATCTGAGCCCAAATTTTTTTTTGGATTCAGCCACTGCGCAGGATGTGTTCAAAATGTTTGAAAACCTTAGAAAAATTAATTTCATCAGAATTCGTGACTATGATTTTTCTAGTTTTGGTCTAGTCTGTGGAGAGTTCGATTTTTACAGAGACCGTGATATATATATATATATATATATATATATATATATATATATATATATATATTCGGCTACTGTGGTCCTGTGGTGTAGTGGTATTACGCCTTCTTCACACGCAGAAGGTCGCCGGTTCGATCCCGTCCAGGACCTTTTTGAAACGTGTTACCGAACGGACGCTACTCCCACACAGACATTGAATTTGTGGTGCGTAGATGTGGGCGATGTGTCGAAAATGAGACACACGTGGAGCGGAATCACAGGATCCGGATAAATCAGTCGAATACTGCGTTTATTCCGTCATTTACAATCGTGAATAACTCTGCATGTGATAGTTGCGGTATGCGCTAGGAAGAGAGTGTGCGTGTTGCAGAGGCGAGCGAGCGTTGCTGGACCTGCCGAGGGGATCGGAGAGGTGGTTGGATGAGGAGTGGGGCAATCCAGTATACGGTCAGAGGTGAGCGATGAGAGTCTGACGGAGTGTTGTTAGAGCCACACTCGCGGATCCGAACCAAATTGATAGGATATCTTAGTTAGGACCCCAGACATCGGTTTCTGGTGTTACTTTTTCCTACGCGCCATATACGTTTCCAGTACGAAAACGTACAGGGCAGGGTTTTGGCTACCTCATTCCACCTCTGGCGGTCAAAGACCGAGCCGTTGTGGCCTAGTGGTTAGCAGTCTGTCAGAACAGAGGCTGGGGTTCGAGTCCGCGCACACGATTTTTGTTTTGCCAGCAGTTTCTGGTCTTGGGCTTGAAGTTTTTTTGCGAACTGCTTCGATCTGTTTGTAACTACAAATACGTTCTTTTTTTTCTTTTTTCAAAACATTTTTGTCCAATATCGTTCAACTATAATGTGTTGTATCGCGAACCGTGTTACCAGTTGTTTGGTTGGGTTGTTGTCGTGTGGCGGACAGTAGGTAGTGCCGGAGACAATCATTCCATAGCATTAGAATGAATGATTTGATGTGTTGAGGTACTCGGAGCGTCTTGCGATGGCGCGGTAGATGCTAGCAGGTCTGCGAGAGGGGCAGGCACGGAAGGAGGCGTGGGAGCGGGAGCAGGGGGAGGAGTAGAGAGAGAGTAGTAGACAGAGGGGATCCTGGGATAACTGGTTCTTGCTGCTCCGTTCGTTCCGATCTTTTGATTGTTGATATATGACTCCCCTTTCAACCTGCCGTTCAATTCACTTTCTTTTTTCACATTCCTATACACCTTTTTTGATCTTCATTCATGTTTGCTATGCACCCCTTGCAATTATCCCAGTGTCTTTTGTGGTTTTACGCGTTTTTGTGGTGTTGCTTGCGAGTTGTTGTTTTTTGTGTTTTATAGATAAAAAATTTCATTTAAAAAATGCTGTGTGTTTGTGAAGCGTGCGTGCAGAGTACATGTGAAGAGAAATACATGGAAAAGGAAGAAGAGTGTTCAAAAGTAAATTGTACTCAACTTGTATTGCATAAAAACAGTTGCGGTGCTCATGAAGGATAAAAAGGCTATGTGAAATTGTAATTATACGTGACCTACTTTAGGTGTTATGAAGAGCTGAGAGTAGATGGAGGTCACTGTTGCCCTAGTCTACCGGCATGACCGATCATCCATACGACAGGCGTAAAGATAGCAGAGAGTTGTACGACTCGTATCTTCTTATTATTTTTTTAACTCGACTTTCTAATGCCTCTGTTTAGCATGTCCTTCCTATCGCGATCGGACGAGCCGCCTGCCAAGAAAAGCCGGATCGAAGAAGTGAGGAATCGAAATGTTTCGTTTAGACATCCACATTTCAGGTCCGATTTCCCTCTCTGCCGACTGAAATGTGGCTGACGATTGCGGAGTATCTACCCGCATGCGAACTGCCGGCATTCCAAGTGAGTCAGTTGTCTGAAAATGCCATTATCTGTTAAAAAGTACTTGCGTAAAGATATTAAGTTTGCCTTGACCCAATTCAACAAAAGCACATGCATAAAACGTTTACAAATACTAAAACAAACCTGCGCCTCTCTCTTTCCCCTCCCTTCTCTCTCTCTCTCTCTCCTCTCTTCTCTCTCTCCGTCTTCTCTCTCTCTAGACGTATGACGTTATTCGTTTGTATTGCTATTTCATCTGTTAGTGTCCACTGTCCGTTATGCGCAGGTTTGTGTTAGTATTTGTAAACGTTTTATGCATGTGCTTTTGTTGATTTGGGTCAAGGCAAACTTAATATCTTTACGCAAGTACTTTTTAACAGATAATATATGTGCTTTTGTTGAATTTCATAGAAATTTCTTCTCTTTCTGATTCCCAAGCTCTGTCGTTAATTAGTACATACGCATAGAATGACGGGAACCCAAAACAACGCAAACCCGGCGCGAATTAGACGCTGGCGGCGGCGAGGAGAACTACACTCAAAGTGCTAGTTGGAGAACACGCGCAGAAAACGCGAGAGAGTACGCTTTCGGCAGAGAGTCAGCGTTACCGGACACGACGTCCACCCACCCACCCACACGCTGGCCTCTCACCTCATGGGTGCGCGAGATCGCTCATAACTATCTTTCGGAGAAAAGATACAAAGATGCCATCAATCAGTGATCTGGCCTACGGAACCGTGCGAATCTAACTAACATGAATTGGATGAGTTCACATTCCTGCTAACATGATTTTTGGATACAGCTTCTTGAAAATTCTGGCGCGAGCCCTATCCTAAGCCAAAAGAGAGGGCGCTGCGCGCCCTCTCTAATTCCAAGTTCATTTATCATTTAATGTATTACTCACTCCTTTAGTCCATCTCTTGCCTACACCGAGACATCGTCCGGACATACTCGGATCGGCTGAGGCGGCATGCTGGCAGTCTACAGCTCAAAAAATCGATGAGGTGGGTAGCTTTATCGATCAGAATAAGATAAATTGATTGTACTGTAGAGAATTCTGGAGCTGAATGGGACGTTCGAATCGCGGGCCGAACCGGGAAAGATTCAGCATTGGTGAGGAATGTTGTTTTTTATAATTATTTCATGACATTATTATTATTGTTTAGGAGTGTTCAATTCACCGAGCGCGCGGTGCGAGTCGAGAGAAAGATCTACAGAGGAATGACGAAGAAAACGAAGAGGAACAAGAAGACTCGGCGAGTGTATGAGAGGAAAGCTACCATCTTCATTCCTCACCACTACATCGAATCGATTATACGGTGATATTTTCAGACAACTTTCTCTCTTTTCTCAATCCCGCAAAACTAGACAAGTTGGATCTACTCTTGGATATGGAAAAGAACTATGACTACCACAATTGCAAGGTATTTATTTTGAATTCGCAAACAACAAACACTACAGTTTCATAATGCGAGTCTCTTAGGATCTGCCCTTCGAGATGAATATCGATGACGCTTGGCTGTCGCGGTTCTCCGGATCTCGTCTCCATCTCTCGGAACATGTGTGGACTCACATCTCCAGAGACAGTCTCAACTCGATCATGAAGGTATATCGCTCGTAACATTTTGGTCTCACAATACCCTATTCCAGGAGCTGCAGTCTGACCGACGCGTTTTCAAAGTCGACGATTTGATAAGCTTGACATTCGACGACGGCGAGGTATGTTTCATTATAATAACATAGTAGTACCAGGTTCCGTAACAGTTTACTGCTATATTTCCACATAGCATCATACACATCAATTCTGTTCATTTCAGGAGGGTTTCGAGTCAGTGTTGAGTGGATTGGAATACGAGTCGAGTGGAGATGACGCGTACTGTTTCACATCGACAGCTGGACACGTGTACAGTGTGTGCTTCGATATAGTCCACTATGGATACCCGTGAGTTCTCAGTTCTCACATCTTTCTGGCAGGATGTCGTTTATACGTGTCATTATCTCATATTTTGTTATATATAAATTATGTATTGAATAAATATATGGATTTTGATTAGTTTGAACAATGGAAATGGAAAAGGTAAAGAAGTTTCGATTGAATACTCGACGTTTTTTTCAAGACGATGTTTTATTTTTATTTGTTCAGATCTCCGAGATATATAGGTATATAGGTCAACACTAATGAGGAAGTGGTCATGGATCGATAAGCATGTAGTAAAAGAAGTAACCATGAAACACTCCCTTTCCATCTTTCTTCATTCAATCTCTTTTTGACGCGATGTATAGAGTTTAATTTCAGAATGTCTCTCACAGAACCGCCCGCCAAAAGAGTCCGAGTCACTGACGACGTGAGATTGCATGTGTATTCCTTGGTCCCTCAATTGATCATATTTCAGTCTACCTCTTCCATTCCCTCCCTGCCTGTTGAGATATGGGTGATGATTGCCGAGGTTGCACCAGTTGAACATCTGCCTGTGTTGCAGGTGAGAATACATCAGAACATCATACTATATTGTACCAGTAACTCATACCGCCACCTGGTCAAGGTGGGCGGCAGCGGAGTTGAACGTGGCTAGCACCTTGCCCAACACACACAAGAACACACACGTGATACGGCACGGAAAGGCGGCTTTATCTAGAGAAAAGTTGCAAAAAGCAAGAGCAGATGAAGTTGACGACGAAGGGGCTTGGTGGAGGGTTTAAATACTGTCGGTTGGTGGCGTGAGGATTTGCAGGAAGGGTGCAGGAAGAGTGCTGAGGAGATCGCCGGCAGGCGATTGTGGTCTGCAATGACAACAAATTAGCATTTGTCTCGGACAGGAGCGAAGTGATCATGGGAACAGTGCGGAAAGTGATGCAATTGGATGTAGGTTGCTTGGTTTGTTGGTCTCTGAGGAATGTTGCCAGAAGGCTCTCTCTCTCTCTAACTGTCTGCCTGTACTCTCTCTCTCAGTGATTCACACATGATGTGACGCGCGGAAGAGAGGGGAGAGCGCGAGGATGAGAGATCCGAAGCACGTGCGATGCGCGTGTGATGCGCGTGCGAAGCGCGAGGCTGGGCACATGTGATACGCGTGCGATATGCGTGTAATGCGCGTGTGCTGCGTGTGCGGTACATGAGCGAGGGCACATGCGATGCGCATGTGTGAGAGATGATCCAGTGATGCGCGTGTGAGAGAGATGTATCAGAGATGCGCGTGCGAGAGAGACGAGTCATCGAAGCTCGCGCGCGCGACATGATAGCATCAGAGAGTGTTGCTTGAGAGCGTGCTAATTATCCGTGTGCGCAGCATACGTCACAGCTATCCCCATTGCGGGTTGCCGACCTCGGCAATTGGAAAAAAAGTACCCACCGAAAGAAGGGAGGAATGGTGGCGATAAGCCGAGTAGTGAGTGAGTGGCGAAAAGCCCGTTTAAGGGGTGCTCGGTCGACCGCTTGGGAGCTCTCTCTGTGTCGCTGGTTGTGTAGCGCGGCGTCTGGTCGCTTTTGTGCGGTCTGCTGGTTCGATCCCAGACTCGCACGTCGCGCCAGTCGACTTCCTTGCTGTCGTCTGCGGCTGCGGCAGAGAGGTTCTCGGGCTCCTCCGGCTCGTCGGCCGTGGTGTTCGACGGCGATCGCTCGCCTCCTGCGTCGGATGCGTTATCCGATTCCAAGTCGGATAGGTATTCCAGGGTCGCTTCGTCTGAGGAGTCGTTGTCGTCTTCCTCCTCGTAGTCGAGTTCCTCGCCGGCATCGGGGTCGTCGATGAGGGTTGTCGTGGTGTCCATGTGCTCTTCGGGAGCGGTGAGTTGTGTGCCCATTCCGGCCGAGCTGGGGGTTGCCTTGCCGGCCGCCGCTGGGATAGCGGGTGTTCCGTCGTCGGTGGGGGGAACGCGACGACTCTTCTTAGGTGGTGTCGCCGATGGTGGTGGGAAATCCCTGTCGTAATCGAGAAAGATGTCATCAGGAGATCGCGTGGCTTCTCTGCTGCGTGTCCACGGGGAATGAACTGCGCGGCCTTCCTGGACGTCGACGGGTGGCAGCCGGTCGCTGGTCGGAGTGGGCGGGGTAGCCATCAGGTCGTCGTCGTGGAGAATGGCCGAGTCGGGTGTGGCCAGATCCATCAGATCCATGCCTTCTTTCAGGAGGGCGGTCTCCGGTGTGTCGATGTTGAGCGGGGAATTGATGTTGGGCGGCGCCACCTCGGCCAGGTACGGTGGCGACTCGCAGTGTGTGGTGGAGTTGGTCGTGGTCACGCTAGTGGGTCTGGCTTGCGAGAAGACGTTGGCGCGCCAGAAAGGGATGTCCGAAAAGGCTCGTGTGTCCTCGTCAGTCGCGGGCACAGGACTCGCAGCTGTGTCGTCGCTCGTGGTGTGGTCGACGACGGTGGTCGGATCGTCAATGTTGTTCTCGGCGCACGACGTGGTCGGCAGGTCGCATTCGGTGTAGGGTGAGGCTTGGGTGTCGACGGTGGGCGCTTCGACGGGCTCGGGGTGTGTGGAGTCGTCTTCAGCATGGATGGTGTCGGTGGGTGTGGCGGCGGCGGGCGTGGTGTCCGTGGCGGGGGTCTGGTCGCAGTCGGCGGAGTCGGCGGGGAGGGTGACGGGAACGGCGGGTAGGAGTGATGAGGTAGAGTCGCAATAAGCGGAAGTGGGGTCGGTGAGTACGTCCGGGGGCTGACGCGTCGGATCTTCCGACGACATCTCGCCTGAAATGAGATACAATTATTCGGGGTTGACGTGATTAGAATATATACGCGGCGCGATAATATTTTGGAACAGAAAGACAGTCAGCAGAGATATGTAAGTTCTGGTCGCGATAAGCGGTCGAGGTGGCTCGGGGAGAGTCTGGCTCTGGACGGTCCGTGGGGAATATAGAATATAGAGAAAATAGGTCGTAGGAATGCCGTGTCGGGTGGTGGCTGATCGTCCAACGCTCTGAAATGAACAGCTGATTACTTATTCTGTTTTGCTGCGAGTCTCGTATTGTAGCCGTGTTTCACTATGCTCTCGTCTGGACGCGTCGGTGGTGGTAGATTGTCCTGGCAGTGTCCCTCCACGTCAACTGGCTCGTTCTCGCCTTGCAGCGCCTCCTCCTCGGTGGGTAGGGGTGCAGGGGATGAGCCGGCGGGGCCTGTAATTTCGAACACCTTTTTGAGGTGATTAACGTGTACTCGTTTCGGTCTAGAGTGGGGGCTGGAGATGCTCACGATGGTTGCGTGGGGATGTTCAAATTGTACTACTCTAAACTGCCCTATCCATGGGAGGCAGAGTTTTTTGCTCAGATCTCGTTTGGGTTGAAAATCGCGGTACCATACCCTGTCACCTGTTCGAATGTCAGATACCTTCAGTTGGGGTTTGTTGAACTGCTTCTCCCTGGCTGCTTCGGCCTCCTCCGCGTTGGCGGCCGCGGTCTTCCAGGCCGAGTGGATGCACGACGTGAAGGTTTCTTTGAAGACGCCTTCGTCGTTATAGTCTGGAATATGATTCTCGTTATTGTGTTTGATTATGAGATCGACGTTGAATACCGGGTCTCTACCGTGTATGAGGAAAAAAGGTGTCTCTTTGGTGGAAGTGTGTACTGACGTGTTGTATGCGAATGTCATTGCCTGCAGGTGCACGTCCCAGTCTAGTTGGTTTTCGCTACTGTATACGCGGATCAGGTGTTGGATGGTGCCTATTGCCCTTTCACAAATGCCGTTACCTGTGTGGTGATAAGGAGTGGCCAGATATCGATCGATGCGCAATAAGCGACTAATTTCCTCAATTACATGTCCTACTAGGTATGAGGCGTTATCGGTTACTAGTGTCCTCATGCACCCGTGTTTCAGGATGAGGTCATTTACTATGGCTCTTGCTACTGTAATCGCTCTATTATCTGGTAGTGCCGTGGTGACTGCATAACGCGAAAAATGATCTACCATTACTGATACGTATTGATTTCCGGCTGCGGATAAATGAACAGGACCCATAAGGTCGAAATATACTCTTTCCATAATCGCATGGGATTGTACAGTCATCATTTTCTCTCTTGATGCGGCGTTGTCTCGCTTTCTCTGACAGAGCTCGCATGCGCGGCATCTCAAAAACACGTCGGAACTCATGTGTGGCCAAAAATAATTGCGGGAGATTTTATCAAGAGTCTTTCGGTGGTTGAAGTGGCCGCCGGCAGATGGAGACGCGTGAAAGCCCTTGAATAGAAGATCGCGCAAAGAGAGAGGGACAAAGACTGCTTCTTGTCGTTTCGTTCTTGATTTTACATAAATCAGACCATTTTTTGCTATACGCGCTGATGCGGCAATAAGCTCGAGGGATTGCGAGTCATTTTCAGTGTAAGACGGGCATGCGCCGGTCTCGATAAACTCGCGGATGGCGGCGGACTGAGGGTCATTAATTTGCGCGCGTAAGATGTCAGCTGATCTACCGAACGCGGGTATAGTGGCTAAATTGGGTTGGAGAGGGTCGCCGGGTGAGATAGTAAGACATACTGGGAATTCGACAATATCGTCCGATTCGGGCGCGTCGTCAACAAAGGTATCTGTCGGTTCGCAACGAGAAAGCGCGTCTGCGACGTGATTAGAGGAGCCCGCTTGGTATTCGATAGTGATGTCATAAGACATTAGCTCGACCACCCACCTAGACAAATGGTCATGAATTTTGTTGTGTTGCAGAAGAAAAGTCAGGGGTCTGTGGTCGCATTTTACGGTCGTGTGATTACCATATATGGTCGCGCGGAAAAATCGGAGTGCTTGGACGATAGCAAAAAGCTCGGCGGTGGTGGCAGAATATTTGCGCTGAGACGGTGAGAGGGATTTGGAAAAGTAGCCTATCGCGGCGAGTTTGGAGGGGTCGTCTACTGATGGTTGGAGGAGGACTGCGCCGATGCCTTTCAGGCTGGCGTCAGTGTGGAGGATGAATGGTTCATCGCGGGGATACGCTAGGCATGGTTTAGAAGAGAGAATTTTCTTAATTTCCATGAAAGAATTTTCTTGGGCGGATGTCCACTCGAATTTGACCTTGCCCTTCATTAGATCATAGAGGGGACTCGCGACACCGGCAAAGCTGTTCACGAAAACGCGAAAGAAATTTGCGGTGCCTATAAACCCTTTAGTGTGTTTTACTGTGCGGGGTCTGGGATAATCTAGAATTGCCTGCACGTTGCGGTCTGAGGGTGAGTAGCTTTTCTCGGACACTTCGTGTCCTAAAAAGATAATGCTAGTTCGAGCGATATCTGTCAGTTTCTTAGTCGAAATTTTGAGGTTGAATGAGGAGAGGCGCATAAGCACTTTGCGGATGGTGTTCAGGTGGTCTTCGAAATTAGGGGAGAAACAAATTATATCGTCTAAATAGGCCAGAGAGTTGTTTTCCAGACCCGCTAGTACACGCGCCATAGTCCTACAAAATATGCTACCTGCGTTTTTTAGACCGAAAGGGAGATAGAGTGCTTTGTATACGCCTGAGTGAGTAATGAATCCGCATTTTTCTTGCGCTTCCGGGGCGAGTGCTAGTTGCATGTAGCCCATGCTCAGATCAAAACTCGAAAACAACTTGTTACCGGCTACTTTCTGTAAGAGGTCATGGATTCGCGGTAGAGGGTAATAATCTCGTGGTGTTACGTTGTTTAGTGGTCGGAAATCGAGGCAGACGCGCAGCTCGCCGCTCTTTTTTCGTACTAGCACTACGTTGTGTACCCAGGGTGTGTCGCTGGGTTCTATGCGGCCCGCGTCTATTAATTTTTGGATATGGGCTTCTAACTCGCGCTGAAATTTCGGTGGGACACGCGGTGGGCGTGGCCTATAATTGGGGTAGTCTACTGTGGTCCTAAGTTGAATGGGTGCGAAATCACACGATCCGAGATCGAGGTCATTTTTTGAAAACACGTGTTCGAATTCCCAAAAAAGGGCATCTAATTGCGCTCGCTGGGTAAGAGAGACCGCCGATCGTTCTAAAGCGGCTTGCCAGAGGCTGATGGTTTCGGGCGCGTTGTCACTGGACGTGTCGCAGCCGGGGATGTGTTGCTGGTCCGTAGGGGCAGGTGGGTCAGCGGGGACATAAAGTTCTGAGATTTCAGTTCCAGAAAAGGAATGGGAGGTCCGTTCTATGAACGTGTCCGACGGGGTTTTATCGATGATTAGCGCGTCGCAAATTGTCATATCTTTATAGACTGTAAAAGGTGTTTTGCTGGGATTTACGATAAGAATTTTGGGGCGGCCATTTTGGTAGAGTGCGGGTGACACGAGCAGACCCGCGTCAGTGAGAGATTTGCGCGCGTTTGTGGACATAAACAGAGCGTCTACTGGTTGCGATAGACTGGCTTCGATGAATTTCTCGGATTCGCCAGGTATGCATTGATTGGAAGTGGAAATAATCCGGGCTGAGCAAATAGGCTCGGGAGGGGGCACGGGTAAGTTATCGCAATTTATGGCAAAAATAGGAATGGACTCTTCGTCAAAAACTAGGCGCCGCTGTCGATAATCTATGCGCCACGGGGGGAGCTTGGCGAGCAGGTCGTTTCCAAGTATAATATTGTACGCGCGAACGTCTTTGCCAGCTGCTACGTTACTCGAGAATTGTACTTTATGTTTGAGCATAAATGAACCTATGCGAATAGTCACCTCGGCCGAGCCGGCCATAATTACCTCTGTACCTGATACGCCTGTTGCTTTTTCTATGCGCGGGGGGTCAAAATTAAATACGCCCAGTACGGCGGCGAGAGAGGTGTTAGCTATCGTAATCCCGGCGCCTGTGTCTACGAGTGCGAATACATCTACATTATTTATGGTGGCGCGGACTTGCGATAGAAAGAAGGATTCGGATTCGATGTTGAGGACAGAGAGACCAGGTTGAGAAGGTGAATTGCGCGATAAGCCATCAGAGCAAGAGGCATGGGAGTTTGGAGAGAACATGGGATCAGAGAGAGAGGCAGAGTGTGATGTAGACGCTTCAGAGACAGCGCGATCAGGTGAGAGGGGCGCAGCGTGTGATGCACGCACATCGGAGATAGCGCGGGTATGTGAGAGGGGCGCAGAGTGTGATGCGGACGGGTCAGAGACACGGGAAGGCGAGAGAGGCGCGTTCATTACGGGCAACACGACAAGTTCCATCAAATCATCGGAAATCTCGGAAATAATGGGCGACGAGGCAGAGTTATGATTCGACACTGGAGAAATGGCGAGCGGATATGGAGGTGGAGGTGTGATTGCGCGATAAGCGACAGAGAGAGGATGAGGCGCGCCGTTGATAGAGTGCGAATTGATGTGGGAGACAGATGCTGGAGCGGTGCGGAAGTGCGAGAGAACGCGAGTAGAAACGGAGTCGAACGGATTAAGATTCATAGCGATATACCAAGATAATAGAGATAAAACGCAGTTAGCGGAGACAATTATGCAACATAGAGAGACCCACATATCGAACCATGACAAATGCAACAGCGGAAGCGCGAACCATTTGTGCTCACCGTCCTCTTTGGTGGCGGCTCCGGTGGCGAGCTCGTGTCCCTCTGGCTCTGCGCTCGTCCAGATTTGCTGCAACACAGGTGGGATTAATTCGGATATGTTGGTAATCATAAGGTTATGAAAAATAGTTAGTGGAATCGGTTCGGGTGAGAGGCTGCTGCCGGCGGCGCTAAAAAGTGGGCGGGACTTGATGGCTACAGTACTCCACTCGCCGCTGATTGGGTGGAAGACGGAGGCGGATTTGTTTATCAGACCTGTAATGACCGGGTTTACCGTGCTGCAATCTACAATTTGGGAAGAGAGGAGAATCGCTTGAGACAGAGGGTCATAAAACGCGGAAACATTGTGACCATCAAGGGTGACTATGGCCGCGGGATGTGCGTGGCACTGTCGTGGTTGAAAAGGGACGAGGTGGGTCTGGCCGGGGGGAATGAGCAAACAGCTGCGTACTCTGACTACGTGTGCTCCTACAGTATCTGCCACGATATCGGTGCGTCCTGAGAGGGACCGGAGGAGGGCTGTGGGGTCGCTGACTAGACTGGCGGAGACAGCCGTGGCGAGCGTGCTGATTCTATCGCAAAGCGCATTGCTAGTCTGGCTGAACATGTGATAGATGTTGAGGGATTGATCTACCTCTACTGCGAGTAGCTGCGCGGCTAATTGGTTAGTGCTGGCATAGGCTGCTTCTGTGCTCCTTGTTTTGCGATTTTTGACTATGATACCGTAACCCTGGTCAGTGATTGTGAGGGATCTACTGCAATCCGACAATGATCTACTCTCGTTTGTCCAGCTCAAAGCAAATTCTTTGTTATCTGAGATCCACACGGGTGTCATTCTAGTTCCCGACATGTACTGAACCGGAACGAACTTACAGTGCTCCTCCTTTTCGGGTTCCCATGTGACGGCCGATCCGTCGGGCAGTGAGCAATGACCTGTCTCGTATGCGCATTCGTCTGCCCCTGGAAATGAGGCGATTGGGTAATCTTCACTCGCGCGCTTGTAAATCTTGCTTTTCATAAGTACACAGTTAGTAGTTGTAATTGAATAGTCTCGGCAGCAGCCGAAAGGGGCAGAAGGCCAATCGATTATGAGGGGGTGGAAAGTCCCCCACATCTCACTACGCTGTGACATTTCGCCAGCCGCGCACCGCTTGTGTTTCCACATTAGACGGCATTCTTCTATCGTTACCGCGTGCAAAGTCTCGGACCTTTCAATCGATCGTGCGCCAAAGAAATTGATTCGGAAAGTAGCGGTCTGAGAGATAACCTTGCAAACGTACGCGTCCGACTCGTACTGCTTGGTGTTTGGGCGCAGCAGGAGTAGGGACAGCGGTTCCGCCAGCGCCGACGGGTCCGGCAGGAGGCGACTGCAATCGTAGTTTGTGGGGATGTGGACGAATTCGGCGCCCTGGCTAGGGCAAGAGAGAGCAGACAAAGAGTGGGAGGTGGATGTTGCAGTGCCAATAAGGCAGACAAAGATCATGAGAGATGCTACTGTATATGAGAAACCACTGCCTGGAGCGAGGCTGAAGTTTCTATCAGCCAATTCAGTGTTACGTGCCAGAAGGGCTTCACATCTTGCCTGAGTTTCCGAGAGCTCTCTCCTCAGGCGGTCTTCTTCAAACGAGCCGGCCGCGGGCTGAAATGTGTTGTGGTCGAGTGGAGTGGAGGGGATTGGCGCGAGCGAGTTCACCTGTTGGTTCTGGAATTGGGGTTTTCTTACATCGGAATTTATGCGAGGAGAAGGACAAAATTTGGAAATGTGTCCGATACCTTTGCAATTAAAACATGTGACTCCGTTGTTACGCTGGGGGGGACCCTGACTCGGTGCCTGATTGCGCTGCGCCTTCTCATTGTCAGCTGCGCGCTTGCGGCACTCCGAATATGTATGGTAGCGTCTGCTACAGTAAGAGCATACCGGGACTTGCGGATCGCGAGAAGGCTGGATTTGCTGTGAACTAGCCGCAGAAGGCGGTTGTGTCGGTTGGTTGCTTGCGGCTGAGGGTCGGAACGCGTTCACCATCACGTCGCTTGCGGGGTCAAGTATACGGTCAGCTGCGGCCTCTGCCAGCCATGCTTCTACTTCGATGGCTTTGTTAATCGCGGCTTGGAAGGTGGTGGGGTTCGACATGCGCACGTAGTACTTGATGTCTCTACGCAGACGTGACACAAATTCGGACAGCATTTTGTTCTTGAACTCGTCAGGGGTTGTGGTGGCTCGCACTAGTCTCAGCAGTTTCTCCGTATAGCTAGTGACTGACTCGCCTACAGATTGTTTATATGCCGATAAGGCCTGCTCCGCTACGGCGCGCTGAGTGGGGGATTCGAAGAATTCGGACAAGTGCTTAAAAAGCTCGTCGTAGTTGTTCTTTTTCGAGTCGTCTAGTTCTTCTGCTTTTTCGCGCGCAATTCCATCCAAATTCAAAAGTAGGTACCTGGCCTTTTGTTCCGACGAGAGGGAAGGCGCCCGAAAGTTCATGACGTCCTCCAGTTTGCGGCGCCACATGGAAAGTTGTTGATGAGGTGCGCCGGTAAACGGGGCAATCTTCTCCGCAAAGCCATCTAGCGCGTTTATGGAGATCGCTGGAGTCACGGCGGCGACACGAGTCGATACTTCCTGCAAAGAATTGCTAAGTCTCCTGTTCATAGCGTCTGTTTTGCGGGTGAGGTGGGTGAGGACCTGTCCACTAGTGTTAGACGAGCAGTGCTGCACTGCGTTCAGGGCCGTGACTACTGAGTCGCGCAGCTGCCTACCGTCTCGCGCGAACAAGGATGCAGTAGCGTCCAGGTCTGTCAGTGTGCCTTTCACCATGTCTATATACCTGGTAGGTTTTGGGATTACTACCTGACTTGCGGGGCGCGACGCCTCGGCGTCTTCCTCGCCGGACTCGGATGTCTGCCACGAAGTGGAGCCGAGGCTGGAAATGTCTGACTCATTATGACTGGAAGAGGGGCCACCGGCCGGGGTGTTATTGAAAGAGGCAGAAGCCTGGAGGTTGTTTGAAACAGAGGCAGAAGCCAGGGGATGGGTATCAGTAGTGGCAGAAGCCGTGATGTCACCAGGGGTTGCTGGAGGCAGTTTGGGAGGGTCTCCCGAGTTACTCATGGCGGTGCGAGGATACTGTATGTAGCTGAAACAGAGATGACGGTGCGAATGCGAGGCTGTGTTGCGAGAAAGGGACGCGTAAGAGACGAGAGCGAGTGGGGGGAAGAGAGTGCGGATGGAGAGAGCGCGGTGAAAAAAGGGATAGTGGGGGGAGAACGGATGGGTGTGAGGATACAGTATGTGGTTGAACCAAAAAACGAGGCGCTGCGAGCGAGAGAAATGTGTTGCGAAAGGGAACGGGCGAAAGCAGAGAGCGTGTGGAGAGGAGAGAGTGCGGAAGGAGAGAGCGTGGTGTAAAAAGGATATCGGGGAACTGTCGTGTTGTGAGACTGTGAGGCGCTTTCCAATGGGCTTTTCGTGTTGAGTGGTATGTTTACGCAATGTGGCTTTCGTGCTATCGCATTATGTTGCGCGGTGATACAGTATCTGGTGTCGTTTTCGGGCAGATGTGTAATGGGACTGTGCGGCTCGACGCGGATTAGATCGAGAGAGGACTCAAGGGTCAGAGGGAAGGGTGGCGAAAAGCCGACGCGAGAGTGAATTACCGCGGACGACAGGCGAAACTTGAAAAGCGGACGTAACAAACAGACAGCGGGCGCGCTATGGAACGGCAGTAGAGTCGCGAAAAGCGGAGATAATTCTGACTACGGAACTGTAAGAAGTGCTGAAAAAGCAACAGCGGGTTCGCTGCTCGCAACGCTGCACACGCTGCTCAAAAACCTCGAAGGCAGGGGTCAAACATCCTACCGCGTTCACAGGGGTCACAACATCCTGTCTCTCATGTATGGGGGTCGTTCATCCCATGTCTACTCGAACAGTGGCCAACCACTCCGCTCGGGGAGTGGGTTTACTACTACGTACTGATGGGGTCGCCATGCCAATACGGGTCAAACTTCAAATGCGGTGCAAAAAGCACTCTTCTCGGAACAAACGCGCAATCTGCCGGTGGGGTGTGTGAAGAGAGGGTGAAATGCCAACGTTTGCGCGGGAAGCGGTCGCTGGACCAGAGAGACAGAGACCCGGGAGGAGAGAGAGAGGGGTGGAAAGTCTTATTAAATAACAATAAGATGCTCGCTGCTACCAGTAACTCATACCGCCACCTGGTCAAGGTGGGCGGCAGCGGAGTTGAACGTGGCTAGCACCTTGCCCAACACACACAAGAACACACACGTGATACGGCACGGAAAGGCGGCTTTATCTAGAGAAAAGTTGCAAAAAGCAAGAGCAGATGAAGTTGACGACGAAGGGGCTTGGTGGAGGGTTTAAATACTGTCGGTTGGTGGCGTGAGGATTTGCAGGAAGGGTGCAGGAAGAGTGCTGAGGAGATCGCCGGCAGGCGATTGTGGTCTGCAATGACAACAAATTAGCATTTGTCTCGGACAGGAGCGAAGTGATCATGGGAACAGTGCGGAAAGTGATGCAATTGGATGTAGGTTGCTTGGTTTGTTGGTCTCTGAGGAATGTTGCCAGAAGGCTCTCTCTCTCTCTAACTGTCTGCCTGTACTCTCTCTCTCAGTGATTCACACATGATGTGACGCGCGGAAGAGAGGGGAGAGCGCGAGGATGAGAGATCCGAAGCACGTGCGATGCGCGTGTGATGCGCGTGCGAAGCGCGAGGCTGGGCACATGTGATACGCGTGCGATATGCGTGTAATGCGCGTGTGCTGCGTGTGCGGTACATGAGCGAGGGCACATGCGATGCGCATGTGTGAGAGATGATCCAGTGATGCGCGTGTGAGAGAGATGTATCAGAGATGCGCGTGCGAGAGAGACGAGTCATCGAAGCTCGCGCGCGCGACATGATAGCATCAGAGAGTGTTGCTTGAGAGCGTGCTAATTATCCGTGTGCGCAGCATACGTCACATACCATCACTGTGAGCGAGTGAGCCGTATGCATCGAGATATAATAAATGAGTTCGCGGACAAGCTCAGACGACACTACATTGCCGAATTGCATATCCGAAGAGAAGAAGTACAGTTTGAACATATGTATTCTCATTTCACACAGGTGCTTTCAGGGCGCTCTAAAATTGAAAGGCGATTTCGTTTCGCGGACAGATCCCGGAAAGACGTTTGACTGGTGAGAATTCATTTTTATGTTCCTGATTGATCTTGTTCTGTAGGACTGTGACTTACCGATGAAGGATTCGAAGTGGAGAAGAAACTCTTCTCTCATTCGACCATGAAGGAGTCCTTGCTACCTATCATATCCAAGGTGCTCGATAGAACCGACTACGGAGAGTTTTTCGCGGTGAGTATACTATTTGAAACCAAATCACACTCACATCCTATTACAGCATAATCTATCACTATCTGATGGGGCTCTACTGGCGCCGAGTTTTCATCTATTTGAACAAATTACAATCAAAAAGCTCCAGAAAAACGCGATAGGTATGAGAATTCTATATATGCATACATTCGTTGATTTTAGATAGTTTACCTCACTATTCGTTAGCCACCCACCATGTGAACTGGATATCACACTCCCCACAAACACACATATTCCAGGTACCATGACGATGTTTTATTTATTTTTATTTGTTCAGATGCATGTCAAAAAAAATGAAACTTACTCCTCTTTCAACCATCTACCTGCGTTTTGAATTCCGAACCAACGTCAGTTGGAGAAAACAATCAGATTTGTTAAAACCAAAGTACTTGCGCCAAAGTACTGCGCCAAGCGATTCCCTCTCACCTCTCACCTCACACTCGCAAGACAAATCGAGGAGACTAGTTCGAGGAATCGAGGAGACTAGGACATGCATCCACACATTCATTCACAAATTTCCACACGGCATATTCGGCGATTTCGTCAGTTAGTGAAATACAAAAAAACAATGAATCGTGTTGAGATTTACATATCTCTTCTACTTCTATACAGAATCTATTGTGCGGCATTGGTTGGGCCTTGAAATGATGTGAATTGTCTCTATGGCCTGGCATCTAGATCAACGCACTGGTACCATAAATGGGAATGGTACGAATTTTTTTCTTTTTTTCTTTTTTTTCTCTCTTTCTCTCACTCTTTCTCATTTTCACGCGAGTGGAGTAGACAGAGACAGTGAATGTAGGCTACAGAAATAGTTGAATATGCAGTCAACCATCTAACGGTAGACTTACAGTCTCAAAATTGTGATAACGATTGGAGAAGCATAAAAACCATTTCGGTACGTATAGTGTGTGTTTTCGCACGACTCGAATAGACTTAAGAAATTTGCAAAAAAAAGTATCGCCAGACGGACTCGAACCAGAGCCTCCCCTCTGGATAGGGGAACTCGCTATCCACTTAGCCACCGTGGCTCTGGCAACTGTTCGAAAACAGAAGATGTCATGCCCGATATCAAAACTTTCGTGAGCCATACGTCACTTCCGGTCAGAGTTCTGCGGCTGGATTTTTGGCTTCGACTCTCTATAGGGACTGCCTACAAAGTAGCGTCGAGAGTTTGCGAGTTGTGGGGTGGGACCGGGTGCCATTCCCGCGTGAGTAGGTGAATGAATAGTTTCAACTATTCGATTCAGGGTGCTTGAGATAAAGCGAAAGACGTGATCACGTGTCGAATACTAATTGGTTTTGCATATTTTTTTTCTGGTTTTAAAGTAAATGTTGTTTTATGACTACGTATTTTTGCTCTGTCATTGTTTTTGCCTGCCTTCCACCGAAC
Source organism: Rhabditoides inermis (assembly GCA_963966185.1). Taxonomy (NCBI): domain Eukaryota; kingdom Metazoa; phylum Nematoda; class Chromadorea; order Rhabditida; family Rhabditidae; genus Rhabditoides; species Rhabditoides inermis. The sequence goes on from CAWZYM010000151.1 coordinate 1,548,555, forward strand.
AGTCGAGTAGAAAAAGAGGAGAGATGAGTGGCGTCGGATTCGATACGTGCAAGAAGGTACGTATACTGTATACTGCATACTCTCTCTCTCTCTCTCCCTCCCTCTCCTTCCGTTCCGCCCTCTCTCCCTCTCTCTGTCTGTCTCTGTATCCCTCCTCTCTTGCCATCATCTCTCTCCATCTTACCTCTCCCCTCTCCCCTCCCCCTCTCTTTCTAGGAAGCAGTGTCAGCGACTGTGTGGGCAATGGGCGCTGCTTGGGTTCCGATCGCTCTCAATCTTTTCACTGCACTAATTGTTCTTCTAACCATTCGCGAGGTGAAACGCATCAAATCTCTTCGCGAGGAGACCCGCCTATGGTACTGTATTCTACCGTATACCTACTGGTTTACTGTATAGTACCGTATACCTTCTAGCGTGCGTACTGTGATGCGGGCAGCTGCGAAGGGAGGCATTGGCCCGGCAGCCAGGGCGGCTCTGCTAGAGAGGGCAGCCACACAGCCAGAACTCGCACCTCTCATGCTCCTTCTCCTTCTGCTCCTTCTCCCGCCCAGTGAAGCCGATTCAAGAACGACAAAGAAGACGATTGAAAATTACATCTTAAGACTTCATGTTAAAACGCTTTTGTGTGTTAGAGATTAGACCGAAAATTGTATAAACCGTTGCAAAACTAAAACTAAAAGAACTGTTGATACATGAAGATTATTACATGAATACGTGCTTACATGCTATATGTTTCTTTCTCACACTTTCGCTATGCTTTTTCTGTCCTCCTCTGTCCCCCTCTGTCCCTCTCTGTCCCCTCTGTCCCCCTCTGTCCCTCTCTGTCCCCCTCTGTCCCCCTCTGTCCCCCTCTCTTCCGTCTGTTCTCCTCTGTCCCCCTTTCTTCCGTCTGTCCTCCTCTGCTCCCCTCTGTCCCCCTCTCTTCCCTCTGTCTTTCTCTGTCCCCCTCCGTCCCTCTCTGTCCCCTCTGTCCCCCTCTCTTCCTTCTGTCCCCCTCTGTCCCTCTCTGTCCCTCTCTGCCCCCCTCTCTTCCCTCTGTCCTCCGCTGTCCCCTTCTCTTCCCTCTGTCCCCCTCTCTTCCCTCTGCCCTCCTCTGTCCCCCTCTGTCCCTCTCTGTCCCCCTCTGTCCCCCTCTGTCCCCTCTGTCCCCCTCTGTCCCCGTCTGTCTTCCTCTGTCCCCCTCTCCCCCCTCTCTCCCCTCTCCCCCCCCTCCCCCCCCCTCTCTCCCTCTCTCTCCCTCTCTCCCCCTATTTTTCATTCCATCATTTGTTTCTATCTTAATCATATCACACAGATACAATGTAACACAGCCATTTATCTAAAAACCGAACAACAGTCGCACAACAACCGAAATCGAACAACTAAGATTTTTTAAATGAACGAAGCCTAAAAGAAACTTAACTGTAAGTTTGTAATGGAGTCAATTTTAAGAATGTGTAAGAAAGTGGGCGAGGGATCGTGGAGGGGAAGACGCCTCACTCCTGCTCGTCGCGCGCCCTCGTTCCCTTCGGCCTCCCTCTAATCGACCCTGCCCACTCCGGCCTCCTAAAACAAACCAATATTGCCAAAAAAGGTAATCCACGCGTTTTCAAAGCGAGAGAGAGAAAGAGACATCATGTGATAGTGTGGTAGAAGATCACCATTTTACCTCACCATTTTACTGCTAGATTGTACTCTGAAGCAGAAAGTCCAACAAACAATTCATATTACGGATTTATAGCGAAAGTTTGAATTGTTCTGTACTGTCCAACCAACACCACTTAGTACTAACGTATACTCACGAGGCCGTGCCGCTCTCATCGTCCTCATACCATTGCAGGTCGAGAGACGTCACGGCAACCTGCAAAAACAACATATTTAATTTAATGATAACATACATCACGCATAGAAGAAACATTAGGTTACTCACACAGCGCGCCATCACAGAGGCGAACGTGTCGTCGTCCAGGATAGTGCTGTACGTAGCACTCTTCATGCGATGACCACCATTCTTCTGACTGAGCAGATGGTTGCGCTTCGGTAGTATAGTGGTTACTATCCGCGTCTGTCACATGCGCAGTGTATTCACCTCTGAAAACTCCATAGCTACTTTCCAAATTTCCATGAGGTACTATTCAGTCAGACATGTTTCACAAACTCACAAGTTTGAATCTTTGTTATTATAATCATGTTTGAACGGTCAAAATTCTGTAGCAATAAAAAAACCTGATCTGATTTAAGTGAATGCGATGAATGCGCAAAATTTTGTGAATCATAAGCCTCGAGTGAACAAGGATCATCGTTATTATTATCTTTTCTGATTTGTTTGTTCAAGGGAGTGAGACCCTGCTACACCACACAATTCGCCGTCTCTCGACGTTAGTTAGTAGGTAATTCCAGTCTTAGACGTAATCAAATTTCTGCAGACCAACTTGACCAGAAGTAGAGTATCGCTCCCAAAAAAGAGTTTTTCCCCAAATTCTCGAATTTTGCACTTTTCTGTAGCTTTGGTGACCTAGTGGTCAAACTTCCAGCCTTCAATTCGATATATATCTGAATAATATGTTGCCAATTTCAGAATCCCAAGTTTTATCAATTTAACTCGGAATGCATATTACAAAACAATAGTTTGTTCATCTGGTGAGCGGTTTAGATATTCAATCATAGTGGTTATGACCCTTTCGTTACACGAACTTCAAATAACTGACTGGTGAAGATCTTCTGGCAGAGTGGACAGGACAGCTTGTATCCTTGGGGCACAGCGTGCTCGTCGATCTTGTGTTGGAAGCTCCGCCTCTGAACAACACATGCATCATACATTTACTGGATACTTATATTCTTTGATAATAGAAACGTACAAACCTTGCAGGCCAGTCCTTCCGGGCAGTGTGCAGCACCGTTGGTCTCTTGCCCGTCCTCATCGACCTATACATGATTCCATCACATGTAAAAGTAAAATTCTTTTTACCAGCTATTATAGTTCTCTTCATTTTTCCTAAAGCACAATTTGTGCGCAAGCACGTTTCATAGACTGTGGCACATATTTTATGAGATTTGCATCACATCTAATGGCCAGAGCATCGATTACTGATCGCGGAAATGGCGGGAACTAAAAACGTCTAACGCTACCGAGAGTTGACCAATAGAACTGTCTACGTGTTTCTCGACAAGACAGTAATCAAACAGCAATTCGTCTTTACAATACAAATATGTGTAATAAATGATGAGCAACGGGAGGAATGGTCTCGGAGACTCGAGTTCCTATGCAAATGAATATATAAAAAAAAACCTACTCTTTACTAGTCAGTTTAGTTAAATGAACCTCAGTTCCGTCAAGAATCAATCACACCAAAAAGGAAAACTGGTGTGTCGTGTGCTATACTCACCTTCTCCACGAAGTCGTTTGCGGGCTCCCCCTCTTTCGCTGACTCGTAGAGGGACGATTCAGCTGCACTCACCCAGTATTCTTCTGACGTCCCTCCGTCTTCGCTGCAACAAGTTCAGGATCACTCTCATTTGAAACATTTATGCACACAGCGTTTATTGCATACTGAACCCTACTTTTCGAGATTCATTTTTTTTATGAGATCACAAATGAAGGGCAATGAGAAAGTGTGTAAAGTAATTATTGAACTGTGATGTTACTTACTCCAATTACCAAAAAGACAATAAATAAAATAGGACTCACTCCGAAGATGAGAGAGATGAGAGAGCTGAATCAATGATGGTGTCCTGGAATCGTAGTATAGAGAAACCCACACACTAAATAGAAATATATATCGAAAAATAGATATTGGGTGACACACCTGGACAACGACAGCCAGCAGCTCACGCACATGCAGGAACGGGTCGGCCTGTCCGTGCCCTAGCACAGCCTATCGCTCGCGAGCTACGTTTTCCACCCGGTCCAACTCCTACAATATATATATATATATATATTACATACTTCTAATGAACATCGATGTTCTATTTTTTGCAAGGTTTTTAATTAAGTACACTAAACTGTTCATTCAATGTTTTGTAAAATTAATTTCAACTGACTACCTTAAGCAGTTTTCTGCCCTTCTCGATGATCTTGTTGGAGTCCTCGCGGTCTGTAGTGCAGGTCTTCTCCTCCTTCAGTCTCTCTGCTGCCAGGCCAATCTCCTCCACCTTCACCTCGATCTGCATGTGCAGCTGGCTTGCCTGAGATGAAATACAGATTATAAAAGGATTATCTAACTTAGTCAAGTCTTTTAACAGTATCGTAAACAATTCTGAATTAGAGAGAGCGCGCAGCGCCACGCGTGTCCACGTCTTTCTCTATCAGGTTTTCGGTGAAGAAACATCGTTGTTTTCCAATTTTATAAACAGTTGATAGAGAAAAACATTTTCTGTTTTGTAATTGTGGGAAATTGAATTTTATGTTGGCCAACCGTTTCCCCTATTTGCGGCACGGCAATTCCGATGTTTATGCAAGGTTTTTAATTAAGTACACTAAACTGTTCGTTCAATGTTTTGTAAATTATTTTCAACTGACTACCTTAAGCAGTTTTCTGCCCTTCTCGATGATCTTGTTGGAGTCCTCGCGGTCTGTAGTGCAGGTCTTCTCCTCCTTCAGTCTCTCTGCTGCCAGGCCAATCTCCTCCACCTTCACCTCGATCTGCATGTGCAGCTGGCTTGCCTGAGAAGAAATACAGATTATAAAAGGATTATCTAACTTAGTCAAGTCTTTTAACAGTATCGTAAATAATTCTGAATTAGAGAGGGCGCGCAGCGCCACGCGTGTCCACATCTTTCTCTATCAGGTTTTCGGTGAAGAAACATCGTTGTTTTCCAATTTTATAAACAGTTGATAGAGAAAAACATTTTCTGTTTTGTAATTGTGGGAAATTGGATCTTATGTTGGCCAACCGTTTCCCCTATTTGCGGCACGGCAATTCCGATGGTCATTTCCACTTTGAATTTCGCTAACGTTTACGAGTTTAATTTCAGAAACTGACTTATGAAAACTTACCGGAACATGATCGACGCGAAGGGAAAGCTCGTCCGTCGAGACGCGTCGGCCGCCAGGACTCTTCTTCCAAATCGAGGCAGGTGGAGCAACACTCAGCCTGCTCATCTGAGTTAGTCGCTGAATTAATAGTCAGTAATGAGCAAATAATGAATACAGCGAGAGAAAACATGACAATTTTTTTTTAAATTCGTGGTTTTCTTATTATTTACGAGATGTAATGAAATCATTATCGACAAAAAACATATGTTTCCAGTTCAACAACATATACGGCACGTCGCCTCCCCTTCGGGCGCACCTACGGACGCAAATTCGCGTGCGATCTATCTCGAATAGCTCGATCACTGCCAATAACTGAATGCCGCGCGGTCAGAAAAAAATCACCAAACGAGCAGTTGCTAGCATACACGTACCGAAAAAAGTGTACGATCCTTAGTACAGATACACATAAACAGTCATTTTACCTTCGACCAATCAAGTCAAATTACCCGCAAACCGAAACCAAATAAAATTACGACAAAAACTATTACTTTACAGCAACAAAATATCTTCACATCACAACAATCGTTCACTCAAGAAATCAATACAACCACATTATCAATACATAATAATCACAACAGAGCAACATCACACTCACTCACACAATATCATCTCATTATCACAAACAGCAACACTACGTAGTGAAAACCATCCTGAAAAATTGGATGGACGGCACCGTAAACATTAAATTATCAATGAGACATACTTCCACTAAATACTGTCAGCAGGGCGCGCTTGTGGCAATAAATTTTCCCACGGGAACAGGATAGTAATAACTGCTTATAATCAAATTACCCTAATTAATCTTGCAAGAAGAAAGTGCGCCGCCTGCTTCTCTATCTTCCCACAGTCATAGAGACACTCATAGAGAATACTAGAAAATAGAGAGCGCAGGCCGCGTCGTGTGCTCACAATCCGCGCGCGCGGTGGAAGCTAACTTGACCCGCACATTCTGAATATATTGCGGGGTCTTCATTTCGTAAGAGAGCAACCCCATACAGCTGAAATCACAACTAAACATTGAACATCGATAGTTTATCGATAGTTTTGATAGACGTTTTGATAAAGAGTTTGTCTGTAAAAAATGTAGTGTATTTTATTTTTCAAGTGGTCAAACAACGTGTACATATCGAATAAAACTTAAACCAACGAAGTGAGGAGAAAACATGAGAAATGAAGAAAAATTGACGGGATAGAACATACCGTTAGCTGCCGCCCGACACGCTTCGAATGAACTCGTTTTGTACCATGTCCTCGTCATTTCTATCAAAACACGTCATTTCACCGAAAGGAGGGGCAATTACTCACGCCAGATGTGGCGGAGGTTCAGATTCAGTTTCGCGCGAAAATCGGCTGTGAGTATATATTCAAGCGCGCAGGAGGATTTCCAATGGTACGCTGAGGTCTCCGTAGTCTGAAGGGAGGAGAGCGGAGGGAGCTCACGCTTCTCGACATTCTCGACCCCGCTGATGTATGAATAGTACTGCTGGTGTTTCATTTGCTGTGAATATTCCGTTTTATCTGATACACGTTTGCTCATGCCCTCTCTTCTGATCACTCCCCGTTCTTCTGTCTGTCCTCTCTATCGATCCGCGCTTTCCCGCCTATTTTATGGGCGGGGCATAGACGGCCAGTGTCACCGCCTCTCGATCTGCGTGTGCTTTCCGCCTTGTTTTGTTTGTTTGTTTAATTGTTTGTGTTTTATTGATCTTGTTTATCGATTTGTTGAGATGGCGCCGCCTCGTGTGCGGAGCTACCGGCTGTCGCCGCAACCACACATTGTCGACAACCTACACAACTGGGCCGTGAGTCACTCAATCGTGCCTATATTGGGTTCTGATTCGGGATAAACATCTTTTCGCAGAGTGAAGGGAGTCTACATGAATATAGGATTTTCTTAATAGTAAAGGGCTTTTTGAATTGATTTGATTGTATTGTGATATCTGATTCTTTGCAGCTGCAACCGTTGCCTTTGGATCGCTCGCTGAGTCCGCTGCCGTCTCTGGAAGCCACCCAGTACACATTCCGTTATTGTTCTATTTCATTCTACCTAGTTCTTTTCAGTGGTATCCCGTCTCTGTGCGCGTCACTCTCCTCTATGGAGGGCGACTGTGCGGTGCGAGTCGCCCTCGAAAGGAGGCGAGAGTGGAAGAGGAGGGCCGGCGGGGTGAGCAGGTTCAACGGAAAGGTGAGTCCCCCCCCTCACCCCTCTCTCTTCACAGACCGTCTTGATGTACTCGTTCCCCTACCGCGTCTACCGCATCCGCCTCTACACCCATCGTGCCGCGAGGGAGACCAGGAGGAGGCGACTCGACGAGCTCTACTGGGGAAAGCCGTGCGTTATTGAGTCGTTATTTATTTCTTGTTTCTGGATATGACCATAATCATGTGTGCAGCAGCAGCACCCGCGTGATTCGCCCCTCTTCCACCGATGGCTACGGAGACGCGCTGCTCACTGCCGACGAGGCGAGCACGTACGTAGTTCATTGAATGGTTTCCATGTCCCCCTTTGTTCGAATTGTCCTTCTTATGCAGTGACAGCGACTGTCTCTCGTCGTCTGGCTCGGAATGTGTTCCGGTCGCGTCGTCTTCGCACTGCGCTCTCATCTCCGCCCCCACTCCCGCACACACCCATCCTTTCTTCGACAGCACTCTCGTCACCCGCTGTGGGTACGTCGATTGTTACTTCTTACTTCGTATGTATAATGTATTGCAGCATGGATCACAACGATGACCCCGTACTTCGCTCGACCCCTTCCCTTTCGGTCGGACGCGCGCCAGAGGATGACGAGTCGTGGTGGGTACTGGATTGTTGTAGTCTGCACAGTAGTACTGTGATCCGCCCTCGTTCAGCTGTTTCTCTGTGTCGACTCGGGGCCGGCTGGACCGGAGTGACTCGTCGGACTTCGAGACGGACGAGGAGGTGCCCGTGCCTGTGCTGAACAAAACGAGGAGCGAGGGAGAGGAAGAGGAGTGGTGGGTGAGGGTCGAGCAGAGAATCCGTGCTTTGAAATTAAAATATCTGTAGTGTACCTGAATGATCTTGCCGTGTTTATGGTATGGTGTTCTATATTTAAAAAGCACTTTAGTTTTGGGTAAGTGCCTAAAAAGGCAGTTGTGTAATTTCTGGAAATGTATGATTCCGAAACTGATGCGCACCCGGGGTATAGCCCAATGGCAGAGAAATCGGCTGCAATCCTATAGGTCTCCGGGGTATGATTTTCGCTTAGGGTGCGAGAGGTCCCGGGTTCAACCCCTGGTTCAGCATTTTGCGCGTAGACACACAAATTGTTTTAGTAGTTTTGCCGGCCAGTTGGAGTTGTTTATCGCGGCTGCAGCGGCTCACTCGTGGCTTCCGTAGCGCAGTAGGCAGCGCGTCAGTCTCATAATCTGAAGGTCGTGAGTTCGATCCTCAACGGGAGCAATTCTTTTGATTACGTTTAACCCATGTCTTTCATTCTTATCGCACAGTTTCGGCGCTGAAGAGTATGACACACAATGCGCAACTGAGAAAAACGTGTGGCCGGATGGTCTAGGGGTATGATTCTCGCTTCGGGTGCGAGAGGTCCCGGTTTCGAATCCCGGTTCGGCCCAAACATTTTGCTCTCAATTATCTGAAAGGAATAAACCGGATTGATTTGTTGATTTGTTCGCATCGATATTAACGACCATCAAAACAATAGATGAACAGTAATAAAAATAATTAGCAGCGAGTGGTTTCGATCCACCGACGTCTGGTTTATGGGCCCAGCACGCTTTCACTGCGCCACGCTGCTGATGTCTGGGAGGGTGGAAAACGCAGAGACAGCTGCGAAGGCACGTCGATGAGCCGTAAACAAAAGTATAAAATGTCAGCCCGATGCGGGGCTCGAACCCGCATCAACCAGATCAAGGCATCAACCAGACAACCAGATCAAGAGTCTGATGCTCTACCGACTGAGCTAACCGAGCTCTGTGTGCGCGGCCGTGATCGAACGTGAGATGGTGGCGTATTCTCGCCGCACGACGTGCAACCCCTAGACCATCCGGCCACACGGTTTTCTCAGTTGCGCATTGTGTGTCATTAGAGAGGGCGCGCAGCGCCCTCTCTTTTGGTTTAGGATAGGGCTCGCGCCAGAATTTTCAATAAGTGATAACCAAAGGTCATGTTAGCAACCATGTGAACTCATCCAAACCATGTTAGTTAGATTCGCACCGTTCCGTAGGCCATTTCACTGGTCGGTGGCATCTTTGTATCTCTTCTCCGAAAGAAGCTATGAGCGATCGCGCGCACCCGTGAGGCGAGAGGCCAGCGCTTCCTTCCCGTCACGCTGACCGCCGACTTTTTCCAACGTGCACCCAACTTGCACCCAGCGTGTAGCCAGCCTTGCCGCCGCCAGCGTCTAATTCGCGCCGGGTTTGCATATTTTGGCTGGCTCACTATAATTAGGCGAGGCGCGATACCGACTGGTAGAAAACATGTGAAAACGTTTTGTGAAACGTAACGACAATTCGTGAATACTTGTGATCTTCAAAGAGAGAGAACAGAGAGAGAGAGAGAAAGAGAGAGAGCAGAGAGAGAAAGAACAGGGGAGAAAGAAGAGAGCGAGAAAGAGAGAGCGGGGGGGGGGGAGAAAAGAGAGTGAGTGAGTGAGTGAGAGAGAGAGTGAGTGAGTGAGTGTGTGTGTGAGTGAGAGAGTGTGTGAGTGAGAGAGTGAGTGAGTGAGTGTGTGAGTGAGAGAGTGAGAGAGAGAAAGAACAATAGCGGGAGAAGGGAGAGAAATCAGTGAGATAGTGAGACAGTGAGACGTAAAGATGAGTAGTCATACTTCAGCGTATAGTAAAAATTTCAATGAAATTTAACAAAAGCACATACATTTTCTTTAAAAAGTACTTGTGTATAGAGATTCACTTTGTCTTAACCCAATGCAACAAAAGCACATGCATAAAACATAAAACGTTTACAAATACTAACACAAACCTGCGCCTCTCTCTCTCTCTCCCCCCTTTCTCTCTTCCCCTCTCTCTCTCTCCTAATATTGACGTTATTTCTAATTTTTTGTATTCTTATAAGTATTTCAAATGTTACTTCAACAGTCCGGTATGCGCAGGTTTGTGTTAGTATTTGTAAACGTTTTATGTTTTATGCATGTGCTTTTGTTGCATTGGGTTAAGACAAAGTAAATCTCTTTACGCAAGTACTTTTTAAAGAAAATACTCTACAGCGTCGAAACTGTGCGATAAGAATAAAAAAACATTGGTTAAACGTAATCAAAAGAATTGCTCACGGTAATGGAAAAGGAATGCAAGTGCGCGTGTGTCAGCGAATCTAGCACACTTACCGATTTATATCTATACGGCTACTGTGGTCCTGTGGTGTAGTGGTATTACGTCTTCTTCACACGCGGAAGGTCGCCGGTTCGATCCCGTCCAGAACCTTTTTTGAAACGTGTTACCGAACGGACGCTACTCCCACACAGACATTGAATTTGTGGTGCGTAGATGTGGGCGATGTGTCGAAAATGAGACACACGTGGAGCGGAATCACAGGAGCCGGATAAATCAGTTGAATAATGCGTTTATTCCGTCATTTACAATCGTGAACGACTCTGCATGTGATAGTTGCGGTATGCGCTAGGAATAGAGTGTGCGTGTTGCAGAGGCGAGCGAGCGTTGCTGGACCTGCCGAGGAGATCGGAGAGGTGGTTGGATGAGGAGTGGGGCAATCCAGTATACGGTCAGAGGTGAGCGATGAGAGTCTGACGGAGTGTTGTTAGAGCCACACTCGCGGATCCGAACCAAATTGATAGGATATCTTACAAGGAGTGTCGTTTAGGTCACAGAAGCCGATGGTGGCCAAACTGATATCAGAGATACCCTAGGAGGTCACTAGTCGAAAACCGTTTTCAAATCCACAGGACCGGCCATACGTTTCGAAATATTTATGTTTCAAATTTTGAAGCTAAACCGTGTGGATTGCTTTTGCGGCTTGTCACTCCATTCGCGCGAGATGTGAAACAGCGGCGGTGGCCTAATGGATAGAGCGGCCGTCTGTCAAGTGGCAGGGTAAGGGTTCGCTCACCGGATAATGCTTTTCATTTTGCCGACACTTTCCGGACTTGTACTTTTTTGTGAATATTGGGCAGTTGGTAGAAAACTCCTATCATCTTCTTTTTTTCAAATCGAACGGTCATATGTCTTGTTGAGGGCTCATTACAAAATGTTTGCGTTCTTTAAACTTCATTTTCAAAAATTTCGAAAATTTTTACCGCTGAAGGTTTCCACATGATACCCTCACCATGCGTGACCCCCAACCATTCGAACAAAAAAGTACAAGTTCGGAGAGAATCGGCAAAATGAAAAGTATATCCGGAGAGCGAACCCACACCTTACCGCTTGACAGACGGCCACTCTATCCACTAGGCCACCGCCGCTGTTTCACAGCTCGCGCGATTGGAGTGACAGACCGCAAAAGCAATCCACACGGTTTAGCTCCAAAATTTGAAACGTAAATATCTCGAAACGTATGGCCGGTCATGTGGATTTGAAAACGGTTTTCGATTAGTGATCTCCTATGGTATCTCTGATATCAGTTTGGTCACCATCAGCTTCTGTGACCTAAACGACACTCCATGTTAGTTAGGACCCCAGACATCGGTTTCTGGTGTAACTTTTTCCTACGCGTCATATACGTTTCCAGTACGAAAACGTACAGGGCAGGGTTTTGGCTACCTCATTCCACCTCTGGCGGTCAAAGACCGAGCCGTTGTCGCCTAGTGGTTAGCGTGTCAGTCTGTCAGAACAGAGGCTGGGGTTCGAGTCCCCGCACACGATATTTGTTTTGCCAGTCGACTACTAATTGGTTTTGCATTTTTTTTTCGGTTTAAAAATAAATGTTGTTTTATGACTACGTATTTTTCTCTGTCATTGTTGTTGCCTGCCTTCCACCGAACAGTCTAGTAGAAAAAGAGGAGAGATGAGTGTCGGATTCTATACGTGCAAGAAGGTACGTATACTGTGGCATACATTCTCTCTCTCTCTCTCTCTCTCTCCATCCCCCTCTCTTTCTCCCTTTTCACCTCTCCATCCGTTCCGCTATCTCTCCCTTCTGTCTGTCTCTCTCCCTCCTCTTTTCCCTCTGTCTTCCCTCTCTATACTCCCTCTTTCTAGGAAGCAGTGTCAGCGACTGTGTGGGCAATGGGCTCTGCTTGGGTTCCGATCGCTCTCAATCTTTTCACTGCACTCATTGTTCTTCTCACCATTCGCGAGGTGAATCGCATCAAATCTCTTCGCGAGGAGACCCGCCTATGGTACTGTATTCTATCGTATACCTAGCGGTTACTATATAGTACTGTATACCTTCTAGCGTGCGTACTGTGATGCGGGCAGCTGCGAAGGGAGGCATTGGGCCGGCAGCCAGGGCGGCTCTGCTAGAGAGGGCAGCCACGCAGCCAGAACTCGCACCTCTCATCCAGATGGCGCAACAACAGGTACGGTAGGGGTACTGTACTCTCAATAAGGGATACGGTATGTATACTGTACTGTGGTCATACTGTAGGTGACGAACGCCGCTGCTCCGGCTGCTCCCCCGACTGCTCCTTCTCCTTCTGCTCCTTCTCCCGCCCAGTAAAGCCGATTCAAGAACGAGAAAGAAGACGATTGAAAATTACATCTTAAGACTTCATGTTAAAACGCTTTTGTGTGTTAGAGATTAGACCGAAAATTGAATAAACCGTTGCAAAATTAAAACTAAAAGAACTGTTGATACATGAAGATTATTACATGAATACGTGCTTACATGCTATATGTTTATTTCTCACACTTTCGCTATGCTTTTTGTGGTAGTATGTCCTTAGATTTGTTTGTGCTGCCTTGATACGGAAGTGCGCGTGAAACGCTACTCCCCACTCTCCCATTGTCCCCCGCTGTTTGTCCACCACACGAGCTCATTTGCATATGCGCATTGCCTTACAGCCAGACGGGGCGGCGTCGGGTTACAGTACACCACGCTCACTCCTGCCCTGTCTGTAGGACGGTGCTATGGTTACTGTCAAGTGTATTGTTCTGCTGATGATGGCGGCGCCGTTACATGCCAGGATTCCCGAAGTGATCCGGAGAAAGCGTGAGTTTAATTTAACTTGCAAAAGTAAACAAAAGTATAAATACAAGTATAAAGGTCATTATACAAGTGTGCTACAGTACTCGTGTCTCCGTCTCTTGACAGCGGGCGGGTGGAGGGGCTGTGGACTCGACTAGCCATCTGTCAGACAAATGCAGACTGCGCCCAGCTATCACATACAGGTACTCATCTGAGACATGAAGTCGTTTCCCTAAAGTCTCTTCCGAAACAAATCCAAAGTGCTTCGAAGGGATAGAATAGCGAGGCATTCCGAAGTGTTCAGGAGTGTGCGGGAGTATTTCGAAGGCATTTCGGGGGTGTTCGGGTGGCGATCCGATAGGCAAATCGAACTATGTCTTCATTCAGAGTGCGTGTCTGGACGATGCGAGTGCGCCACGGGCTACTACTCCAGCACCGACGCCCCCGGCGTGTGCAAGGAAGGTGGGCACTTCCTTCCTATCATCAGTTGCACTGTGTGAATTGAACATAAAGTTCAAGATCAAGTTCAAGTGTTTATCCGGAATCGTTATAGCTGACATCGCAACCACAATGATAGGATAGGAAGCATAGAGTGGGATGGAACATGTGCTTGTTGGTTGCAGCGTCGTCGCTGGGCCAGCCGTGTTCCGCTCCCGTCTCCCCCTCCTCTCCCCTCGCTCACCCCGCCCTTCCCTCCTTCCCACCCTGTCGGCCGACCCTCGAGTGCAGACAGTCCGCATGCGCATGTCCACATGCCATGCTGCCTGCCGGAGGAGGCTGTGTGCACAGTGGGTACTCTCTCTCTCTCTCTCTCTCTCTCTCTCTCTCTCTCTCTCTCTCTCTCTCTCTCTAGCTCTCTCATTCCAGGCTGTCCCGTGGGAGAGGTGCTTATAGAAGAACAGGGTTGTGTAGCAGGTAGGAGAGAGAAGGGGAGAGAGAGGGAGAGAGGAACACCCCGTTGCAGTCCGTTCCCTTGGCGAGGAGTGCTCGCACGAGGCGCAGTGTGACCGGGCATTCAGCGAGTGTCGAGGGGGAGTGTGCGTGTGTGTACTCGGAATGGTGGCTGAGGCAGGAGAGGTACGGATCGTACAGTAGTTTGGTACGGTAGACACGAATACGATGGTTTCAGTGCACGTCCCCTCCGAACTGTCCGCTCGGCCCGGCACCGTTGGTGGATGGAGGGGTGAGTCTATCTCTCTTCCTCGATCTCTCTCTCTCTCTATCTCTCTCTCTCTCCTTTCGCTCTTCTCGCTCTTCTCTCTCAACCCACACGCTGAAAGCAACACAACAGTGATCTTGTTTCTCCGACAGAGCCATCTGGAACCATGATGTGCATTCTAGGTGATCGGGTGTGATCGGAGCGAGGAGGACCAGTGTCCATCAGGCATGCACTGTCAGTTCGCCAGCCACAAAGACCAGCTCGGCTACTGCTGCAACACTCTCGGTCAGAATACCTTCCTCCTCTAAAATACGTGTCCATTCAACTACCAGTCATCGGATTCGTGACGTGTTGTCTGTGATGTCACCTCATCTTCCAGTCGCCCGCTGTCCTTCTGGCTCCCCTCTCCACTCCTCTGATTGCTCGACGTGTCCTTGGGACACCCACCACTGCTTCTCATTCCACATTGGCGCCAGGCAGCACAGCATGTGCTGTCCTAATGGTGGGACGCAGGGTGGGACGCAGAGAGAGAGAGAGAGAGAGAGAGAGAGAGAGAGAGAGAGAGAGAGAAAGAGAGAGAAATTCTTTCAGCCTGCCACCGCTCCACCCCCATTCGACACGCGGGCCGCTGCCTGCCCCTGTCCGTCCCTGGTGGAAGCTGCGAAGTAGATGAGCAGTGCGGAGGGGAGGACGAGAGGTGGGCGGGGAGTGAGGGAGGGGGAGAGAGAGGAAGAGGGAGAGAGGGAGAGAGAAAGAGAGAAAGAGAGAAAGAGAGAAAGAGAGAAAGAGAGGAGAGAGGTAGGCAGAAAGAGGATAAAGGGTTCTGCTTCCTGAAACACATTGTTTGGTCGAGCGTGGCAGTTTCCCGGGAAGTTTTGGGGAGACTGACCTCGCTCCTTCAGGTGCACCGACAGGGTGTGTTCGTGCGTCGCGGGACTGGTGAGAAAGGAGGGACACTGTGTGAAAGGTATGCAAATGAACCTTTTCAAATCAGATCAAATACTTCATCCGGAATCGCTGATGCTGTCAGTTCGCCAGTGAACCCTCTGACCTTTTCCAGTGACTCGTTCTGTGCTGGGTGAGGTCTGCTCGCAGGACGGCGACTGTGCGGCAGGCTTGCAGCTGCGATGTCGGGTGCAGGTCGGACCCACTCCTCTAGATCGAGTGGTGCGTCTCCCGCTTCTTCCCCTCTCTCACCCCGCTCTCTTCAGGAATCCCGCTGTGAATGTCAACATGGCCACATCAAGGGCAGGGGCGAGCAGTGCGTACCGGGTGGGATCGATCGATAAGTCGATAATCAACCGATACCTTCTTTAGAGCCAACCTGTCCCAGTGGATCGGGAGAGCTGCGCAGGTTCAGTGGAGTGTACAGAGACTGCTCGAATAACGGGCGATGTGCCATGGGTGAGAGAGGGGGAGGAGAGAGAGAGAGAGGGGGAGAGAGAGAGAGAGAGAACACTCGCTTTGCAGGTGACTACTGCCGTACGTGGTGGCTTGACGGGGAGGACAGGTACTCGGTGTGCTGCCCGAAGCCAGGTAGAGTCGAGTATCCTCCAGACTATTCCCTGTCTGTCCAGGCGCGACCGAGTTCTCTGCCGTGTGCGGCCGCTACGGACTCTCGCTTGTCCTCGGCAACTCGATTGACGCCCTGGCGAAGCCGATGCGCTGCGGACTCAGCCCCATTGAGGTACGTGGTATTTTGCATCGGAAAAGTAGACATTGTCCCGTGTTTCAGTCGCACGAGGAGTGTCCGGACGGCGCACTCTGTGTGTTCGATCCATTCTCGGAGAGACCGGCAGAGGGAATCTGCTGCCGGAGCATTCCCAGGAGCTAGTACTATCCACTTTGTGATCTACCGATAGTCAATTGCAAACTCGCTCTCGAGTTCGTTTCTTTTTCTGACGTGCGTGTATAAATCTCTTTTCTCGTGGTGTCATTTCTTGATTCGGTCATTCCTCTCCCTTCCCCTTCCACCGACCGGTATGGCGGATCCAATCGACGAGTGTTTCTCGGTTTGTCGTCCTGATATGGTAATACAGTAACCCCCGTACGGTAGGATGTGTCGTCGGGTGTGGGGTGGGTGTCGTCGGCTGCTGGATCGATCATCGCCTTCAACGTGTGCACCCTGTTTGTCGTGCTGGCTGTCGTCCGACAGATGGGAGAGGCGAGACATCAGGCCAGACAGATCAAGAACAGGTCTAGCCACATTGTTCACATGTTCACATTAATTACTTCCAGCATTCGGATCCTGCTCATGAGCGCGGCGAAGACTGGTTGGCGAATGTTTGCGAGATTCAGCGATTATTCGCGGGTTTGCAGGTATCGGCGAGTCGGCGACTCGCGCTATTATGGAGCACTCTGCACCCATAGACGACCTCAAAAAGTCAGATAGCGCAGTTTTCTAATCACAAGATTCTTTTAAGGATAATCGAATTCTCGAAGGCTCACGTTGCGAACAAGGGCAAACTTCCCGCTGCTGCCGACTCGGAGGTCATTTCTCCTTCTGCTCCTCCTCCTCCTCCAGGCCCCATTGCTCCTCCTCCGAAATGATCCACATATCCCCTTCCCTTACATCTTAAAACGAGTTATTGCGAAACTGCGAACAGTAGAGAGACGTGTGATGATTGTTGGACAAATAAATGCATTGGAATGTACTTGCGTTTCCCACAGCAATAACCAGACTAGAGAGACAGAAGGTGGGGAGAGTGAGAGATAAGGGTGTGGAATGGGTGGCGCCATCCATCCACACTTGACACACGTGTATCCTTGAACATGACATTTATCGCGACATGCGCGTTTGGTAATTTATTTCTTCTCTTCGCTCTTGCTGGATTACGGAAAACTTTCACCTTATTAAAATATTGCAATTCCCGCGCTCCAGCGCACTGAATTTAGTATGTGCGCGCTCCTTCGTATCGCTCGTCGCGGGTGTTGTTGTTTTCGCGGTTTTTGTAAGAAGTTAGTAAATATCTTTATAGTTTTGTTCATTGGAAGAGAGCTGTAGTCGATGCAAGTGGAATGTATGTATATTGTTTACGAAATACCACGCTCCGCCATTCGGTCGCATCCACGTTTTATTATGCACCATTGGCTGCCACGGCGATTCACAATTCAAGAAAAACGCTAGCTCAAATCAGCCGCGACGGGCGTAGCCCCGCCCATTCGGTCTCGAAAAGCAGTGGGCGGAGCCTCGCTTGTAGCTACTGGTCCTGCCACGATCCCAGCAAAATCGGATGTGCTTTGTGTTTTGATAACACGCTCCGCGCGAGTCGCGCGTTTTTGTAGCGCAGCTCCGCCCACCCACAAATTATTAACTGTGAATCGCCGTGGCTGCCTCACTCGAAACAACACGTGTTTTCCTCCCTCTCATTCACACACGAATATCCGTCGACTGAGCGCGAAACTGAAACGCAAAACAAAAACATTGCGTGTTTGTGCCTGACTCATGACAACAGATGACGAATTCGAACGATTTACAGCTATTCTTCTCTGTTTGCCGAGTTGTGTGGGTGGCGGTGTGATGAAATGAAGCTCGCGCGTCGAATGAATGTTGGTTTGCTATTCATTTGATGTTGTGATGATCAGGATGTCGACTCGATCACAGCGGAAGCGCGCGGCGACCATCGAGAACGACCCGGAGCCGGCGCAGCGCGTCGAGGAGAAACACGCCAAGGTGGGCACATCGATTTATTGATTGATTTCGATTTATACAGATCAAATGTGTTTTGTGTCACAATAGTAAGATGTGTACAATTTTTCAACAGAGTTTAGTTGCGTGTTGCCTAGTTGCCTTATCGGGGGCATCGCAGAAACAAATTGGTGCAACGTGGAATGTCTTCTACTCCCACGAACTGTGTACACGCGTTTGTAAGATTGTGATCGGGGTTAGTATGCATGTGATGAAATCGGTCAGTTGTGAGATTAAGTATTTCTTCGCTATTAGTTGGTTGTTTCTTCCTCACCCGCTTCCGCATTGTCGCCTAGTCCGTTCTAGTTATCACTATCTCTTTCGCATCGCAAACACTCGCATTGCGAGGTGGCGTGTTTTGTGAAAGTGATACTTTGATATTTCGCTATCGCCATTGGCGTCGTCGTCTCTCTCTCCGTGCGAGATGTTCTTTTCTCGATTAGATAAGAGAGTGCCCAGAGAACTCAGACGCCGAAAGATCCTGATTCGCCGAAGAGATCCAGACTGTGAGAGTAATAAACGAACGGCACGCACTCGACAGACACTATTTGGTGTTGTGTTAGTGTTGGCTGATTGTGGCTGATCAACATCTTATCTCTCCTGTATCTAGCCACCCCGCCCTCATTGTCAAGTACTCGTGCGTAGTGTGAACGCGTTTGATTGGTTGATCAACTACTCGACACACACTGATTGTTTCTTCCTTCCCTGTTATTCTCTCTCCACTCTCTCGGATACAGAATGGTAGCATTTGAGCAGGCCAGTCTCCACCAAGAGCCCATGGATATAATGGAACACGAGGTACTGTTTGTCTACTCAATTGTGTACGAGTAAGCAGTAAGCGTCGTTACTTTGTTTCATCCCGATATGCGCTATTTCTTATCTACCAGGAAGCGCCTGGACAAACTTTGTTTTTGAGTGAGAGCGAATGCGAGCGTGATATAGGGAGGTCGAAGTGCGCTCGCAGCTCATTTATCAATCGCATGGCGAGATAGACTGGGGGATGGGGTGAGAGGTCGGCGCAGTGATCCATTTCCTCTTGTCACGACACGTAGATCCAACTATATTCTATCCCAGCATGCGGGAGTGCGGGTGGGGTGATTTCTGCCTGCACACACTGAACGTAACGGACAAATTAATTGCAATATTTGTGTTGAACATTTTGCAATGCTATGAGACAATTTCTATGTTTGCGTTGAACTTTTTTGTCTCGATGAATCATGAATGCGACTTATGTGACGAAACCTATCGTCCAGGGGAACACTTGCAAAATAGATAATTAAGAAACGCAGTTTTACAAATGTGACGGTCTGTATTTGAGAGCGATGCGGCGAGCTCATCTTCGGTGGAAGTGCCGTCTCCGATCCCGGGAGTGGACGCTCCTCTGCCTCTTGCCCTGCAGGAGATGGCCCCGTTCACTGGCGAGCCAGCAGCTGTGGCCGAGCGGGAGCGAGTGGACTACACCAACAAGATCACACTCGCAATGGCTAAGGCCGGCAAGGGTGAGTCGCACGATCCATTCTGTTTCTGGTCTTCTTTGATTGCAAGAAGTTAGAGTGGGACATTGCGAGTATGTGAATCGGGTAACGTTATGCGTTATGTTTTTCGATTCGAATCGCCGCGGATAGACATGCGTGGAAGCAATGGGTGTATAGAGCCTTCCTTGTAATTAACCCTTCCTCAGCCGGCCGCCCAGTGCGCATCTACGCAGACGGCATCTACGACCTCTTCCACCACGGACACGCCAACCAGCTCAGACAGGCCAAGAACGCATTCCCCAATGTGTACCTCATCGTCGGAGGTATGTTGTAAGTTATAATATTTACAATAAAAAAGTGAAAGTTGTGATATGAATGGGGTCATGATGTCAAGTGTTTGGACATAGGTGTATTGCAGTGTGCGGCGACGGCAACACGCACCACTACAAGGGCCGCACGGTGACGGCCGAGGACGAGAGGTACGAGGCTGTCCGCCACTGCCGATACGTAGACGAGGTGAGCGCGGTCGAGTGCGCTTTGTGTTTTTATGGTGTCTGGTGTTTTGGCGCATTGCGTGTTTATGTAGCAGCTTTTTTGTTTGGATAACGTAGCTGTGGCCTGTGGATGAGAGTTGTTTTGGATATTGTAGGTGTACCGTGATGCTCCGTGGTTCTGCACCGTCGAGTTTCTCAAGGAGCTCAAGGTGGGTCAACGGATTATTGATTTATTGATTATATAATTACCTTGTGTATTGATCAGTTGTCAGTTGTGGTTATATGTAACACTGCTGTGTCTGCAGGTTGACTTTATCGCGCACGACGCGATCCCGTACCTTGCCCCGGGGGAGGAGGACCTGTACGAGAAGTTCCGTCGGGAGGGCATGTTCCTGGAGACACAGCGCACCGAGGGAGTCTCCACCAGCGACGTCGTCTGCAGGATCATCCGCGACTATGACAAGTCAGTTTTACGGGAGCATGTATTTTCGATATTTTGGAATAGGAAAGTGGCTTGGTGTGCTGAATGAGTTTGTAAGGTTTAGGTTTGGGAAGTCGATTGTGGGATTCGCAAGTTACTTTTCAAACGACTGTGATATTCTTCTAGGTACGTGCGCCGCAACCTGGCTCGCGGCTACTCGCCAAAGGAGCTCAACGTCGGATTCCTCGCTGTGAGTTATTGATTGATTATCGATTTCTTGATTCATTGCGTATTTGGTAGTCTTCTCTCGACCCTTCCGCAGAGTACTCATAAGTCTCGTGAATCAGGGTCTACCTTTACCTATTACATATTTCCTTATTATTGTTTTTTTAGGCGAGCAAGTACCAGATCCAGAACCAGGTGGACACTCTGAAGCAGAAGGGACTGGAGTTCATCAACCAGTGGAAGAACAAGAGCGACGATTTCATCAAGGACTTCCTCGATACATTCCACAGGGACGGCGGACTCAGCGTGAGTGGAGAGAGAGGGGAAGGAGAGGGGGAGGGATAGAGAGAGGGATAGAGAGGGAGAGGGATAGAGAGGAAGATAGAGATAAAGGGAAAGAGGGAGGGAGAGAGTGATGTCGTTTTTGCAGTTGGGTCGTCTGAAGATGATCATGTCCCGCAGCCCGTCCCCGGCCCCCGATGGCGACTCGGATTCCGACGAGCCGCACACGGCCAAGGCCCACTGATCCAGCCGTATCGAATATCGATTTATTGATTATCACAGTTTTCCTTATCAGGTAGCCATGTCCTCTTCCTCCTTTATTCGAGTCTTTGTCCGTTCATTTTACTCGCCGTTTTTGCATGCCTTATGTCTTGTGAGTGTGTGAGTCTTCCCTTCCTTCTCTTCCTTCCTATTCCTGTAGAATACGGTATGCCCTGACCGACAGACGAGTCTAGTCTTCCCGATGCATTCGCGCCTTTTGCCCCTTCTCCCTCCACTTCCACCTGACTGCTATTGATAGAGTGTAGCATTACTGAGTATTCAAAGTATTAACTTGCTACTGTACATTGTGTTTCTGTGTGCTTCCCTTGGGAGTGTGGTTCTCTTTGTGAATTGACAAATATTTACTTATATTGCGCGCTTGAACAATGTCGCTTTGAAGATCGTGATAAATTGATGAGTATGTGTGATCTTGCTTTGCGAAGTGCAAGGGTCGTGATTCCCTGTCTGTTATCTGGAAGAAGTTTGATTGGATTGGTCTCGGAGAGAGTGCATATGGGTTGGTTGAAGGATGGCCGATGACGTGTGTCGTTGGAAGAAGAGACGCGGACGAGGACGTGGAGTTGTCATAGTGAGCCGCCGCCGTACGAGACGGAAATCGTGAGTTCTTCCGTTTTGCATATTCAAATCTTGTCATTTTGCATATACGTAGGTTGTGATAAAACTATCCCTCTAAGCTCGATTCTTTTGGAAAGTTGTCATCATTTTCCCCATTTTGCTCGTCCGCTGCTGCTTGTTTCCGCATAATATAGGTGAATGTGAAAGGAATGTGAATGTCTACCTACGTGCTATCATGGCGTATAAGCTGTGGGGTTGAGTGATTAGTGAGCCCAGCCCCAGAGTGAGACATGAAACGGACACCCCGATGACTATTGCGGCCAGGTGATTGCGCGTTCAAGTCCGATAAAGCTGCGCTCGTTACTATCGGTCCATTGGCCAGATCGTTTGACTCCGTAATGTGCCCAAGTTGTTGCGCTGCTATTCATCAAATGCGCATAGCGCCGCGTTTGTATATGACTAATTTGTAAAGACATAAAGCGTTTTGTTCCTTGTACCACGGACTGTTTCCAGCTAGACGCCTACGATGAGCGTGTCGTCTCCGGCTCTCGTGTGTCCCTCATCCTCCACGGGTGCGACAAGGGAACCGGCACTCAGGGTAAGGAGAGAAGGGGGAGAGGGAGAGAGGGAGGGACGGAGGGAGAGAGAGGGGGAGGGAGAGAGAGAGAGAGGGGGGAGGGAGAGAGTTCTTGTTCAGGGCGCTGCCCCGTACAGCGACGAGCCTCTGGCGCGGGAGGAGTGGGAGCGGGTCGACTACTCTCGCAAGGTCACCGTCGACATGGCCAGACAGGACGAGGGTGCGTCGTGGGTGGTCTGTATCGATCGATATCGATTGATTGTCAGCCGGCCGTCCGATCCGCATCTACGCAGACGGAGTGTATGATCTCTTCCATCACGGACACGCAAATCAGCTGCGACAGGCCAAGAACGCATTCCCCAATGTCTACCTCATCGTGGGAGGTGGTTATCGATTGATTATCGATTGATATCCAGTTATTGAATGATTTGCAGTGTGCGGTGACGCGAGTACTCACCGCATCAAAGGTCCGACAGTGACGGAGGAAGAGGAGCGATACGAGGCTGTCCGGCACTGTCGCTATGTCGACGAGGTGGGTATCGATTGGTTATCGATTGATTAGTTGATGGATTGGTTCAGGTGTACCGTGACCCGCCCTTCTTTGCGACTGTCGAATTTCTCAAGGAGTTGAAGGTGCATCTATATAATTTAGTTATTGATTGATGTATCGATTGATTCAGGTGGATTTCATTGCACACGACATGCTGCCCTATGCGACGCCCGACGGGGATGACGCGTACGCCAAGTTTAGGGAGGTGCGTTAGGTTTCTGTACTATGAAATAATGAAATCGAGTTTCTGTTATGTGAATTTGGGTTACTGTATTGTGAATGTTGAGGTGGGCATGTTTGTGGAGACGCAGCGCACGGAGGGAGTGAGCACGACTGACGTGGTCACCAGGATCATCCGAGACTACGACGGGTACGGTAGGCTACAGTATACCTAATAGGAGGATAGTTCACTTTTACATTGTGTTTTAGGTATGTGCGTCGGAATCTGGCGCGTGGACTGACGCCTAAGGAGCTCAACGTCGGATTTCTGCAGGTATGATATTGATTGGTTATCGATTTATATTGATTGATTATAGGCTCGCAAGTACCAGCTGCAGGATCAGATGGATAATCTGCGGAAGAGGTTGACGCATACAAAGACAGAGAAGCCGGAATCGAGAGAAGACGAGAACAACAACGATGAGAAAAAGTGATATGCTCTTTTTGATCCCGCCTCTTTTATCCGGGTGTCTCATCTGATTACATTAAATTCTTAACACTTAATCTATAACAAATGTTGATATGCACTGTATTATTCGCTTGCCTCTTGTGATATGTAGCGGTTCTTAGATTTAATTGGGTTACATGTGGATAAATTGTTGTTTGAATGTTTTGATAGTGATTGCTTGTGAACGGGTTGGAGCACCCTGCGTATATCTCGCATTTGTATTTATAAGTACAGAGTACAGTAGTCCCTTCGTGTAGATGACTGTGACGACGTCGAAGTCGTCTCGCGGTGGCTCCGCCAAAAAGGAGGCGCCGCCCGCGTGGAAGGTAAGCCCCGCCCCTGTGAGCCACGCCCACTCTGCCTAGGTGGTGCTGCGCCGTCTGCCGGCCGGAATGACGTGGCCGCAGCTGGAGGTGCAGCTCTCTCCCCTGCCCGACTCGCTCCACTGGAAGCAGTTCGTTCCCGCTGATCCCGAGTCAGTCTAGTTTTCCATATTTGTTTGTTTTGAATTATATCTGTTTGTTTGCAAACCCACTTGATCCAAATTCGCTTTTTCTTTGCGGTTACTCGATGTTTTACGTGGATATAGTGCTACTGTTGTCAGGTATGTAGTTTGTTGTGGTCAGGCTGTCTCCGTACTCGTTTGCCCGCTGCTACCTGTCGTTCTCGTCGGAGGCGGACGTCCTCGCCTTCTCGGAACAGTTCAATCACTACGTATTCGTCGATGACAAGGGTCGGTGGGGTAGAGACAGTTCACAGAGCATTGCGGAATCAAGTAGATCCTATTTGTATTTAGTATGTGAAACATACTTTGGATTTTATTACGTATTATAAGTGATTAGTCTATTTATGTTTGTCAATGTAAGTTATTTAATAGTTTAATCAAACATCAAATTAAACAATCCAATTCCAGGGGGTGAGTCGTGCGCGCAGGTGGAGCTGGCACCGTATGCAAGTGTGCCGATCGGAAAGAGGGACGATGTGGGCAAGGACAAAAAGTGCGGCATCATAGAGGGAGGTGAGAGAGAGAGGGGGGAGAGAGAGGGGGGAGAGAGGGAGAGAGAGGAGGGGAGAGGGAGGGAAGGAGGGAGGGAGAGAGAGAGAGAGAGAGAGAGAGAGGAGAGGGGGAGGGGGAGAGAGAGGAGGGAAGAGGGAGGAAGGGAGAGAGAGAGAGAGAGAGAGAGAGAGAGTTGTTGCAGAGCCCGAGTACGCGTCTTTCCTGGAGGAGTTCTCGTTTCGGTACGACGACGCCCGCCCTCGCACCACTCTCACCATCGAGCAGCAAGTGAAGGAGCTAGAGCTGCGCAGGAAGCAGGCCAAGGGTATGGTACATAGGGAGGGGGAGAAGGGAGGGATACTGTAGTTTACTTTTATTTTTGGTAACTCACTCACTCACTCACTCCTCGGCCGATTCTCCGTAGATCATCTGGAGCATTGTCGCCCCTTAGCCGGCGAGCATCGCGTGAACCAGTTCTGACCACTTGACGCGGTCTTGTGCCATGTCCATAACAGCGTCCATCCACTGCCCGTTGCGAGTGTTCCAAGCTCTGCGGAACGAAGTGTCTCTCGAGGTAACCTTGGCGCGCACGGCAGGCGTGGGCCCGACATCCTCCTTCAGCTTCTCGTCCCATGTGGCGCGTTTCCTTCCTGGGCCTCGTCTCCACTCCGGCGGCGGTAGTGTGAGTGCAGCTTGCTTCACAACCCGATGGTCTTCTCGTCGCAGCACGTGTCCCAAGAGACGAACTCTCGTTGCCGCCACTTGCCGCGAGGGGGTGGGCAGCTTGGACTTTTTGCGCAGGAGACGGGAGTAGATGTTGTTTACATCCCGATACAACTGCGAGTTGTGGCGACGGTTTGGGTAGAAGTAGCCTAACATCCGGCGCAAGAATTTGCGTTCCGCCGTATCCAGCTTCTCCTCGAGCTTCTTATTGAGAGCCCAAGTACCGGATCCGTAGAGCATCGCAGGTCGGATGGCGGTGAGGTAGATCCGCAGCTTGACGTGATTGGCGACGCTCGATCTCCACAAAACCTTTTCCAGCGAATTGAACGCGGAGCAGGCTTGGGCGATTCGCGCCTCCACATCCTTAGTAAGGTCGGCGTCGCTGCTAATCCACGAACCGAGGTAGCGGAAGTTGGTGGTCTGCGCGATCTTCTCTCCATTGACAGTGAACTCCTCCTTTACTCCTCGCGGGATGGTCATCGACTCGCACTTGTCCGGCCTGAGGGTCAGACCGTACGAGGCAGCGAGGAGACTGAGACGGTCGACAGCTTTCTGCAGGTTAACAGGGTCTTCTCCAAGCAGAGCGATGTCATCCGCGTAGTCGAGGTCGGTGACTTTCCGTCCTGTCGGGTGCAGCTCCACTCCTCCTCCACACTCCTCCACAACACGTCGCATCACGTCGTCGATGACATAGTTGAACAGGAGCGGGCCGCAGACGGATCCTTGGCGCACTCCAGTCCGGACGGCGAACTGCTGCGTGATTCCGCAAGGAGTGCGGACAGCGGCAGTAGTACGGCTGTACAGGTCTCGTAGAAGGTCGACTAGCGTGGCTGGTACTCCGTCGGCGCGCACCGCATCGAAGAGGCGGTCTCGATCGGAATTTTTGGTAACACAGTAACATTGATCTTCCTCGAACTATAGGATACCGATATGTTGTGTTTTAGCGGGTAGTATTCGCGTGACTCCCCTCACGGAGGCGATGCTCAAGAAGACTGGCGATCTGGACAGGAGGATGGAGGTGGGTGTGCAGTCTTGGCTTCCGATTCACCATATTTGTCCATTTTGAAATGTGGAGATTTTGTTGCGCTGGGTTGGTTTCATTGGTTGAATCCCCATTCAGGAGAAGCGCCGTTTGAAGAGGGAGAAGGTGCTGGCGAAGCTGGATGAGAAGAAGGCACTGAAGAGGAAGGAGAAGGAGGAGAGGAAGAAGGAGAAGGAAGGAGGAGGAGAGGGTGAGTGGAGGAGAAGAGAGAGGAGGAGATAGAGAGATGTGTGTATGTGCGAGCGAGAAAGAGGGGAGAGACAGAGAGATGGGAAGGAGAGAGGGAGGGAGATAAAGTGAGAGAGATTTCAGGCTCTTCTAAAACTCCTGGAAGCATAGCTTATTTGGCGAGCAAGCTGGGAATGACCTGGTGAGAATGAAACATTTCACGCTCTTGCTATACGTTTCAAAAGAGCGGTTTATTGTAAATTGCGTAAACAATCTTTTGCAAAGATGTGCCAAATTTAACTCTAGACGATTTCATTTCTGAAAAGCCCTAACGTTCACGACAGTATTGACTGGATGCCCGTTCGGCAGACCTGTTGTGTGGTTGATGCGTATCCGGTGCAGGTCAGACGGGGTGGATGGTCCCCGGACGGAGGAGGAACAGGCCGCCGCCGCCGCCTCCACCAAGGACAAGCCCCCCAGGGGATTTTTCACAAAGAAACCCAGGGGAGGAGGAGCTGGCGCCGGTGGGTCATGTTTGGCATGGTTTGGTTAATGAATTTAAACGGTTTCAGTGTTTATGAATTCGAAGTATCTGGGGCAGCGTGAGTTGTGTTACATACTTCTGTTCTAAATAAATGTCTGTATTGAGTATTTAAGGGAAGAAGCCTGGCGACGTGGAGCGTCCGTTCGGGAAGGAGAAGGAGGAGAGACCGCCGCGACCGGAGAGGAGGGAGGGTGAGGAGAAGGAGAAGGAGAAGGAGGAGAGGATGGAGGAGCAGAGGAGCAGCTGGAACAAGTGGAGAGATGGGAGAGGGAGAGGGAGGGGTGGAGTGGAGTGGATGATTGCAGGAGAGAAGGAGGGCGGTGGACGTTTCCGCCCGCCCCGGGCGAAGAAGGAGGATGGACAGGGAGGGCAGAAGGGAGCAGGAGTAGGAGGAGGGGGGTTCAAGGGAGCAGGAGGAGGAGGAGGGGAGAAGCCGGCCCCGCGCGCGCCTCGACCCAGACCCGAGAGGGGAGACCGCGGAGACAAGGACAACAAGGGAGGCGCCAAGGTGAGAACAGTGTGATACGTTGAGAAAATGGGTAGATATTATATAGATCGCGTAGTTTTATTAACAAGGGAGGTTTTTTGTTTGTTGAGAATGTATAGATGTTCGATTTCAGCCGTCCCGTGAGCTCTACCGTCCCGGACAGCGACAGAAGACGGCTGGAGGAGGGGAGGGACGAGTGCCCAGTGACGTCATCACAAGAACTTTGATATTCTGATTCAATATGTCTACGTCTATCTGTATTCGGTGTTTCGTGTTAGGTTGATGTGTTTCTATAGTGTTGTGTTGCATAAATATTGTTTTTTCTTGTTTGGTTCAGAGTTTTGAGAATTTGAGGTGTAGAATGTTTCTATCAATAGTTTATGGTGTGATCATAACAGAGCCATGTATAGAATGTGAGAGGCGCATTCGATCAATGCTTTGCGCGAATTTTATTATATATCGTGTGGTTGTGGCTCGTTTTTGGCGTTTTCCCGCTTTCTCACCCATGGGAAAGGTCCGCGATTCTCCGGCTATTTGAGTTGTAACTGAATACGCCGGCTATTGTCTGAGTGCGTATAGCTTGTGAGTGAGAGTAGATTCGAAGGAGGACATGCCCACAAAGCGGAGGCAATTGCGATGAGTTGCCAGCGAGGTGAGTCGCTTTTCTTTTCTTGTTTCCTTTTCCGCGCACGTGTTTGGTTTTGTTTTGGATTTATCATCTGTCGGGGATGAGTAAGGACTAGGTGGTGTCCAACTACTGTCGGAGAACAGATTCCGAGAAATCAAACTTGAAGATCCCTGAATACTTTGTTTATGGTTTTGATGTTGATGTATCTAGTTCTAGTTTGTCTCTGATACCTGACCTCTCTCTCTCTCTCTTTCGGACCATCTCAAGAGGTGTCTGCATTGTTCCTCCCGATTGACACCTAGTCGCATATGCAAAACAAGGCGAGAGTGTGTGTGATAGGAGAGAGCGCAGAGAAGAGTCGCAAGCTATCGAGTGACTGTCTGATCATCTTCCCTTCACACAAGTTGGGAGTGTCGGAATATGTTATTTGAACCGCAGAATGCTGACCTGGTTTTTGAGATGCTTATCTCGCGTTTTGGTTTTCAGTTAGCCGAATACCGGAATAATCATATCCTTTAACCGGGTGTCATTTCCGTATTCAGTTTATCGATAGAGATTAGAGATAAAGTGAAATAATTAATTCACGGCAGGTGTCAAGCGAGAGAGAGGTGAGAAGAAAGAGAGGAGAGAGAGAGGAGAGAGAGGAGAGAGAGGAGAGAGGGGAGAGAGAGGAGAGAGAGAGATGTATGGCCGTCTTTGATTTGCTGGGTAGATCTGGCCGCTATCCGAGCCTAGATCTCGACAAGGTTACACCGGCTGGTATGACACCACCCATGTGTTAGTTATGTATTGTTTTCGTTTGTTTATTTGTTTACGTCTCATGCCCGCGCTGATCCCTCGGCTTATTTCACCGCACACGCGTTTTTTTGTTTGTCGCGGCGATTTGGAGATTTTGCGAGCGGCAGAAGCTGAGAGGTTTCACACGATCCATTGCACTGTGTGTGAATCAGAGAGCAACGAAAGAGGTGTTCCTTTCATTTACTTCGAAAGCTGTGACATCAACATTTCTACAGCTATGAGCTAACTGTTCACTGTTGCATTAGTTTTTTTTTACTGCTTTGCCGCTACTTCTTTTTTTATCAACAGTTTCTCTCACTTTGTTCTCAAGTGCAGCAGCGGAGTCGCTTCGGTGCTCTTATTGACAGTTTTGCGGCTCTGTTTTTGAAAATCTTATTTTGTGGTTGCATATTATCTTATGTAGATTATATATCATGTTAGTATCAAACAATCAAACAATCCAACTTGATCAGGCCGTCTGCGCTCTCGGATGGGCGTATCGTCGGCAGAGCAGCGTCCGCTCTGCGTCGGTCCAGCCAGCAACACACAAGCAGTGAGTCCGCTATTGAAGAGAGAGAAAAGAGAGAAGAGAGAGAGAGAAAGAGAAAGAGAGAGAGAGAGAGAGAGAGAGAGAGAGAGAATCGTGGAGTTAGTGTAGTGCGGGCGTAAAACATGGTCCCATTGGTCCATTGAAATCGGTTCTGTCCTTTCACTTATTAATAAAGTTCAATCAAAGATGATCGGCTATTGTGTTGTATTATGCAGGATGTGTTTTGTGTTGTTTCAGAGTCCGGTCGCAATCCCGATCGTTACAGTCCAACCGCAAAGACAACTGCAGAAACAAGCATCCACATTCGATCTATTCCTCAAAACTGCGCTATCGACTCTGATCGTGAGTACATTTTAATTTGATGTGGTTATGAATACAAGATACAAGATCGCTTTCTTCATCCATGTTTATCTCCTTCTCTCTCTCTCTCTCTCTCTCCCGCTCTCTCTCTCTCTCTCTCTCTCTCTCTCTCTCTCTTTCTCTCTCTCTCTCTCTCTCTCTCTCTCTCTCTCTCTCTCTCTCTCTCTCTCTCTCTGCTCTCGCGCACGCCATTCTGATTTATATTCTCCTTATTTTGGCGCGTCTGCTCCGATCGAGTTTTGTCATTGATTAGGAATAAGAGAATGTAGTTGTCGTCATTTCGCGCATCGTTTTGTTCGAACCGATGTTCGCTTTTTACAAAGAGCAAATATTGCGGCCATCCGATGATCCGATCTCGCCTATTGATTTCTTCCTAGTAATGCATTGCTGTCTGCATGTTAGCTTTGTACTTTCTATCATTGCAAGAATATCAATATGATCTCGAGATCAGCTCAATTTTTCTATTCTTTGTACAAAAAATAATGTTTTCGTGTTATTCTGCTCTTTCGCGCGACACCTCTCTCTCTCTCTCTCTCTCTCTCTCTCTCTCTCTCTCTGCTTGCTTGTGCGGCTCTTGAAATCTCGGAATTCCCCAAGTGGTGCCGACACCTTTCTCTTATGTCCTCTCGATCCCGCCTCTTGATCCAAAGAGCAATGCTCCCTTCATTGTACTATCGCGTCAATTTCCAATATGCTAATTGACGTTGTGATATGGTTTGATCAATGACCTTGATATGAAATATGGAACTTGAAATCCGTTGTTATGTGTGGGGGTAAGTCGCTTCCGCCGGAGGGGCATTTGATCCCCTCTCTTCCCTCTCTCAACCTGTTTGCACTCTCCCCTCTACTGCCGCAGTTGACCCCGACTCCCTTTGATTGCCTTCCCCTCTCCTATCTCGCGCAATTTGCATAAGCTGTCAGTAGCTGCTCCCCTCGCGTGTTGGCCGTATGCCCGTCTATCGGCCCTCTTGTTTGCACACTGTCTCTCGTCTCCCAGCTTCTCTCTGCTCTCTCCGATCTGCCTGCTCTCTCGTGTTGACACTGCGCGTTTGTTGTAGTAGCTGAACGGTGAAGCTGTTACTCCCCCGACTCCGCTCATATGCTAGTTTCATACTTTCACAAATTTTTATGTTTTATTATATATGTATTTGTGTGTTAATGCAAAACTATATATGTCTATTTAGGCGGTCGTACTTGCGTGGCGGCTTTTCGTGTTTGGAAAGAGGGAGGAGGACAAGGAGTCGGCCCCGCAGTCGGCCCCCGCACAGGCCCCCGTACAGGCGCCCGCACAGGCGCCCGGACCACACCGAACAGGCCCCCGCGAGGTGGGTTATAAATCCGGGAATTATATGCGAGTGATGTGATTGGTTACGATTTCGCGCGGTTCTGACGTTTTCCTCAAGGCTGCTCTCCACGATTCGCGTGCACTCTCGCTTTCCTTTCCTGTCTGCGCGCTCTTTTATACGCATTGTCCATGCGTCTCTTTTTCTCGCATCTCGGGATCCTGTAATCTGTACTAATCGCTGTGGACACCTTCTGCATTCAATTATTATTCTCGAGAATGAAAGTCAGAGGTCGATTTTCGAAAACCACTTCTGCGTTTTTCTCTGTTTCTTGCTAGATCTCACCGCTTTTTATCCCAGCCCGTTTTTGTCTTATCTGATATCGCTCATTGACAAACTGTCACCCCCGGCGTCTATTTCTCACACATTTCTACTTCTGGTTTCACTTCCATGTTTTCACTTCGATTTTTGTGCGTTTCACTCATAGTTTCACTAGAAGAAAACGAGGTCAGCCTTCTTTTTCACGTCATAGTACAACAAGTTCACAGAGAGTGCGCGCAGGTTTTTGCCCCCCTCCTCTCTCTCTCTCTCTCTCTCTCTCTCTCTCCCACCGGCTGACGGCTGACTTGTATTATTTTGTCGTCTCCTTGTCCTTGGCAGTTCATGAGAACCGCACTATGAATTGACTCTCGCCCATTTTTGCAGTCTCGATTGCTGAATTCAGCTGGTTTCTGCGATCTCATATAGGACACGCGCATATTTCGATTATGCTTTCTATCATGTCTCATCATCTGAATCACTACATTATTCATCTTCACAAGACCACAGGAAGGCGGCTGGGCATTTGCATATTGTACTGCTTTCAGATGAGCGAATCTCACGAATCGAGGGAGCAGGAGAAGGAGAAGAGAGAGAAGGAGAAGGAGGAGGAGATGGAAGACGAGGAGCAAGAGGAGGTAAGAGGAGGTATTGCTGTATTTTCTCGATTTCACATATTCATTTTAAAAGTCCTATTGACATACACGTGTTGTATAAAGGGAGTGTACACTCTGAACTTCGAGGTTGAGTTAGCACCGGGGCGTGAAAATATAAGGAGAATGATGCACTTTTGTCAATACTACTATGTGTCGGAGGTACCTAAAAGTCGATGAAAAATTCTGTTGAACATTAAAAATTGGCACCAATTGGCACCAATTTCTGCATTTTGACACATTTTGCGCTCAATTTTCATCTATTTGTAAGCATTTTCAGAAAATAGTTGTATTCACAAAAATACAGCGTTTTCATCATATTGGGCCTGTCCTAACATCGCGTTGCATTTGCAAGAAATCTTGCGTTTACAAGAATTCTTGCGATTGCCACATTGCAATTGCAAGACCTCTTGCAACTCTATAAAGAATCGCAAACGGAAGAACCTGATGGCAAAATAATGATTTTGCTTGATACATTCGAATGAGGGCTATCGAGAGACATCGTTCATCTATCGATAAGTCTATCAATATAGCAAACCCGTATGATCTCGCATGCTGCGCGATGATATGTTAGACGCGCGTACACGCGCGACCGTGATGTGGACTCGGTTCAGTTACCCAAGTTTGAGGTTCATGCAATCCGTTGCATTTGCAGGAAATCTTGGCATGTCAAGTTGCAATGCAAGAATTCTTGCGTTTACAACGTTACATTGCAAGAATTCTTGTATTTGCAAGATTTCTTGCAATTGCAATGCGATGTTAGGACCGGCCCATTGTCACATCCCGGTGCTAACTCAACTTCGAAATTCAGAGTGTACACTCCCTATAATCATTTTTCCTTGTAAACTTGGATACACAGTGTTGGTTTAGGATGATCGGCGCACGGCCCTTCCCGGCCCGTCTTCCCTGCTCGGTCTCCTACAGACTGACAGCATGCCGGAGGAGAGCGACAGTGGAGGTATCGATCTATCAATCGTTTTCTGTTTGACGATATGATCCGCACGCTTGTTCACAGCTCTTGTCTCGAGAGGGAGTGAGAGTTGCTTCGGTCGAGTGAGCATGCGAGTCTATGCGCTATGTGAGACTTTCGAGTACGAGAGAGAGAGAGAGAGAGAGAGAGAGAGAGAGAGACGCTGCCATTCAACCACTCGACGATGTTTGGTTACTGCCACGATATGTGGTTTTCCCGATCACTTACAACTGCAGCATAGTGATTATAGTGTGATATTTCGTTACTATGCAAGTTCTGATACGATATCTCACTTTTCAGGAGAGGACCCGCTTCCTCTACCCGTGCCTTCTCTCATCCAACCACCGAGACTCTACCTGGACGCTATTGCTGAGGTATGGTTTTTTTTACCAGTTTACATACATTCTTGTAGTAGTTAAACCTGTCTATCGATCGACTCGTCTCCCTTGGGATGCGATTATCATTTATGGCGGGACGACCCCTTGTTGCGCAAGTCAATTACGGTCTCATATAGCGCGGCCAGTTACTCTAGATATAGCTACTGGTTATTCGAGGTTTATCGTGATCTCTCTCTCTCTCTCTCTCTCTCTTTCTCTCTCTCTCTATGTCTTTCCGCTTCGCGCACCCGCAATCATGACGTCTCCATGCGAAAAGCTTAGTCCGGTGACCCCAACACCTGCCAGCTTGTTTTATCTGCTCACAAACATATTCAGCAACATTTTCATTCGTTCATGATACGGCCACGTCCATTAGTGAGTGTGCGGCTGAGCGCGGTCTTCCCTTGGATGACCCCTGATCCCCCGCTACAGTGGAATGGCAGGGTGACCTTCCGCCGGTGGTAATGACCCGTACCCGAAACACCTCAATCCATCTATGGCTGGCACCAAACCACCACCGCGTTCTTTATGACAGTTCTTTCTTTGGTCGAGTGTTGTTGCGATTTGTGTATTTTTTGTTATGTCGGTTTCATAATCATGCCTTTGTTTTGTTCAGGAGGAGAGTGACGACCTCCGATCGATCTCGCAGGCGTCTGTGCTGTCTCCCCGCACTGTCGTCTCCGTGCCAGCCAGTCTGCGCGGCAGCGAGAGAAGGTGTTTGTGTTTACTTGTTGTTTACTTTTTGTTTACTTGTTCTCTTCAGTCTGAACGACGCGCGCTCCCGTCTCTCCGGGCGCTTCTCACAAGAGTCCATCTACACCACCCCGGACCCCGTCAGTCCACCCCGATCCGCCGATCAATCCATCGACACCGACGCGAATCGATCGATCGATACCGATCGGTCAGCTGATCAGTCGATCGATATCGAGGAGGCGGAGAAGGACGCTTTCGTGCCGAGGCACAGTATACTGCCCACTGAGCTGGAAGTGGCTTACGAAACAGGAGAGGTGACTACTTTTATCGATTTATTGATTTATTTTTCGTTCGGTATATTGGGTACAATTAGCTTGATCCAGTCTACCTTGATGCGATTAGGAGGCGGTGTTCGATCCCTATTGTGAATCATTCACCTGTCTGGACAATGATCGCGAAAAAGAATTTCTGGAACATGCGTTGCTTTTTACGCAAATCTCATATTGTCATTTTGATTGATTGTAATTTTGAATGTTTCCATAGACATTACATACTCCTTCATCCATAGTTATTTCATGCGAACACTAACATCCATGCATCTATGTAATTTTTTCACATCATTTCATTGTCTTACAATTGTCATAATTTTCTCCTTCCTCTACTGTATATTATCACTGCAATAATTGATGTGGTATGTTTCAGGACACTACTGCCTCCCACCTATCCTTCGATCCACTCAACGACTCTGGAAGACTGCCAGATCTCGCGGAGATGGACACGAGTCAGGATGAGGCTGTGAGAGAAGTGATCCGGGAGCAGGCTGCTCTCGAGGAGAAGGAGCAGGAGGAAAAAGAGCAGGAGGAGAAACAGGAGGAGAAGGAAAGGAAAGAAGAGATCGACGTTCCCCTCAATGCATCAGTGGAAGTCGAAGAGAGCATCGTCTCGCCGGCAGAAAGCGGTGAGACGGCCGTCTACGTGGCTCCTCCGAAGGAAGGAGGAGCGACGGAGAAGGAGAAGGATCAAGCTGAGGAGAAGGAGCAGGAGGAGAAGGAGCAGACTGGAGAGAAGGTGGAGCAAAAAGAGGAGCAGAAGCCCTTCAAGGATACCGTCGAGGAGGAGACGAGCGAATCGGTCAGTGGCTCGGAGCACACCAAAGAGATGCTCAAGAATCTCGCTCGGCTGGGAAAGGTGATTGATTGCTTTATCGATTGTTTTACCACCCCCTCCTATATCGGCGTCTTTCTCTGACGCATAGACAAACAAAAGCGGAGAAAGGAAACGCGTGGTGATAAGGCGTTATATGAAACCTTTTTGAAACAGGAAAGAGAGATTTCATTTTGAGTGATGCAGATTTTCCAGTGCACTCATGAGTGGAGTACAAGGGGACTGTCACTTTTTCGGGGGGGGGGGATGTCAACAATGCAATCGCAACGATAGCCATCGCAGCCGAGTCTGGTTTTTGTTGTATACGAATCGTCTGCGCGCATCTCTTCCTACCTGTACCACATGACTCACCCCCTTCTCACGCGCGTCGGCCATCGAATCGATGACTCGACGCCACGATTGTCACTGTACGTTTCGCGCCACCCTGATTAGTACTAGTTTAGATACATTTTGACAATTTACGGTGCTGTTTCTCAGAGTAAGATGTGAGTTAGACAGGTGATTAGCTGGTGATAAGCGGTGGGTAGTGCGGCGGTGGCCGTTTATGGAGGGGGCATGACCCCGTCGATTGATTGGTCTCCCACAAGGTGTGTGTATGCCATATGTGTACCGAGTGCAAACAAAACACCCCCAACCAGCCCGGCGCATCACCACGTTTCCTCGTTGAATCTTTAGCAATTGATTAGCATTTCTCGATACTGACAGTCTCACTTCCCGTACTCTCTCTACCTATCATGTATCGCACTGTTACCTCTTTTTTCTCGATTCACGACAATCATTAGTATAGTAAATAATATTTTGTCCGTATGTTTCCAGTCTCACTCACTCATTGTACTTTATGATCCTGTATCCCACTTTTACTCCTTGCAATTTTCTCTAAATTCCCACGAGATTTAGTGTTTGGTTCCGCGAGACAGTCTCACTCTCACTTCCTCTGTTTTACCACTCTCTAGTGTATGTGTTGTGATCGGCGATCTCTCGAGATATTGATTGATTATATCGATTGATTTCAGTCGGACTCGATGTCGTCGACGTCGCACGTGCGACGCTCCATCGACGACGGACAGGTAAAGAGAGAGAGAGAGAGAGAGAGAGAGAGAGAGAGAGAGAGAGAGGAGGAGGAGGAGGAGGGAGAGGGGGAGAGAGTATTTTCCAGTCCGAAGCAGACCGGGACCAGCCGGAGGAGCTCGTCTACGAGGAACACGCGAGGGCCATCCCAGTCCCGGCCAAGAAGACGTCAGTTGTTTACTACGTTGTTTACCGATGACTACCTGACTACCACAAAAACAATTCAACTCCCACGCGTTTGTTGCGCTTTTCCTTGGTGTCCCCATGGAAACGCGCCTCCCGCCAGGCTTATTAGACCAGCTATTCTTCTCCTCTCAATATTTGTTTACCTGCGCAACCCTATGATCGATGCGGAGATTCGAATTGGATTATGTATATCCGCGAGCGTATCCTGTCCAATCTATCTCTCTCTCTCTCTCTCTCTCTCTCTCTCTCTCTCCTCGAATGTTTCATAGAGTCGTATTCAGTCTGTTCTAGCTTATCTGCATGGGATCTATTGACAGTCTGCGTATAGGTGCGGCCCTCTCTTTGCGCGTCCCGTATTATCATATTCCGAGGACCACCCACTGTGATTGTCCCATTATCCTTCTCTCGCAACATCCCCCCTTTCTATTTGCTCTCTTTCCTTATCAGCGTATTTGTCAGGTGATAGTCGGATTCTTTTGGAAGAAAAGCCCCTCTTTTCCCTTCTTCTCTCGCTTGTTTGAGCTGTGATATCGTATTCCACGCTCGTCGTTTCCACACTACAAACCAATCCGCGCTCGCATTTTTTTGTGCGACTTTCACATGGTTTCTCGAGGAATGTTGTTTACCTTTAGCCTCTTACCTTTGCAATTTGTCATTTGCATGGAAACCTGATCCATTTTTCTGGGCACGTTTTTTGGCGGGAATAGGAGAATTGTGAGACAAGGAAGGTGTGTAGGCGTTGTTTATTGGCATCGATTCTACCTGTGTAATTGTGCGCCTCTTTTTTGGCTATTCCTGCTACTTACTATCAGGAGATAAGGCGTTTGTGATTTTGGCTTACCACTCCACATTATTGCCTATTCAGATATTGATCGTATTCGCATTCATTTCTTGATTATTTTTTTCCACAAAAATTTCTATTATAATTGAATAATCTATTCATATATTCTATGAAACGTATTCGAAGTAAGAATTTGGAACCGGGCCAGAACTAATGTGACATGGTCTGAATTCCATTACGATTGAGATCTCTCATGTAGATTGTGTCTATTTTGTTTTATAGCTCAAAGTTTGGGCCACACCCAGGTTGCCAGTAGGTTTTATTGTCCCGGTTTGGGCAGAGAGAGAGAGAGAGAGAGAGAGAGAGAGAGAGATGCGCTGATTTTGTATGTTGTATGTGAGTGAGAGGAGAGGTAAGGTGACGAGGCTATAGTCACTCGTTTCCCCTTCAACGATCTCTCTTCCCATCGATTTCTAGCCGTGATTTGAGTCGCTTGAACGCACACTGTTGCATACAGTCTTCAGACTAATAACATTTCAGTGTTTCTACTTATAACTTATATACCTATAATACTTTTTTCCAGCGAGGACATCCAGTCGCTTCTATCCGTGTCCCTTCCGCTGGACTCACTGGATAAGTCTTTCGCCGAACCACCAACTGACGAGAGCACCATCATGGAAAGGAGGTGAGGATCTCTCTCTTTCTCTCTCTCCTTCTCCCTCTCCCTTTCTCTCTCTCTCTCCCTCCCTCCTCTTTCTCTCCCTCTCTCTCACCCTCCCTCTCTTTCAGTCTCCGTGCCATGTCCCCTCCCCTGGACCTTCCACCCCCACCGCCCTTGCCCCCACCAGCCACACCCAGCAAGACTGCCGTGAGTGAAACAACATTTGGAGATTTTGAACAAGTAGAACACAAGACTGTCTTCTGACGTGACGTGACGTGGGATTCTGACATGGGATGACAAAAAAGACCTGCCAATGAGGTGACGTGCTGTTTATAGACGCCCCCGAAGCTGTCTCCGATCCAGACATCTCTGGGTTCTGTAGGAGGATCCCTTGGAGGCAACGTGGTGCACTACGAACAGACCACCACCACGACTACATCCAGGAACGGAGAGGAGCCAGTCACCACTACGACTAGGGTGGTCAGGGAGGCGCCCGGAGCAAAGGTGGGGACAGAAAAAATAGTGATACTCATACTCATACTAAAACAAAAGCTGAACTTGGCGAATCGATCTCAGAATTCAGGAAACTATTTATGTGTTTACTTGGATGATAAATGATACATAAACAAGAAAAGTGGCATTCTTGCTTCAGGACCTGGTCGATGTGGACTCATCCATGAAGCGTCTCTCGCACTACGGTCAAGTCTACGCCGACGCCCCCAGGAGTCAAGTCATCCGGAGCATTGAGACCAGGGGTTCGTCGTTGTTTTAATCATTTTACTTTTACAGTACTTAATGTTGTATTCGTCAAAAAAAACAAACGAGAATAGGAGATTTAATCTCGCAGATCGTTTGCTCTGTAAGGTGGTAATGACCGGTTAGACTCTCATTCGGCTGGCAAGTAGCCCCCACCTCTTGAGGTGAGGTTCCCAGGGAGGGACAGACTGCGAGAGTGACGAGAGAGTGTGTGCGCGGAGAGGGACAGAGGCGGTAGGGGGTGGTGAGAGAGTGAGTATCGCCGCTGACCATCTCTGTCCGACCTTGGCTGTGTGTACACTCTCTGCGGATGCGGCAGATCTCGCATTGTTGTCCGTCTTAACACCTCTTCTATCGATTTATTGATCTCACTCAGATGAAAGATTGAGTTTCACTCGAGGGCTAGTCGTGCCTCGTTCCATTTCTCTATTATGTCCCACTCTAGTCTTGAGGTGCTTGCTAGAAGAAAAATCGAGAACGAGAGACGAGGGGGAAGAGTGAAATTCGATAAATCGCACTCACTCGCTGCTATTTGCGCATTGTCTTATTGCCGATGTCGCATTGCCGAACATTCCGGGATGTCACTCTCGTTCCATGTCAACTCTCCAACCGGTACTTGTCGGCTGTTGTTTTGTGCCAAGTGCTGATCGCAGGCGCGTGTATGCGTGTATTTCATTGATTTCTTCCAATGCCGAAGACGATCACTTTTTATGGGCTCTGAGCCTAGGCTCGATACCGTCTATTTTATCTTTCTTTATCGTTCTTCCCGTCACGCGAACGGGCGTACGCTTATCTACGCTTATCTAGCATTGTCCCCAGTGCTCGAT
Source organism: Rhabditoides inermis (assembly GCA_963966185.1). NCBI lineage: Eukaryota > Metazoa > Nematoda > Chromadorea > Rhabditida > Rhabditidae > Rhabditoides > Rhabditoides inermis. Next base: position 1,588,031 of record CAWZYM010000151.1, read on the forward strand.
TAGCACTTCCTTGGGAATTAATTGTGTTTCAAAGTTCTTAAAACGCTTTGATCTAGATAAGATGACGCGATTTTCTATGCGCACTCACCAGACTCTCCGTTAGTTTTTCATCCCTGTCCCACCAAAACCAGTTTCACACCGCGCATTTCGCTTTTACCTCGAAAAAAGAGAGAGTGGCGGTGTTCCATGGGCCATCGCAATGCAATGTGACGTTTTTCAGTGTTCCGAATCCGAGTGATGGATTGTAGGGTAGAGGTCAGAACCCCCGTACTTTTCTTGGTCGCAAGTCGCAACTGGTTTGACTTCTTTCACAGCACAGTGTCACACATTGATCGCTCGTTTTCCCTATCGGGATTGTTTGGTTATACGCATGCGTGGTTGGTTGGTAGATCTGGATTACACTCGCAAACTGTCGAATTAGCACCATTTTATCGCGCGTCCCCTCCGGCCCATTCCTATTCCAAATGCACCCAAACGCCCATTGAACACCGCGCGGTCTAACCATGAAATTATTCGCATTCAAAGGTACATTATTGATTAGACTTTTGATTGATGACATTGAATACTTACATGAATCGTTCATTATTGAAAAGTGCAATCGATGATTCATTGATATTGATTTCGACGAACTACTCGAATCTTTAATGGATAATGCAGTATTGCAGTATAGCAGTATTTCTGCAATACATTATGCTTACTATAACAGTTACTATAATAAATGCTTGCAGACATGCTGTCGTCTCCCCCGTCCGAGCCTCCGCCGCCGCCGCCGCCCCTTCTCACGACCACCTCCATCACTACCACACCCCTACCCAGCCATCCATTCATCACATCCGCCGCAGCATCACCCAACAGCGCCGCCGGAGGGGCCAGGGTGAGAACCACATTCCCCCTCCCCCCTATCTCTCTCTCTCTCTCTTTCTATCGTTCTCTCTCTCACACTTTTGAATTGTTTATATTATGATGATTTTGTTTCCAGCACACGTCTGCCTTCTCGTCTTCTGGCTATGGAGGCGACAGGGACATGCACAGGACAGTCACCACGACAACTCACACGATCGGCGGCGGAGGTGAGTAGCTCTCTCTCTCTCCCTCCCTCCCTCTCTCTCCTTCCCTCTCCCTCTCTCCCTCTTCCTCTATCTCTCCCTCTCTCTCTCCCAATCACCCTCTTCCAGACTCGCACCACAACGGCGTGAGTGGCCTCGGCGGCGTCGGAGGCTACGGCCACCAGTCCGCCACCCAGCCAGCGAGTATCAAGGTATTATACAACTAACATTTGAAAATTTATCGGATTTTGCGAGTGGCCAAGTATAACGACTTCGTATATCCAATTCGAAATAACTACCTCGTACAACTAATAACTATAAACTATCCCATTCACATAGACGATATGTCGAGTGCACCAGCAGATATGTCACGTCACTCATTCTCACAGCCTAGTTATGCGTGTTCTCATAGCCTCGAATCGACTCCCCCCCCCTCCAACTCGCCTTCTCAGAGTCAACGACCATTGAGAGGGAGGGGAAAAACGGTCGTTTGGGCCGTGTCTTGAGGGCGGATTGCGAGAGATTGAGGGCCACAACCACCCCCTATTCAAATCATTTCACGCCGCCGTCCCCCACTCCCCCAACCATACCGACAAGGTCGCCCTGCCGCACTCCTCTAATCACACGCTCTCTCGCGACTCTCCCTGTCTGCTCCTCTCCGATCGCGCAGTGTCTCGCGAGGAGGAGTGTGGAGGGATGGCCTCGGCGATATCTGTCTGTGAATCGGGTGCAGATCGGCTGGTCCGATCCAGCCTCGTCTGTCGTACCTGTGTCCTCTTGACAACTGACCAGTTCGGTTGATTCGACTGACAGGATTGCCACTAGAGTTTCCCCCGTGCCGCATCGGCCACTCCCTATATGTTATCATGGATTGCGCGGGCGTCGCATGCCCAGTGATTCACAGCCGCATTGCTCATATTTGGAAATCGTCGACGATTGGAATGTATGCACAGATACATACGCGTTTCCCCCCTCTATACAACTCATCGATTCCGGTGTGGAGCGTATATCACATTGGCGAAGCAGGAGCAGTCATAATATACCTTTATTAACTGCTCCCGTCTCATTTCCCTCTATGGAGGGAGCGGGTGTTCTAATCTCTCTCTCTCTCTCCTCCCGCCCCGCGCACCTGTCCCCCCTCATATGGTGTGTTTCAGTCAGTGTTTGCGCGGTAGCCCCCGAGGGGTAGTAATTGTTGTTGTCGTGTCCCTATGGCCTTTGTCCCGCGACCGCCCCCGGACGCGACCTCGAAATTTGCATACCGCGCAATACCCACTGTTCCGTCAAGTTCAATCGTATCGATTTATCGATTTTCTTGTTATTGCCCCCGGGCTATAGGTTTCGGGTGTCAGCAGCAGCAGCAGCAGCAGTTGTTGACCGGTGTGGCACACCTTGTTTGTCGACACGCTACCTGCGCACTCTCCGATCCGCGCACTCTCTCGCCACCCCAACTTATCTGATTCTCCCCTGTTCGTGTACTCTCTCGCTTATCTGCCACGAGTGCCCATATAGGGTCATCGTCGCCGCAGCTTGTTTGTAGTTGCATATACTGTGTATGTCACCCCCTCTCGTCTCTGCTATGGGGTCCTTCTGTTTCCTGTATGTTTGCTCTCTCGCCCTCTCGTCTCTCTCTTGCTACCAGCCACCAGCGAACGGACCATTCCCACCATATTTGATCACGGTTTCGGTTTCGCCTCGGCGGCAGTTCCGCGTCCTTTGTTCGTCGGCTGTTTGATATTTCATCCCAAAATTCCTGGCGGCTCACGCACCCGTCCCGTTTCTTCGAAACACGTTCGCGCAATCTCATTAGCACCCCTTCTTCATTTGCATATTTCTGTGACGTCGTCATAATCAAATTACGGAAGGTGGTTGTTTGCTCGTCAGTGTTTTGATGCGGCGCATTCCGGTAGAAGCTGCTCATTTGTGTGTTCCTTGGAGCTCAGGCGGAGCTCCGCCATTGTTCGGACAGGCTGCATTCCTCATTATCAATTCCTCGCTTTTCCTGACTCATGTTGTGGTACCATGCAATGCAATGTTTTGGTACTTTTACCTTTTGCATTTCCTATCTTCCTGTCTAGGGATGTTTTGAAGAACTTCATGTAGCTATTCTTTAGCCGCTCCCTTTTTGCCCGCTAGTTGCCATAGTAGTGAATAATTCCGTGCAGGTATCTGTGTGTAGAAAGAGAGCGAAGGCAACTAGGGGAAGCCCCTGCGGGCTTAGGAGGTTGCATAAATGCATATCCTCATTCCCACCTCTCTCTATTCCAACTATGGCGCACCGCGAGATCCTCGCTTCCATGTCTATGCCCCTACAACTGCCCCCCTCACCAACTCTTGTCAATGAACCATACTATACGCTTCCCGAAGTGAGTATCGTGCCGCACTACATACCATACTCTTACCGTACCCCGTTGCAGAGCTACAGTACTCGTGCGTCCTCGCGGGAGGACCTTTTGTCAGGAGCCACGTCGCGGGCCACTGTTCGCGAGATTCCCGTGCAGCGGGGAGCCTCCACACAGCCCCTCGTGCCATACAACGCGGGAGGATCCAGCTATCAGGTACGGTATAACACATTTCGGTTACTGTACATGTGTGTACGGTACTTTGTAGATGACGTCATCTTATCCGATCGGCTCGTCGTTCCCGCCTCTTGGAGGGGACGTGCAGGATGAGTACTACCGCAGAGAGGTGAGAGAGAGAGTTGGTAGACCATGTACTGGTATCGGGTGTTTTGCACGTTGCCATGTCATTTCCGCCGGAACTCTCGCCTCTCGCCTTTTGTCGCGTCGCGGCGTTTGCGAATTTGCTCATCTCCTCGACACACAGCGAGAGACTGTGAAGATGTGAGAGAGGGCAGACATGCCAGAGAGTATGAGGTAGAATGTAGACAGAGTGTACACAAGTAAAGGGGTAGTAGGAGTTCCCGGCTCTGGTTACTCGGTGTCGCTAGTTCACATCCGTCTGTGGAATATCGCATGGCTTTTAGCGCGCAACGTCCATTGATCCGCCCGCCGGTTTTTGATTTACGACAGCTATCTGGGAAGCCAGTTTTTCAGGCATTCGTTGTGTGATCAGTTTGTTTACTTGTTTGTTTGCAGGTGATGACTCGCACTATCATCACCCGTTCCACCGAGGCTCTCTCGCAGCCACCACTTAGGAGCTCATCTCCCATTGAGAGGTGGGCAATGTGACACTTCCATAGTACAGTCGACTGGCTGATCTGTCTTATTCACTTTCTCTCACGCGCGCTCGCTGCCATCCCATATTGCAAATGTCACCGGCCAGTCACACTTCCGCTCAGCGTTACGAAACGTAATAGTATGTCTCTAAACGTATACGTTCTCCAGATACATCTCGTATCCGGATCCGAACACGAAGGAGACACGCGAAGTGGACTACAAGATCACCTACCAGAAGAACCTCGAGGAGGAGGAGAGGAGGCTGAGGGAGATCCAGGACAACCGCCGCAGGGTGAGTGGAGAGGGAGAAAGAGGGAGAGAGAGGAAGAGAGAGAGACGTCGGTCTTTCTAGGAGGAGGAGGATCGTCGTCGTCGCGAGGAGGAGCTTCGCCGCGAGTGGGAGCTGAAGGAACGCGACCACATCGAGCGCATCCGCCGCGAGAGAGAGAGGAAGGAGCGCGACCTGGAGGGACAGCGGCTAGAAAGGGAGCGGTCAGTTATACCAGTTTAGAAACAGTAGAAACTAAGTATTGTTCAGCACTGAGATGGAGCGCATCGAGCGCGACCGCATCGAGAGGGAGCGTCTGGAGAAGATGAGGAGGGCGGAGTGGGAGAGGATGGAGGCGGAGAGGCGCGCACTCGAGGAGGCCGAGTTAGACAAGAAGAGGAGGCTCGAACAGGTATGTGCACCTGTCGTATCAATCGATAATCAATCCATCCAGGAGCGCCTTGAGATGGAGCGCCTGGAGGAGGAGCGTCGAGAGCGCGAGAGACTGGAGAGGGAGAGAGAGCGGCTAGAGAAGGAGAGGATCGAGAGGGAGAGAATCGAGATGGAGAGACTCGAAAGGGAGCGCATCGAGCGCGAGAGAATCGAACGGTCAGTACGCTCTGTAACACTAGTACAGTAATGGCATTAGCTTGCCCAACAAGTACATAAATTACACCAAACAGATAGAACCGTTCATTGTACATCATGTTTTGTTTGTTTGTTTATCAGCCTGATTCCGACATGTACATACAATGGTAGCATGATGGGTTATCTGGAAGCACACACAATCCTACAGTGGGGTATTGGGGCTCCTTGGCTGGAACAGTGCGGCGCGAGTCCTGACTGTTCATGGTAGATGGGCGTGAACATCGCGAAGTGACCAGTTCCGGATGCGAACATCATGTACATCACTCATGATTGAAATTCATCTAACCCTTTTCAGTGAGCGCATTGAAATCGAGCGCATCGAGCGCATCAAAAGAGAGCGCATCGAGAGGGAACGAGTGGAGAGGGAGAAGGAGCGACAGGTACGATATCAATCAATACCAATCGATATGCATGACCCGCTTACAGGAGGCCGAGCGTCTTGCGCGCGAGCGGGAAGAACTGGAGAGAATCGAGAGGGAGAGGCGGGAGCTGGAGAGGATCGAGCGAGAGACGCGCGAGAGGGAGAGGAGGGAGCACGAGCAGAGGGAGCGAGAGAGGCTGGAGGACGAGGAGAGGGAGAGACGCCGCAGGGAGGAGGAGGCCAGGGAGGCCGCCCTCCTCGCAGACATCGAAAGGAAGGCGCAGGAGAGGGAGCATCTGAGGAGACTGCAGGAGAGGGAGGAGATGGAGAGGCTCGAGCAGCTGCGACTCGAGCAGAAGAGACTCGAGATGGAGAGAGCAGAGTACGAGAGGAGGGAGAGGGAGAGGGCAGAGGAGGAGAGGAGGGAGCGCGAGCTGCTCGATGCACAGAGGAGGAAGAAGGAGCAGAGGGAGGCCGAGAGGATCGAGGTGAGTGAACAAGTAAACAACAAACAAACAACAAACCACCATTTGCAGGACGAGCGTCGCGAGCGCGAGCGTCAAGAGGAGGAGCGTAGGGAGCGCGAGAGGAGGGAGGCGGAGAGGAAGGCTATGCTAGACAGGGAGAGGAAGAGACAGGAGGAGGAGCAGAGGGAGCGACAGAGACTCGCCGACCTAGAGAGGGTCAGTGCCACATTCTCCATACGTTTCTCACAGCATACGTTTCAGGCGGCGGCGGAGCGCCGGGCGATGCGTCAGACGGAGGTGGACCGGGAGAGAGAGAGAGCCGAGCTGGAGAAGCGCACACTGGAACTGAAGGAGATCGAGCGACGGGAGAACGAGAGGAGGGAGAGGGAGAGGCTGGACGAGGAGAGGAGCATCCTGGAGCTGCGCAACCGGGAGAGGCAGAACCAGGAGATCCGCGAGCAAGAGAGGCGGGACGCGGCCGAGAGGGAGCTGAACAGGCGGAGGGAGGACGCGCGGTCCAGGGACAGGCTGGACATACTCGTCCGGGAGAAGACCGAGAAGGAGCGATTCGAGGCCGAGAAGAGGCGGCTGCTACAGGAACAGGTCAACGATACATGCTGTTTTAGCAAAATTAGTGCCTTATCACTCAATACATGGCATTCAAAACATCAAGACTACTCTGTTGACGTTGCTTCTTTCTAGGAGGCGCGCGGTCGCCGGCGCGGCGACATCTCGTCCTCCGATGTGATGGAGAAGCTGCTCCGCCAGCCCTACTTCAGCCGAGAGAACCTCTCCGAGCCACAGTTCACCACCAAGGTCGAGCGACAGGTGAGCGTGGACCTGCTTGTTTCCTTGTTTACCGTGTTGTTTGTAGGTGATCGAGCGCGTGGACCGCAACGTGTGGGTGGACGACCGGATGGTGCCCGCCCACTCACTAGATATCACGGGGGATGACGCCGGAAGGGTGAGTGGGAGGAAGGAGAGTGAGAACAAAGGATTCACCTGTCTGCGTTCAGGACCGCGGTTTCTCGCAGCGTGCGTCGGACGACTTCAACCGTGTCGGCTCGTCGCGTCAGTCCAAGATCCTGTCGATGAAGGAGAAGCGTCGCGAGTTCATCACTGGTCAGCCGTCGCAGGACCCCTCTGTTTCCATCGGTGGGCACTCTACTACACAACAACAACACCACACGCCGCGCTCCCAGTTTGTATGAGCAGTCCTGTCCACAGGCGTCGGCCGGACCGTTTTATTCTCTCCTTTACTATCACGGCTTTCGCTCACACAAACTGTGCCGCAGAAGCGTTTCTCTTTCTCTCTTCTCATTTGTTGTGTTGTTTATTTGTTCGAGTGCATGCGCCAACCACCGAGCATGCGAGTGTGTGTGTACAAACCCACCCTAGCACACCCACTGTATTCACCCCCGAAACGTATCCCCTCCGCATTGAAACGTACAATAACCCCGTGATTCTGATGATTCCCCAGACCCGCCCAGACTATACACACATATTACTGACCTCTCATCTCACTGCCTTATTGTCTAACTGCCCCACCCCTCATTGTTCCCTTAAAAGGGGCGGGGCGTCGCGGGGCGTGTCTCCTCTTTTTAGTGTCGTGCTCCGGCCGCGGCTGGAGTGCGGTGCGCAAGAAAAGAGGAACGCGTTCTCGCGGCGGGACCCTGCCCACATTTGAATCAGGATTACTCACTCTCTCATATTGTATTCATCCCACAACACAGAGCGATAAACACTTTTATCCAGACCGGCCCTTGTCTTGTACACACACACGTGAAGCATGTATTGGTGGTCGGTGGTTGGTGGCATGGCATGAAAGAAGAAACAAAACACACAAAACAGTACTACATGGTGATGGCGTTAGATGTGTTAGATTACGGTAGCGTGTTCAGACGAGCGGTTCCGCAAATCGACTGAAGACTTCACGGCGCGTGGGCGACCCGAAATGAGAGGACCTCTCCTGCAGAAGTTCAACACTGGAGAGTTCCAGCCGCTGCCGTACGGACGCGTTGGTCCCTCGGCCGCCAGCAAGGTACGGTAGCTCAAAAAGAGAGTACTGTAGAATGGTAACCGTGTGTGCTGTCGTTTCGTTTCGCGCTAATCACTCTCTGTCCACCTCCTCTCTAGTCAATGTGATCTAATCAGCCGGCGTGTCTCTCTTTGCTGTGTCCTAACCCCTCTATCCGCTTCGAACCCCGCCCCTTATCGCCCCGCCCCTCGCAGGAGTTCGACCGGATCGCGTCGGAGCTGGAGAAGAAGTACTCGGACTACAACATGCGGGGTTCGCGTCCGTCGCTCCACTCTCGGCAGAGACACTGGAGCACGTCCTATCTGGAGACAGACGTCGACACTGGACGGAACGACCTCGCCCAGACCACCAGAGAGGTGAGAGGCCCGCTTCCAACCAGCACTCTGTTCGTGAACGTTTGTGGCATGTCCCAGCTTCTTGTGGTGTCTGGGTACGGGGTACTGTAGGCAAAGTGAGTACTGTAGGTGTATTAGGTATACGGTATTCAGGTGGAGGAGACGAACATGGATGAGGTGCACAAGAGGAGCGGCAGCGTGGTCGACTACCACAGGCAGAGCAGAAGGGATCAGGTAGATAATTTATTGATTAGTATTGATTGATATTGATTGATTAAGGTGGAGCACCCGCAGGAGACGGGAACCTCACACTCGCGCAGCAAGAGCGCCGACTATCTGATGGACAGACGGTGAGAGAGAGAGAGAGAGAGAGAGAGAGAGAGAGAGAGAGAGAGAGAGAGACCACCCACGTTTCAGCCTCCGCGAAGAAACGGCAGCCCCGGAGAACGAGTTGCAGAAGACGCAGGCGGGCTCTCCCCGCCACGCCTCCCCTCGCGTCTCCGAACACGAGCTGCGCTTCCGGAAGTCGACCGAGAAGTTGCTGGTTCCCGACTGGTACCGGGAGAACCGCCCCACCGGCAGGGCCACCGACCTTGACCAGGGAACCATGCCCAGGTACTGTACGGGTACTGGAGATTACTATATTATACTGTGGTGCACAGAACACTGTAACAAAGAATACTGTAATGTCGATCAGTACTGTGTTCAGAGAGTACCAGCGTGACCGCTACACCTCGTCGTCTTCCCAGCAGCAGACTCAGTTCCGGCCCGCCTCTTCTGTCTCCTATAGACAACAACCGCAACAACAACCCCTAGGGGGAATGGACATGCGCGGAATGTTCGACAAGTACAAGGTACCGTACTTTTACCTTACCGTATTTTTATTCAAAGTACCGTACTGTAGGACGAGGTGGAAGACTTCCGCCGCTCGCGCACCTCCCTGCATCAGCTTGGCATGAACACATCGCAGGACCCGAGTCAGCCGCAACGACAGGTAGTCGCGTTGTGAGGCGCCGCGCCGGTCGGGCCCCGTGTTTTGCGGGCGCCCCGAGGGGATCCCCTGCTTGTGCATTCTTCTTTCTCCTACCCTCTGTGCCACTACGCCCCTATCGCACCGCATGTTTCCTCCCTATTTTACCCTATGATATTATCATTTACAACAGCTCATCTACTTTGCAAGTGATTGTGATGCCGTTTTTATGGTTGTGTACAGCGAAGACTGCCGATCTAATATCGAAATCTATATACTGAATTATGCATTGTGTAATAAAGGAATTGATGATGACTGATCGCATGGTTGAATGGTTTCCGTTTCCGTTTTCCCCGTCGCACTGCTAGCCTCGCTACCCCTGGGCACTCCTTCCCCTCTCCTTCCCTACCTGCTTGCAAAGGTGTCGTTTCGCTGGTTTTGGTTTAATCTCCTTGATTTTATCACATTCATAGTGGTTACAGGAACAGGAGGAGCAACGCCCCATTCCCATTCCCGTCCAAAGAAGATCTCTGTCGACTGATGTGAGTGTATGAAATAAATAGGAAAGAAACACCCAAACACACTACATGTGTATGTGTGCGATATCCGGATGGGTGCAGGGCGGGAGTGACGATCTCGGTTGCAGCAGCTGTCGCCGCGCGCGCCGTCGGCCGAGCCAGGCAGGGCGCTGCCCGGGTACACGGTCAGCAAGGTGCCGAGTGCGTGGGACCTAGCACAGATGAGGCGAGTACTCCCTCCCTCCCTTCCTCCCCCATCCAACACATTCCAGCAAGTCGCGGCGAGTCGTCGAGGTCGCCGACACGTTTGCCGGATCCAAGAAGGTCACCGGATCGATGGGTGCGTCATCTCTCTCTCTCTCTCTCTCTCTCTCTCTCTCTCTCTCTCTCTCTCTCTCTTTCCCTCTCCAACCCTCCCTCTCTTTAGGCGAGCTGGCGCACCGCTACGGTGGTCGCGTGACTCTGGAGGAGGTGCTTGACAGTGTGTTCCGCAGCGTCCAACCGACGCAGCACAGACAGCAGGGGTGAGCGAATCGAATAGTAACTTGGTAGTGGTAGTGGTGTGTTGCGTGCGTCACAGCTCAAAACAAACGGGCGCCGAATTGTAAATTTACCGTTTACTATATATAAAAAATGTTCATGTTAAAGGACTCATTAGAATTATAAAAAGCGTTTGTTATTCAAAACATATGTTCCAGTATGCCTCCGACTTCGCACTCTGGTGCCTCCATCTACACTCCCAATCCACAACTCATGGAGAGAGCAGCCAGGGAACCGGAGAGGGCGGCCGAACTACTGCAGGTAGAGAGAGAGGGAGAGAAAGAGGGAGAGAGAAAGAGAGAGAGGGAGAGAGAGGGGGGAGAGAGAAAGAGAAAGAGAAAAAGAGAGAGAGAGAGAGAGAGAGAGAGAATCCCCATTTCAGAACGAGACCCTCTACGTGCGGTGCTCGTGCTGCCAACGCACCGCAGAGCTCTCAGCAGCCAGACTGAACTATGTCTCCTGCAAGCACTGCTACACGTACTACTGCGGGCGGTGAGTGTCAATCGATAAATTGATCGATAATCAATCAATACTCAGTGAGTGCCGCCTGCGCGATTGGTCGCGACACGCCGGCCGATGCTCATTTGCCAGAATCAACACACTATGCAAAGATGTCATCATCAAGGTAGGAGAGAGAGAGGGGGGAGAGGGGGAGAGGGAGGGAGAGAGGGAGAGAGAGAGGGAGAAAGAGGGAGAGAGAGAGACTCATTCAGGTTCGCTCGGACCCTCAGGCGCAGTGGGCCATGTCTCGCGTGGCGCGAGAGGGCTACTCCAAGACCGGCAGAGGTGAGACATACAAATCATTCCACTCTCTCTATCTCTCTCTTTCTCTCTCTCTCTCTCTCCTCTTATCTCTTGCTGTCTTTTTCGTATCTCTCACTCTAGCTCCTAGCGGCTTGTCATGTCATTTAAAACACAAACTTCTACTATATTCATTGAGGTTCGGTGAACGTCCGCCTGGGCTCTCCTCAACTGGCGCAGGCATATGTGAGCCATGGATGGGCCGCCCTCGCACCCATTCCAACCAACAGGTGAGTGGGGGGAGAGGAGGAGGAGGAGGAGGAGGAGGAGGAGGAGGAGGAGGAGGAGGAGGAGGAGAAGTGTGCACCTTTGCAGACTTCTCTTCTACTACACAGTGGCTGCTCTGGTGGAGGAAAGGAAGGAGCCCTCTCTCATCGCTCTGTGCAGCAAGTATGATCCAAAGTGAGTGATAAATGAAGTTGGCATAAAGAAGTCACAATTTGCAGGGACAAGTTCATTCTGTCTGTCTCTATCATTGCTGATATTGAACAGTGCCCGCAGACGCCGCCGCCTGAGAGGGAGGAGTGGGTGCAGGTGGGTTGAGAGAGAGGGGGAGAGGTGGAGAGAGAGAGAGAGAGAGAGAGAGAGAGAGTCCTTTTCGCAGGCGCCACAGCCCCAGCCGTCTGCCTACCAGCCGCAGGACCTTCGAACTCTCGTTCCCACCGACGTCTGATACTGCCATCAACATATCCTTATATCCAGCTCACTTACAAACACTGCTTATTAGTTTTCATTCTTATCTTATACTTCCTGCTAATTTGCAAATATGTTGTTGTGTCCATGATCATCAAGTGCCAAGAATGTTCTAATAAAAACGTTTATAAAAATGTTGTCTCGTTCACTGATTCAACTTCAATTTTCGAAGAAATATGCGATCATACCATGTTTGTGATAGAACAATTGTAAACTAAATTCACAATTTTGTTAGTTTTTTTTGGTCTGATTTCTCACGCACAAACGCGTCATGTAAACAATCGATTACCTTTTCTTTTTTATATGCGCATCGCAGTATAAAACTACATTGTGATCCTATGTGAACAAGATTCTTGAAACTGTTTATTTCTTCTTCGGTCTAATCTCTAACACACAAATGCGTTTTAACATGAACTCTTAAGTTGTAATTTTCAATCATCTTCTTTCTCGTTCTTGAATCGGCTTTACTGAGCGGGAGAAGGAGCAGAAGGAGAAGGAGCAGTCGGGGGAGCAGCCGGAGCAACGGCGTTCGTCACCTACAGTATGACCACAGTACAGTACCCCTACCGTATCCCTTATTCAGAGTACAGTACCCCTACCGTACCTGTTGTTGCGCCATCTGGATGAGAGGTGCGAGTTCTGGCTGTGTGGCTGCCCTCTCTAGGAGAGCCGCCCTGGCTGCCGGGCCAATGCCTCCCTTCGCAGCTGCCCGCATCACAGTACGCACGCTAGAAGGTATACGGTACTATATAGTAACCGCTAGATATATGGTAGAATACAGTACCATAGGCGAGTCTCCTCGCGAAGAGATTTGATGCGTTTCACCTCGCGAATGGTGAGAAGAACAATGAGTGCAGTGAAGAGATTGAGAGCAATCGGAACCCAAGCAGCGCCCATTGCCCACACAGTCGCTGACACTGCTTCCTAGAAAGAGAGGGGGAGGGGGGGGGGGGGGAGATGGAGAGAGATGATGGCAGGAGAGGAGGGATACAGAGACAGACAGAGAGAGGGAGAGAGGGCGGAACGGAGGGAGAGGTGGAGAGGGGGAGGGGAGAGAGAGAGAGAGAAAGAGAGAGAGAAAGAGAGAGAGAGAGCACAGTATGCGTACCTTCTTGCATGTATCGAATCCGACGCCACTCATCTCTCCTTTTTTCCACTCGACTGTTCGGTGGAAGGCAGGCAACAACAAATGACAAAAACTAGACTGTTTCAGATTTCTGAATTTCAAACGCGTTTTCAGTTCGCACATATTTATAGTGTTCTGCCTTTCGTGTGAACAACAATTATAGCAATCGCCTCTCGCTGCCCCTGTCTTCTCAACTGCTTTCTCTCCTCTACAACACTCTTCAAGCATCTGTAAGGCAATGACGAAGTAGGCTCCCATAATGATGGTCATCAGAACAGCCAGATAGAAGGCAGACAGCAGCAGTAGAGAGACGACGAGCAGGGAAGGCGAGCACGCATACTGCAACACACATACACACATACACATGTCTCACGTGCATCCTTACGATCATGACATGTATATGTTGACTTGTACAGAGCTGACCAGGCAAAGCAATAGGAACGATTGACATGCTATCTCTGTAGATGTATTTACCGGGGCGAGATAGAGAGAGAGGGGGAGGGAGAGAGAGAGATCTCACGCTTGGATCGTCGAACATGCTCATTCTATAGTAGACTCCGCTGAGAACGCACACGAATCCGAAGCCGCTCCTGGAGAAATGCAATGACTTCCTCTTTTAGCATTTGTGTTTTGTGTGTCCGGAACTCAAAAATAGCCACACTCCTGCGCCAATCACCTAGTACGGAATCTGAATGAAATTATCAGCAGTGCTGGCATATGTAATTGAAATGATAGGAAATTTTCAGATCGTCAGCGTAAAGCGCATGATAAACATGTTCTGGACGGTTATCTGGAATGTTTTCAATGAAAACGTTAAACAGCAGGGGTCCAAGACATGACCTTTGTGGAACGCCACAATTAACAACACGCGGTGAAAAACGTTTTGAGCCAATCATGATAGACTGTTTGCGATTTTTGAGAAATTCGATTATCCAGCCAAGTGCGTTTCCGCGAAAAACGATACATAGCGTAAGTTTGTCAAAAAGAAGATTGTGATTTATAGTATCAAATGCTTTCTTGAAATCAAAATAAATACAATCGATAACAAAATCGGATGATGTATGTTTGCACCAGTTCATATGACATTCAATGAGCTGAGCATTAGTGGATCGATTTTGGCGAAAACCAAACTTTTTTTTCGAGAGTGAGCTGTGCTGTTCAAGTATTTTGTGATCTGCTGAACACAGATTCTTTCCATTACTTTGAAAATACTACATGTGAGAGAGATTGGTCTGTAGTTGGAGACAGATTCGCGTGATCTTTTCTTAAAAGAACAGTGGCGCATTATTTTCGACTTTGGATCATAACTTGAACCATTGAAATTCAAAACAAACAAAAAAATAACGATTCAAAGCTGTTACCGCGTTACCACACCAATTACCACAGATCGTCCCGCTAAGCAGTTATTCAGTTAAAATTTTTGACCAAAAAATTTGACCTTCTCGAATGCTCTTCTAGATCGTCATTGGCCAGAGCCGACTTGACGCCAAAAAAATTTGGTTTAATGTTTTCAACTGAATAACTGCTTGACCACACGAAAATAGGCGTTCAAATGTGTGTTTTGGGGGGAAGCTCCATTGTCGCGGGGCCGATCGATATTGTGATCGCTTCAGTAAAGAAATCAGTTCTCGGGAAAGGCAGCGGTCTTTGCGCGTGATGATGCGTGGCGCAATGGAAAAGACTGTGGGCTACCACGCTCGCAGCCACGAGTTGGTTCGATTTCTGTTTGCCACTTTGCCTGAAACATGCATGCACGTCGGTGCGTGGTGATTTCGTGCGAACTTGAAAATTTCATTACCACACGGTTCTGATTGTTCTGATATACGCCTCTGTTCCTTTAAACATCGGCTTTACCCAAGCTTTTTTCCAAATAGATGGGATTTCTCGAACGGACATGGACATAGCGAAAAGATTCGTCAGTGGAACGGAGATGGAATTGGAATGAACTGTTTGTTTTAGAAACACATTATTTATGCCATCTGGAAAAGTGTTATACTTAAAATCAAATAATCAAGTTTGGAAACAATTTTATGAACTCCAATGAATGTAACTTCGATCGAGGTGAGTGCGAGAGTTTAGGCAAGTCAGTGCCAGGTGGCGATATTGCGATATACCGAATCAAAATAGTCAGCAAAGATTTCGCATTTATCGAGCGTGCCGTGGATGAATTCGCCATTTTGACAAACTGCGCCGATGCCACCGTCGAGATTCGATTTATTTTGAACATCGCGATAGAAGGCTGATTTATTACCATTAAAAATTAGTTTAGCCTCTCGCTTGCAATTCCAAGTATGTATTGTTTTGCGTAGGCGATGCTGTGATCTATCAGATTGAATAGAGTGGGGTCTTGTTTTTGAAAGTTTAATCGCCTGTCGCTTCAGCTTTTGTAGATAAGGAGGCAATAAGCGGGGGACTTATATCAATCGATTTTCCTCTGGGCCTGTGTGCACATTAGTGTTGTGGCTAGGGATTGCGCCCGTTGAGATGATCTGTTCCGGGTGGTGGTGAAATGATTTTAAGAAAAAAACTGTTTGTTTTGATTTTTTCCTATCAGCATTACCTAAACTCTTTTTCATTTTCACACGAGCAAAACGTTTGGCGGTGACCGGAATCGAACCCGCGAAGCTCGGAGGTCACAACGCAGCGCACATGTACTGAGCCATGAAGCACGTAGAGGACATGTGTTAGGTTATTTGACTTTTAAAGGCACAGGGGCGTTTAGTGTTACCAAGGTTGATCGAAATTCACTTATGAGAACTTGGCAAAAATGATTGCACGTAGCGGGAATCGAACCGGCGTAGCTTGGTCCGTGAAACGTGAGCGTTACCACAACAATACAACCACATGTGCTGTCGAACTCATATCGACGTGATGCGCACAGAGCTCAACTTTTGGATAAGCATTTCGGCGCAAAGTTCGAATTCGCCTTACCAAGCTTCGCACGTGCAGATGTTGGTAAGCGTGTAGGTAACGCGGAAACACCGTTCTTTCACGTTTTCTTTGATTGTTTCGTGTATATATGGCTCAAGCAATGTTCCAAAGTCAAAACTAAGCGCCACTGTGCCTTTAATAATACTCTGAGTCAAAAAGTCGCCTGTAAAAAATATTTCTAAGTCCAATAAAAGTACATTCATTATCTTTTGAAGGACTTCCGCAAAAAAGAGTTCGTTTTATCCAACGTATTGCAACAAAAGCTCATGCATTTTTATCAACCGAAAAAGTAAACAAACCTGCTCCAACAGTTGATCGATCAGATACTAACGCCAACTTTTAGGACTTATCGAATAGTTGTTTATTCGTTATCCTTTTTGTCAATCTACGAATAGTCGAATAGTTGTTTTATATTTATTCGTTATCCTTTTTGTCAATAAGCAGGATAATGGCGCCGAAAGATGATAATGTTATGTCGGACAACAACGACTGTAACTCAAAGAATAGTATATTGTATTGATTTTGTGACGAATCAGAGAGAATTCCACGACTTGTCAGGCCCTGTCAGCCAGAAACGACACGGCCGAAGCAAGCAAGCAGCAGGTAGGCGTTACTGATTTTATCCTGTGCTGTCTCTGCAGTAGGTGTCATGAATGTCAATATAAATAATTTGTCACAGTTTACACTGTGCAACACATGAAGTACGAGAAAATTCATTCAACAAATCAGCGTATCAATATGTGAAACTACCGGTGTCAACTAATATCGATTGATGTCCGGAAGAGGCGAGGGCGAGTCTGGGGAAGGCACTTGTTAACACAAATCCACGTTTCCTTGATAACTTTGAAATCGAACATTCGTAATTGATAGTGAAAGTGATAGGACGTTTAAGTAAAACGACGGACTAGTCCCCTCTGAAATGAAAATTATGTTGTTTTTTTACTGAAAACAAAAAAAATTGACTCCAATGAGCAGATAGAAAAAAGTTGCCACGCAGAGAAAGAAAGACGATGACGGGTTTGCAACCTGAAAACACTCATATTACAAATATTGCGAAATAGCTTTCGAAATCAAACTTACATTTGCACAGAGTTTCGCCAAGAAATCGTTACAAAGCCAGTAGCTGCCAAGAACTAGCCTAAAGTTATCAGTGATACTGCGAAAACTAACTACATTGAGGAATAATGAATAGACTGCTCACCACCCAAACCTTACGACGTGAAAAAGTTTGGAGCCCAGCCTGTTTCCACCATAAAGATCATCTAATATCAGATAAGCTGGCGAGAACACCAACCATACTGTGAACTGAAACCTATTTAAATGGATACTAAATCAATCGATGTGAATCACCATAGCGCTGGTTTGCCAATACCACTGCAGAAGACCATATATGGGAGAACCCAAGAAGAAGAAGAAAAAGAAAATTTCGATCCAAGTAGGTGGTGTGGATATTTCCGGTTGTTGCGGCATCCTATTATGAAAATAACAAGGGACTTATGAATTAACAGAAAGAAAAGAAAACTGTAAAAGAATTGAGTGTGGCACTGATATGGATTATCTCAAACTTTTGATAAAGTTTCCCATTTCTCAATCGCAGATAAGAAAAAGCCGTGTGTTTATCTGGTAGTCACTCTCCTTTTTCAATATTGAAAAACACCACCTAATCTATTTCGCAATCACAAACGTCAAGAAAAAACATAACTATATATTTATTTCATACTTTGATCAAATCAACAACACTCGCAGACTAGCTGGGGGCAAAAGCAACAACCAACGAAAACACAACGATAGCAATTCCACTCACAACTGCGGCACCTGAACAAGAAGATTCGTGCGATATATGGTAAACAGGGCCTACCGTACTCGACTCTAACATTCAAACATTCGCGGCGGGACCTAGTTGATGAACTGCAGGAGCTTGTCAGCCATCGCCCTCCCCGTCTCGGATGACAAATGGATGCTCGCACTGCTTGTCGTCGATCACCACCTGACCCTTCGGAAGTCGTTCCACCATCTCCAGGCCTAGACGACGTGGGTGGGTCCTCATCCCTTCCTCCCTCTCCCTCTCCCCCCCCCCCCTCTCTCTCTCTCTCTCTCTCTCTCTCTCTCTAACCGTATTCCAGCGGGCACCATCCGTCCTCCGCGCCGTAGTAAAAGTGGACGAGGTCGCGGCACGAGATGAGAGACGTGTCCAGCTCACAAACCTGGAAGGGATATTTCAGAGAGGGGAGAGGAGAGGGGGAGAGAGAGAGAGGTAGGAGACAGAAGGAGATAGAGTAAGAGAGAGGAACAGCCACGTTGTTCGAGCTCGTCGTTGCTCATGTGGACAATGTTGCGGAATACGTGCATGTGGGAGAAGCTGTGCAGCCGAATCCAGCACCTCCGGCGGCACGGACGGGCCTGCGACAGTATCAAAGCAACAGGATATGGTGCATTGTCGTCAGTGTTTCCCTTCTCTTCTGCCCTCTCTACCTCATCTCTCTTTTCTCCCAATTGCTCGCATTCTTCCCTTTTATCTCTTCACACTTTCCTTCAAAACGCTAGTGTATCGGTAAAGAATTCTGAAGAGAGTTTTGCGTGACTGACCAGTGAGATTCCAGCTCAATTCAATTCAATTCAATTGTTTATCATTGCGTATTCAGAAAACATATGGGGACAAAAATATGTGGCTGTAATAAGTGGTGCAAACGTATTTTGTGATTAAGATCAAATCAAAGAATGGTACTTAAAACAGATACAAATGCGTATGGGACAATACAACAGACATATGTATAATGAAATGAATGTGCTCTGTTGCATATACTGGGGAGCCCGTGCCCCGTAACGATCAGGAAGCGCGGATGCGAGATGGTTCAATCATGCATTTTCTAACCTCCTCTTTGTAAGAAACCGGTTGTCTCTGATAGCTATAATGTTAGATGGTAAGGAATTCCATATTCGAATTTTGCGGTGAATGAATGTCTGTGTTCTAACGGACGGATCAAAAGAGGGTACGATTCGGTGGCAGTGAGAGTGTCTCGATGATGTGGATATGATATTATAGATGGCGGATGAGTCAAAGACGGTGCGACCGTGTACAATTTTATGTATGTAGGCAATATCATTGACTGCTCGTCGTGACTCGAGAGTCTCCAAGCCTAGCAGGCAGAGTCTGGCAGAGTATCCTAGATTGAAAATGCCATTTCTATGGCAGATTCGTCTGATGAAATACCGTTGAACGCACCCTCAATAAGATTCACTGAGCGCACATCGGTGGGATTCCAGAGCTCAGTACAGTACTCCAGCTTACAGCGGTAATATGTCACAAATGCTTTGCAAAGAACGGCTAAGCTGCGGGTACGTATGCTCTTAGGAAGTCATTGATTCCCCAAAGTGTGCGATCGACAATGCGTTTAATGTAGTCATCGAAAGAAAGGCGAGTAGAGATATACACACCAAGATCTTTAACACACTCTGGGGTTTCTAGAGTCACTGTGCCAAGGGAATATGCATACAGCGGATTTCGCTTGCCCAAGTGAAGAACCTGTGTTTTGCTAGCAGATATGGTGAGACCCCACTCAATCGACCACTCAGAAACACAGTCGACTGCTTGCTGAAACATAGTGCGCGCGGTGAGATCGAGGGGACAGAACGCGTAGGACACTTTTAAATCGTCAGCATACAATGCGCAGCGAACATAGTCCGGCAAACAGTCGACAATGTTGTTAATAAATACATTGAAAAAGAAGAGGCCCGAGACAGCTCCCCTGAGGAACACCGCAATTCACAGTGCGTGGGGAGGATAGAACACTGACTGACAAGTACCACGCGTTGTTCTATCGCACAGAAAAGATTTGATCCACGCGAGTGCACTGCCGCGAACACCACGTGAGTGGAGCTTCTTGAACAACATGGAATGATTTATGCAATCAAACGCCTTTTTGTAATCTACATAAAGGCAGTCGACTACTTGCCCGTCGGTGAGATCACGCGACACCACTGGGCATGACACTCGACGAAGCTGTGCGCATGTGGATCGGCCCGCGCGGAAACCGAATTGGCGAGAGGTGAGAAGGCAGTGTTTTTCAAAGTGCTCTGTCATCTGCGCCGCGCAAATCCTCTCCAGCAGTTTGGAAAGTGTGGCAGTGAGAGCAATGGGACGGTAGTTGACTACCTCACTCTGGGACTCACCCTTGTGGATGGGTCTCAACATACCCTATCTTCCATATAGGAGGAACGACACACGCGGAAAGAGACTGCTGGAAGAGGAGAAAGATTGGAGTGACTACAGAGTCTACAGTGTGCTTCAAGAAAATATGCGTTATCCCATTTGGTGACGTATTGATTTTTGGCGCGAGTGAGCGTATTGTTTTGGCAATGAGAAATGTGGGTAATGTGAAATTGATTGATTGAATGGGAAGAATCAGTGAGTGGCGCACCAGACGGGATTGGTAGATTAGATTAGAATACACTGAGTCAAAAAACTCTGAAAAAGCCTCTGCCTTCTCACTCTCATCATGAATGTACACGCCATCAGCAGAGCTTATTGGGCCGATTCCATCTGCGGGGTTCAGCCTGGATCGAACGTGGTGAAAGAATTTTCTCTGTCCCTTAGAGAGCAGACTCGACTCAAGCTTGGTGTTCCATGCGTACAGCGCGCGTCTCAGATCTGCCTACCAGCCACTTCTTGAGTGCTTGAGTCCAAAGGGCAGGTAGTCGACCCACCAGGTGAGCGACTTGGACAGCCAGTCATTCGCGTCCAGCGTCTACATCAACACAGTCCTTGGACAGCCAGTCATTCGCGTCCAGCGTCTACATCAACACAGTCCAGTCCAGACACGAATTACATTCAGCTTATATAATGAAATCTGTAGTGAATAGTGATATTTAATTTATACGAATCGCTGTATAATGCAGCCATGGTGAAGTTTGAATCTTGAATGAATGACTTCGATGATTCACCATCTCATAAGCAAACAAATACTGCCCCCTTCTTTCTCTACACAGCGATACCTACACTTATATGTCTATTATTCGAGGGAATTTCTTCACTCTTAACACAGTAGACATAAATCGATAACCGCTGATGAATGGGCAACCGACCGCAAGCAGTCTGCGCAGTCGGATTCCATTGGGGGAGGTGGCCATGCGTTCGACAGTGGGGAACAGACCGACCGCCTTGCGCAGACCAAGGTCGTCCTTCACGTACGGCACGATCCTGCACGAAAGGCACGCGTCTCTTATCTGCTGGCGACACGGAGAGACGTGGACAGTGAGTGTGTCTCACCTCAGCATCATGAAACTGCCGATCGAGTGTCCAAACATGTATACCCTGTGTCCCCGGGGCAGGTACTCCCTCACAAAGTCCAGCTTGTGCTACGTGATAAGGGATATTCAAGAGTGTATATTCTAGCTTCCTGGTTCCGATCAGCTCAAGGGCGACATCGATTCCATTCTCCCACGTAGCTACCGCCTTCGAGTCGTTGTGGATCCGCACGGCCACCGAGAGGATCCTTGACGGACTCCTCCGTTTTAACGGCGGGCCGGAGCCCGACATCACATTCAACGAGGAGAACACATTTCCAGCGGACGAGCTCAAGCCGGACAGATTCGAGATGATCGGAATCAAGAACCCGTTCCGACTACACCCGGCGGGAGCGGTGCTAGGAATTTGCATCGGCGCCAATGACAACAACATGATCGTCGAGCTGTGCGATTATGATCCCGGGCAAATTGAGGCAGGACTTGCGGTGAGTGGAGAAAGACGGTTCCGAATATAATTATATGATCAGATACATCTCCATCGATAACACGTCCATGGAGTGGTCGACAAGGAAACTGAGGATGAACAAGACGCCCTGGTCGGTTCCTAGGCACTTTGTCTGGGTGCTTGGATTGAGGCCCACTCTGGACGCCTTGAACAACACGGAAGTGACACTCGAGCTGTCCAGGAACCATACCAACCCAACCAGCATCGTCACGTTCTGGAGGGCAGACAGATTCGTGTATCTGCCGCCGATTGCGATGGAGAGGAAGCTGGCGCTCGTCCGAAACGCCTACACGCCCCATGGAAGGAGTGCAACAAGATGACGGTGTTCCAACCGGGCTGCCCGACGCCGGTGACAGCGGCGCTGTCGCTAACCAAGTACTTCATCGACAACACATCCGAGAAGAACCGCTGGACCGCCATTGTGGCTCGACCATTCCTCTACCCAGGCCGCTTCTTTGCGGGGAGCCTGGCCTGCAAGCAGGGAAGGGAGGATCTGAGGAACGAACTGTCACTGCTCACACAAGGACAGCGAATGGAAGAGGTCTTCGCATTGGAAATTCACGCACTGACGCAGGACGAGACGCAGTGGCTGGAAGACAGATGCGGCGCCTTCACCCGCTTCGACGAGGAGCTCTCCGGGCCGCGGATGCAGTGCGTGAGTTAGGGAAAATATTATCGGATATTAAAGGAACAGTGGCGACTTAATCCTGCAACTAGCTCTCTTGAACGCGCATTACCACTCATGCAAAACATTTGCCGTAGACAGGACTCGAACCGGCGAGGTCTGTGCCACTACGGCGCACACACGCATTGAGCCACATAGTAAGTGATCGTGCTTCTTTCGTCTGGAATTATGTGGTTTTTTCCCATTTCTGCAGTATTGAAGAGTTCAACGGAATGGAAGTCGTGGTGGGACCAATTTTGAGTTTGAAATAAAATATTGCAACAGCGTGTTGCAACATTTGAAAGCAACGGGTACTCGTTGTTCTTTCTCAAAAATCGATTAAGATTTTGATTTATATGATTCTTTTAAACATTCCGAATCAAAAATAAGTCGCCAGTGTACCTTTAAACGTGTGTTTTCAGACCTTCAGTGCAGCGCTGACGGCATTGCACATGTCGGAGCAGGAGCACGAGGACAACAAGACCCGAGCGATGAAGGTGGCCTGGACGAGGAACGACTCGCCCCTGCTCATGCCAGTGATCGAAGTGGATCAGACTCGGCAGGGATCTGGGTGGGAGCCGATGCGGAGACTCGTCGTGTACCCACCGGCGGGAAGAGGAGGACGTCCAATCATCCTGCGAATCGTGTCCGCTCACTACTCAATATCCGGCGCTATGAAGAAGGTCAAGATGGTCACCGTCTGCGAGCTGTGGAACAGTGGGCGATCTGCTGAGTGGAAAGATCTTCTACAGGATCTGCGCCTCTCCGTAAGCCATCAGTACGATGCTACATGAACTGTGTGCAGAAGAGAGATGCGATATGCAATGTCCGATGGACAGGAGTTCCGTGAGTTGTGAGAAGTGGAGAGAGGAATTATTTAATGAATTTCAGCCAGACTCATTGAGGACAAGAAGGTGGCGCTGAAGAACGGCGCCATGGGAGAGACGACCCTCATCGACATCACCTCAGTGATCGGGGAGATGCTCAACCGCGTGGAGGAGAAGCTCTCCGACGAGGAGCGAATCGCCGTCCGAGAATACCTGGAAGGTAGTAGCATACAACAAGCATTATTATGTATACAACCACATTCTACCCATAATGTTTAGGCAGGGAGCGACGTCGAGAGGCGATTCGCAAACCGGAGGCTCTGCAGAACATGTCGAAGAAGGAGGCGGACGAGTACCGCATCAGTGAGCGGAAGTGCTCGAAGAAGTCAGGAGCGGTGATCCGACTGCTCATGGACCACTGCTTTCCCCCATCATGCTTTAGAGAGGAGTGGGAGACGAGCGGCAGCTGCCCCCGCACAACACATGCGGCAAGAAACATTCTCAAGCACTGATGCACGGGAACACCGGAGTGCCGACGTTGCTGCTCTCGGGCGCGAATGTGTTTCTGGCAACACTCAAGTTCACCTTCCGCTCGCACCCTGCCATCATCGAGGTGATCTCGAATCTATTCTACAACCAGAAACTCAAGCCCGGAACACTGTCGCGAGACAGGACCATGCTGCTCGATCTGCTGAACAAGAGACACGACGAGCTCCCCATCGTGTTCATCCACAACCCGCATCCGGACAAGAAGGCGCAGGATAGCTTCTCGCGTTACAACGAGAAGGAGGAAGAGATCGCGGTGAACGTGATCTGCGACTTACACGGGAAAGGTGAGTCGAGAGACACTTGGGAATCTACTGTTCTGTTTGGGAGTCGACCCCGGGAACATCCTAGTGATTTCACTCTACAAGGAGCAGAAGAGACGGCTGGAGGCCAGATTCTCGCCGAACACGGTCCGAGTCGAGACGGTGGACGGACGCCAGGAAGCGGAAGCAGAGATTGTGGTGCTTCTCACCACCCGAGGAGGCCCGGCCGAGGCCACCATCCCCTCCCGGCAGGACGCACAGGATGTCTCCGAAGACACATTCACTGGATCTCGCCAGGTGAGTAGAGATGAGGGAGAGATTCTAGTCTCATCTTCAGAGGACCACCGTCGCTCTCACACGAGCCCGCCAGGGTCTAGTGCTGATCGGCGACGTCGGCTTCCTGTCAACGAGAAACGGATGGAGGAACATCATCTGGGAGATCAAAGCGAGAGGAGTGATGGCGAACGAGGACAACTACAGGCGGCTGTTCGAGAACTCGTGGTAGATTGGAGGGTAGTGTAGCAGGGGTGGCTACTACCTAGAAACAGATAGATTGTGTAGATATTCTATTCAGTTCTTTTGTACATAAGTCTCGAGCTTCATTTTTGAGAACCGGGTTGGAATCTGGGTGAGAAATGTAGCAAGTGAGCATTGGTTTTATGGTATGCTTGCAGTACTTTGAGTGTGAGCTTGTTTTATGGCATTACTTTCGTACTGTGAGGGAGTATCTGTTTTTTTTATGCCATTTCCGATGTAGTATGAGATCGGACAGTTACTTGTTGACTTTTGTTGCCTTACAATCATTGTTTTGAGACACGGTCTCTAACGAGATAAAGCGGTTGCGCCGAATTAGTGGAATGTTGACTTACGGACTTACGGAAATGGCTTACACCGTTGGCATGCTGCTTTCCTCCTCAGGAACAACAGAGGAAGCGAAGTGCAGCGGCGACTTCAGCTGCAGGCAACTTCAGCTGCAGGCGACTCCGGCAAGGAGGACAGCAGAGGGAGTATCGCCGAGCACGCCAAGGAGGACAGCAGAGGGAGTATCGCCGAGCACGGGCGAGACGGATCGAGGTATACGGTATTAGATAGGTGTACGGTAGTTACTGAAGATGGAAACTAACATCTTCCATTCAGGTGCTGGGAGTTCCAGTAACAGTCAGCGATGGAACCGAGACGCGCAGTCAAGTTGCGACTCTCAGCGATCTTCCAAGATCCACTAAGAACCAAGCCTCGTGGCGGAGGCGCCACATCAAGCACGCCAAGATCAAGCCGCTCAATCGGAGTCAGCTGTGGTCGGCGGAGAGTCGCCCGGCGACACACTCAAGATCAAGAACGGAGTCAGCGGGACTCGGCGCACCAACATGCCCTTCACCGGAGGTAACTGGTATGGGGTAGGCGGGAGTGTGTGTGTGTGTGTGTGAGAGAGTTGTATAGGAGGCTAGACTTTCGATGAACGGGTTCAAATCCAGTCCGTCGGGAGCCGGACTCATCAAAAGGGGAGGTGTGACAGAGAGACACTCTCTGTCTGCCGCATCGCACTCTACGAGAGAGAGAGGCGGGTGATCTGCTGATACACCGGCGGGAAGCGCGGGACAAACGTCGCTCGTCCATTGGCCGAGACGCCGGTTCCAGCCCCGCCCCCTTCCCTATATAAGCCACCTACACCACTTAGTCGGGGGTTCAGTACGGCGGTAGCTGATGCCCAGTAACTAGTCCTGAGACCTCCGGTCTCACCATAGACCACCTCTCTATTCCTTGAGGGGTGCCATCCCCGTGTTCACATTGGTCTTCCCATTATCTATTCGGAGAAAGAGGGAGAGAGAGAAAAAAAATCATATGCCAAACACTTGTCACTATTAGTTTAGCATCTCGCTTGCAATTCCAAGTATTTATTGCTTTGCGTAGGTGACGCTGTGATCTATCAGATTGAATAGAGTGTGGTCTGCTTTTGAAAGTTTAATCGCCTGTCGCTTCAGCTTTTGTAGATAACGAGGTAAAAAGCGGGGGGCTTTTATCTTTATCAATCAAATTTCTGGGCCATTGTGCACAGTAGTGTTGTGGCTAGGGATTGCGCCCGTTGAGATGATCTGTTCCGGGTGGTGGTGGAATGATTTTAAGAAAAAAACTGTTTGTTTTGACCTTTTTTCCTATCAGCATTACCTAAATTCTTTTTTTGCATACTTAACATTTGCAAATGTGTTAGGTTAATTTGATTTTACTAATACTCTGAGTCAAAAAAGTCGCCTGTAAAAATATTTCTATGAAGTTCAATAAAAGTACATTCATTATCTTTTAAAGGACTTCCGCAAAAAAAGAGTTCGTTTTACCTAGCGTAGTGCAACAAAAGCTCATGCATTTTTATCGATCGAAAAAGTAAACAAACCTGCTCCCACAGTTGATCGATCAGATACTAACGCCAACTTTTAGGACTTATCGAATAGTTGTTTTATTCGTTATCCTTTTTGTCAATCTACGAATAGTCGAATAGTTGTTTTATATTTATTCGTTATCCTTTTTGTCAATAAGCAGGATAATGGCGCCGAAAGATGATACTGTTATGTCGGACAACAACGACTGTAACTCAAAGAATAGTATATTGTATTGATTTTGTGACGAATCAGAGAGAATTCCACGACTTGTCAGGCCCTGTCAGCCAGAAACGACACGGCCGAAGCAAGCAAGCAGCAGGTGGGCGTTACTGATTTTATCCTGTGCTGTCTCTGCAGTAGGTGTCATAAATGTCAATATAAATAATTTGTCACAGTTTACACTGTGCAACACATGAAGTACGAGAAAATTCATTCAACAAATCAGCGTATCAATATGTGAAACTACCGGTGTCAACTAATATCGACTGATGTCCGGAAGAGGCGAGGGCGAGTCTGGGGAAGGCACTTGTTAACACAAATCCACGTTTCCTTGATAACTTTGAAATCGAACATTCGTAATTGATAGTGAAAGTGATAGGACGTTTAAGTAAAACGACGGACTAGTCCCCTCTGAAATGAAAATTATGTTGTTTTTTTGCTGAAAACAAAAAAAAAATTGACTCCAATGAGCAGATAGAAAAAAGTTGCCACGCAGAGAAAGAAAGACGATGACGGGTTTGCAACCTGAAAACACTCATATTACAAATATTGCGAAATAGCTTTCGAAATCAAACTTATATCAGATAAGCTGGCGAGAACACCAACCATACTGCTGAACCAAAACCTATTTCAGAAGGATAATATGGGAATCGATGTGAATCACCATAGCGCTGGTTTGCCAATACCACTGCAGAAGATATATGGGATAACCCAAAATGAAGGTGATTAAGAGAATGTTGATCCAACTCGGTGGTGTGGATATTTCCGGTTGTTGCGGCATCCTATTATGAAAATAACAAGGGACTTATGAATCAACAGAAGAAAAAGAAAACTGTAAAAGAATTGAGTGTGGCACTGATATGGATTATCTCAAACTTTTGATAAAGTTTTCCGTTTCTCAATCGCAGATAAGAAAAGCCGTGTTTATCTGGTAGTAACTCTCCTTTTTCAATATTGAAAAACACCCTAATCTATTTCGCAATCACAAACGTCAAGAAAAAACATAAATATATATTTATTTCATACTTTGATCAAATCACAACACTCGCAGACTAGCTGGGGGCAAAAGCACGACCAACGAAAACACAACGATAGCAATTCCACTCACAACTGCGGCACCTGAACAAGAAGATTTGTGCGATATATGGTAAACAGGGCCTACCGTACTCGACTCTAACATTCAAACATTCGCGGCGGGACCTAGTTGATGAACTGTAGGAGCTTGTCAGCCATCGCCTCCCCGTCTCGGATGACAAATGCATGCTCGCACTGCTTGTCGTCGATCACCACCTGACCCTTCGGAAGTCGTTCCACCATCTCCAGGCCTAGACGACGTGGGTGGTCCTCTCCCTTCCTCCCTCCCTCTCCCCTCTCTCTCTCTCTCTCCCTCCCTCTCCCTCTCTCTCTCTCTCTCCTCCTCCTCCTCTCTCTCTCTCTCTCTAACCGTATTCCAGCGGGGCACCATCCGTCCTCCGTGCCGTAGTAAAAGTGGACGAGGTCGCGGCACGAGATGAGAGACGTGTCCAGCTCACAAACCTGGAAGGGATATTTCAGAGAGGAGAGAGAGAGGGGGAGAAAGATAGAGATGGAGAGGAGAGGGGGAAGAGAGAGGTAGGAGACAGAAGGAGATAAGAGAGAGGAACAGCCACGTTGTCGAGCTCGTCGTTGCTCATGTGGACAATGTTGCGGAATACGTGCATGTGGAGAAGCTCTGCAGCCGAATCCAGCACCTCCGGCGGCACAGACGCGCCTGCGACAGTATCAAAGCAACATGATATGGTGCATTGTCGTCAGTGTTTCCCTTCTCCCCTGCCCTCTCTATCTCATCTCTCTTTTCTCTCACACCATTCTTCCCTTAATCTCTTCACACTCATTCACTTCCTTCAAAAGGCTAGTGTATCGGTGAAGAATTCTGAAGAGAGTTTTGCGTGACTGACCAGTGAGATTCCAGCTCACCAGCCACTTCTTGAGTCCGAAGGGCAGGTAGTCGACCCACCAGGTGAGCGACTTGGACAGCCAGTCATTCGCGTCCAGCGTCTACATCAACACAGTCCAGTCCAGACACGAATTACATTCAGCTTATATAATGAAATCTGTAGTGAATAGTGATATTTAATTTATACGAATCGCTGTATAATGCAGCCATGGTGAAGTTTGAATCTTGAATGAATGACTTCGATGAATCACCATCTCATAAGCAAACAAATACTGCCCTCTTCTTTCTCTACACAGCGATACCTACAATTCTATGTTTATCATTCGAGGGAATTTCTTCACTCTTAACACAGCAGACATGAATCGATAACCGCTGATGAATGGGCAACCGACCGCAAGCAGTCTGCGCAGTCGGATTCCATTGGGGGAGGTGGCCATGCGTTCGACAGTGGGGAACAGACCGACCGCCTTGCGCAGACCAAGGTCGTCCTTCACGTACGGCACGATCCTGCACGAAAGGCACGCGTCTCTTATCTGCTGGCGACACGGAGAGACGTGGACAGTGAGTGTGTCTCACCTCAGCATCATGAAACTGCCGATCGAGTGTCCAAACATGTATACCCTGTGTCCCCGGGGCAGGTACTCCCTCACAAAGTCCAGCTTGTGCTGCACTTGTTCGTCCAGCGAGAAACGCTCTGAAACACCGGAGAGATACAGTACCACAACTTCATCTACTGATGCAACGACTATCTCCTATACCGTTGTACTTCGGTCCGACTCCCTGGTGGCGCAGCTCGGTGGGCAGATTCACGTGGTTCAAGTGACAAACCGTGTAGAACAGGTACCTACAAGGAGTCTCTCTCTCTCTCTCTCTCTTTCTTTCCCTCCCTCTCCCCCCCCCCCCCCCTCTCTCTCGCCCCTCCTACTTACTCCACTCCCTTCTCTCCCGTTCGCTCATCCCGAGCCATCAGGTTCTTCAGCACTCTCTTCCCGAAATCCGTGTAGAACCCCTCGTTGCCCGGATTCCCTGAAAACACTCTCTGATTGACAGCTAGACAAAGAAACAGAAACAGAAATATAGACACGCCGTGCCGCTCACCAGGTATCATGAGTATGACGCATCGGTTGTCCTTGTCCCCGAGGCTGTCTCGAGTGAGCATGTGCGGGGAGAGGTCTGTGCCCATCACACTCATCTTCGTCCATCTACCGCCCACCAACTCAGAGAGCGGGGGCGAATTAGCAGCAAACTAACAGCGAGTTAGCAGCGAAGTTTCAAAAAGTTAGCTGTTCCCTAGCAGCTAATTCGCCGTTATCTAGCCATTGTTTCGCCACTAATTTGCTGCTAATTAGCGGCACCAGGATCCGATCAGCGTCCCCCTCGCTTTCTCGTTCGTTGTATTGATTTCCGTTGTTGCATTCAAAAACACTGATATGCATACACTTATTTATCTCAATTATGCATAAGGAATGAAATTCACAATATTTTATCATAATTGACGTGTCGTCTTGGTTCTTGGTTCTTGATCTTGATATACATGATGACGATTGACGAATCTTGATAACCTTCAAGTAGCCGCGTTCTTTCTCGAGTACTGAACCGCCCGGATACAGTTTCTGAAAATAAATAGATTGAAGTAGTAATCACGAAACATACATGCATATGAGATATGTTCGCGACAACATGTTACATGTACATAATAATATGTATGGTAAACGAATAGCAAATAGTTCAAATAGTTCATGTACATTCACGGAAACAAAAACGAAGACGAAGAGGATGAGCAGGAGGAGGAGGAGGATGTGGATGAGAACGACGACAACGACTTCATCATAATCATCGTCATCGTCTTCGTCATCGTCATCGTCGTCCTCATCATCATCATCATCATCATCATCATCATCATCATCATCATCATCATCATCATCCTCCCCCTCATCCTCCTCTTCGTCATCGCCATGTACTACTTCATGTTTCAAACAACAATCATACAGCATAAGATATCGTAAACAAACAAATACAACAAAAACGGCAACAAATTTCGAAAAAAAAACACAAGTCCCCAGAAACTGGGCGGATGATGACGTTTCTATTTAGCCACAAATTAGCAGGTGCGCGGCTAACTAGCACATAACTAGCGGCTAACTATCGGCTAACTAGCGCGGCTAACCCAGCGACTTTTTGCGCGAATTAGCACCAAAGTAGCATCTAATTTGTAATTCGCCATTAGTTCGCCATTAATTGGTAGTTCGCTGCTAATTCGCGAGACGCCTATTTTTCGCTGCTAGTTCGCCCCGGCTCTCTGAGAACACCCACTCCACCCGACGAGACAACTCCCGCAACATACCTGCAACGTACCGTAACATGCAAACGTATACACAAATCTATCATGCAAACACACAGAGACACCGCTCGCACGGTTGGGAATATTCCTCATCATTCAAACCGCATGCAAAACTTGACAAAACAATTCGTAAAACGGTAATAATTTATCCATCCAAAACAGATCAGCGTACAACATATTACAACTTTTTCACCGTACACAGAGCATAACTACCGTATTATGGGAAAGAATAAGTTAGAGAGGGACAGTATGAACATAGCAATGCATCAATCGATGAATCGATCGATCAACCAACAAATCAATATTCAAATCACGCAAACGAGGTGGTGTCGAGCATGGCACCAAGCTGCTGCACAATGTTGTCTCCCAGCATCTTCGTAACCTGAAAGCAACGCATAGCATAGCCACGGATTAATCAGCTATCTCCCCTTATCAGCTAACGCCACAAACAAGACAGTATACGCTACGTCCATTGAAAATACGTAATGTACATTGGACCACCCACGAAGCATGTGCCGTCCATCCCACTCACCTCCTCTCCCAGATGCCTCTTCGGGTCCTGCTTGCCGACATTCTTGATCGCCAGCTGCTCGTCAGTCATCTTCTCCTCCTCCTCGACTGCCTGCCACGGACATTTTTAGAAAAGTAATGAAATAATGAAAAACAATGTGCATCCAACTGTCTACACTGGTTACGATTACCAAATGATCGATGATCGACAACAAAAACAACAACTAAAAACCACCTTGTAAAATTGCTACCAACTCTACCATAATTTCATCATCACGTGCAAACAAATGAGTTTCTAGCAAATTCACAGTACCCCTCCCCCCTCCCCTTCCCACCTTCTTGTAGTTCTTGGCGAGTCGCAGCATGTTCTTCATGCTCTCGTGGTTGTGCTCGCAGTGCTTCGTGTAGTTCTCCAGGCACATAGCGTCCATCCACGACTGCTTGTTCAGGTTTAGCAGCATCTACACCGGTATGATAAGGGATACTATTTGTTTCTCTCCCTTTCTCTTTCCCTCTCACACTCTCTCCGCCCCCCCCCCCCCCCCTCTCTCTCTCTCTCCTCACCTTCTGCTCTAGTTCGTGCGTCCTGTAGGCAATGGGGATAGAGTAGTAGTGCCTGTTCAGGCCGTGGATCAAAGCCTGAGAAAATTACATATTAAAATTACATTTGACAAATAAGTATCAAATTAAAGGTGATTAGTACCAATAAATGTCTCAATCTCACACCCCTATAAATCGCGCACAGTTGTCAAAACTATGTTTCACTTAAAAAAAAAAACTCACCTGGATGCTGGGCTTCTGTAGGTGTCCTAGGTTGGAGGTGGTCTGGCGCGGCTCCTGGTTGAGGGCGATCGTCTGCGGGTTGATCGTGCGGAACGCATCGATCACCACCTAAACACAAAGCTCAAAAATCACAAGTCAGTCACGAGAAGTTCAAAACGGGCTCGAGCGCAACATGCATTCGTCACTCGCTGACCGAAATGGAATGCTCGTCCGAGGCCGGCCATTCCATCTCCTCTTCTCTAGGGACTCGCACATCAAATGGGCGACGCCCCATACCCCATGCAGCATCAAGCAACAAGAGACACCGGCCCCCAGTGTCCCCTAACCCCCCTCCTTCCTTCCCCAACATAAATCAAATCGCCACTAAAACCAAAAAAATGGCAAGAGCCAAAGTGGGCGGGGGACAAACGTCACGTTACGTTAAAATGTCATACCTAAATAACTATGTAGCCAAGTAAGAGGTAAGAGGTAAACACGTGAGTGACGTCACCTTTCCCTTGACGGACTGGATGGGGTCGACGACGACGGCGACGGCGCGGTCTGACAGCGCCTCAAACGACTGCTGAGTGTTGATGTCCACTCCGGACAGCCAGCAGCCGAAGCCCGGATGCGAGTGGTACCTCAACACACATCGTCATCACCACAACAATTCTCAGGAACTATATGTCAAATATACATTACACTAGTACTAATGCTCACCATCCGACGACCATCTCGGGCCTGCCCGTCTGCTTGAGCATGTCCAGCATCTTCGCCTGGAACACCGGGTCCACAGCCTCCACCGACACGCCCTGAAACGAGTAGGAGATCATCCACGAGAAATATCCATCATTCGTGTATCATACGATAAACAAATTTGATTTGCTAATCAACTACTTTTGAAAAATTGTCATAATAAATAACGAAAAGTGTAATCAGATCAGTAATCAGAGACAATAGTTCAATTAAAACAAAATATGCTCACGGTTCCGGACTGGGGCATGGCGAACACGTCGATGACGTTGACCGTGTACTCGTCGACGAACTCGCCCAGCATCAGACCCATCACCTGAACATGTCTTGATAATTACACTACACTTATTGATATTCTAATTTATATTTACAAAAATAGGCCAACCACGTACCTCCATGGGCACTCCGGCGCGTCCGTGCTTGAGCATCTTGAGGAGGGCGAGCGAGGAGATGTACACAGTCTCCGACGTGTCCACCTGGTTCGAGTCCGACGGGGGACCGAACTAGATGTATTAAGTAAGCAATCATCACTCAATTCATGATATCTAACACACCTGTCCGCTAAGATTTCCTCCCAGACCACCAAGACGCAGGAAACGCTCCATTTCTGAACTAAACAAACATCGAGTAAGGTATGAGAATATGAACACAACTTCCAAAACACATGAAAATTTGTGAAGATGAAACCAAAAACAAAAGAAAATTGGAAGCAAACGTTGTTTTTGAATTGTCATCACCGTTCCCCGCCCAGCGAAAAAGTGTCGTTCATCGGCGGGCGAGTGTGCACGCTTTGCGTATTTGAATTACACCGACTCCGCCCACAATTCGATCATCTGTTTGCTGCTGGTGGTTCGATTTCGATTCAATACTATTTCCAAACCAGTTTTCCCTCTAGTTTGTTCAATATTCGAATACTATTACATTCGGTTTAGACATACCTTACTTAATGAATATGATATTTCCTCCATTAGTGTGATTACCTCGCCTGCTCTCCTCTCTTCGTCCGACACACACTGATCGTCAACAAATAACAACCCCATATTGACCTAGTTTTTTATGTACGCTTCCTCCTCATCATGCGTGTCTTAACGGAGAATCTTCATATTCGCCAATACCACACCGCCTGTCTATTATATGTTTCTGCTGGTCAATTATATACAAGTTTGTTCAGAACTATGATTGAATCTTCTCGCGATGTGTGAAGAGCCAAGACCATTTCCCGTTTGTTTTACATATAATCGTCTGACGAATTGGGGCATGCGCATTACTCATTTCCATATCTAATGCATCAATCGGGCATGATGCTGCTTGGGCACGTCATTTCGTTGCATTGGTGGTTGCTGCGCGATCGTACGCAGTCAGCCAGCATTCACGTCCTTCTGCGCCGTTTTTGTTTGAAGTGGCTAGCGAGAGAGGGCATTGTATTCTCGCCCGCATATTGCCTCGTGGCTTGCGAACATGTTCACTCCCGATCGGTGAGTCTGATATGGAATCTGGACTTGTATTGTTGTTGACCGATTGGCCCATTCAAAACCTCGACTTTTCCGTTCTTCCTATAATACTTTTCGGCTAGTATTGTATATTCAGTTTATCCTATGTTACGTGTTGTTCTAAATTCTATGATGTATTTCAGTGATGAGGTGATGTCTATCTGGCGGCACCCTCTCTGGCTGTGTGTCAGCCGCGGCCGGCGGCCCTTCGCTCTCGTCGTTCTCCTAGCTGGACTCCTCACCCTGTACTCCATCTCCAACCGCATACCAACAGCCACGCCCAATGGAGCGAATCGAGTACAGGTATGTAGGATCCATCTCATCGCTGTCAAAGCGATGTGTCCGTGTTGTGTATGCATGCTTTGTCAGCTGTCATCCGCTAGTCCCTTTCTCCCTCCTCCCCCCCTCTCATTGAATATGTGATTGTAGGCAGGCGACGACCGCCGTCTCCTCAATTCCATTGCCGACCCGGATATCATAGACAAACAGGTACAGCCACGAATGATTAAAAAATGCCTCTATTTTATCAGGTGCTATCGGCGATGCTGCAGAAGGACCAGGACGCTGTGAAACAACACGAAGACGAGCCCAAGCTACTCGTATGTTTAACAATATGCTATTAGATCACAGTGTTGGTGTGTACACTGTTGTGATTGCAGTTTGGCGGCAGTTCGGAAGAGGTGGCGACAGTGCTGGTCTTCTGCGCAAATCGCGCCGGAGCCATACGAAACCACCTCGATCAGATCATACGGTACGTGGGAGTGGGACGGATTGTTGTTGTTGTTGTTGTTGTTGTTCTCTCTTTATGTGCGTTATAGTGGAGCTTTATATGTTGAGCTTCACCGTTTGAAAACACATTCTCGTTTCAGTCTGCGCCCGTCCGCCTCTCAGTTTCCTGTTGTCGTGAGCCAGGATGGAATGGATTCGAGTGTGAACAAGGCAGTGACGCAGTATGTCAACGAGACACAGAAGATACAGCACATACAGGTGGATATCGCTGTGATATTGTGATATTGATTATCGATTGATTTGCAGCACACCCGCCCGGTTCTGGAGAAGGCTGCGTCCCGCGGCAGTCGCAACTACATGTTCATCGCCGCGCACTACAAGTGGGCGCTGGACAAGGTAGGTGTAGTTTGTAGTTTGATGCCTACACTTGATGGATACATTTGCATAAACCACATTACGACTTCAGGTGTTCGGCGAGATGGGCAAGAAACACGTCATTGTCACGGAGGGTGAGTGTTTTATTTGAATAGGAACTTTGTGAATAGAGGCACGTTTATTGAATCTATTCACCACTGTGTTTTTGCTCATCCGCAATGCGAATGGTCTGTGAAACGCAAACAGCAAGAAGTGATGAGGAAGGAGGAAGATTGTGTTGAACGTGATGAAGATAGAGTATAGAGATATAGGGTAGGGAGACATGTAGGCGTGTGCTTTCAAGACGACCTGGACCTGGCGGCTGACTTCTTCTCGTACTTCTCGCAGCTGCGCGCGGTGCTGACCGCCGACCCCACTGTCTGGTGCATATCCGCATGGAACGATAACGGCGGAAAGGTTGGTCGAATTCAATTTTTGTTTGGGTAACACCTGCAAAGAATATCTCAAATCGCAGTACTGCGAATTGTTTTCGTTGTTAGTATGTACGACGTAGAAAAACTGGTTTGGTCGAACTGAATAATAACAGTTGCGAGTTTGGGTTTGGGGATATTCTCTTCACGCGTGCTAGTCAGTTTTTTTGTTGTGATTGTGAAACTGTTATGGGTTATGAGAAATACCACGCCTTGGTCGAAGGTCGAACGCTTTTTAGCCACAATGAGCAAGTCCCAGACACAGACAGATGAGAACCATATAACAGTTAAAGAAGAACTCCGGGGAAAGAGTCACCCGGGCGAACAGGGGCCGCGCTCTATTCAATGTTTTGGCGCGAAAATCAGTGCACATAGATCTCAAGACAAGAGTGCGAGAAAAGGGAACGGCTAGTTCGCGCTGCCCTATGGAACACACGAAATGACAATTCAAGTGAAACTTATGCATTCCATCGTATCATCCACAGCCTATTTAAACTACAACCATCTTTTCACATAGACATCTGTGTAACAATCCTATAAAAGTGAAACAAAGATTTCCAAATAGTTCGCAATTCATGTACACATATCATCGTTTATCACATATCAAACTTTAGTGTGCCTTCTGTTTCTTCTCTTCCCTCTCACTTTCTTTTCTTCCTTCATTCTGCGTCCGCGTCGAGTTGAGGTCCGTCGAGATCTGCAACGCACTGCATCAACACCACCGACGACAATAACGGGCAAATATGACTTGTTAGGTGATTCGACAAACAGTGAAGTCATTAACCAGGTAACGATAACTCAATTGTATTTGTATTATGTAAGACTAAAAACACTCACCCACGGCGATTCACAATTCAAGAAAAACGCTAGCTCAAATCAGCCGCGACGGGCGTAGCCCCGCCCATTCAGTCTCGAAAAGCAGTGGGCGGAGCCTCGCTTGTAGCTACTGGTCCTGCCACGATCCCAGCAGAATCGGATGTGCTTTGTGTTTTGATAACACGCTCCGCGCGAGTCGCGCGTTTTTGTAGCGCAGCTCCGCCCACCCACAAATTATCAACTGTGAATCGCCGTGTCACCTCACATCTCCTTGTCCATCTTTATTTCCATGCGCGCTTCCTCTCCTCGCCGTCTCTTCCCTTCCTTCCTATCGCATGGCCGCACTGCATGTCACGCTCGCCTTATCCACTCCATCCTACAAGACAACATGATTATGCATTTATAAAACGCTACAAAACAAGCTAATCACTATGAAGCGATGCAAACGTTTCAGAAACGACATACTATTCTCGAACAGTTATTGACGAAAACTTGTAATACAATGAAGGTGATTCAGCTGACAATTAGGGTTTTATTTAATTAGCGTATCCTGACCTCTACGTGCACGAATCGATTGCAGAGGAAGCGCCCCGTTCAGTGCTTCTCCGCCCGCGCCGCGCTGAACATGACGTACAGCAACGCAACGCGCATCACCTAAACACACGTCGTCAATACATTTCCATGCGTTGATACTCAAGACACATATTGCAGAAAACATAACATACAAAAGCAACGAAACTAAGGAGGCAAAACACAAATCGAAAAAAATCGAGACATTTCGAAACAGAATAACACCTAAAAAATTTATTTGTGTGATGAACATTTGTTTATAAAACCACACATAGTTGCATATACACTTGATGCATCGATTAAATACAAAAAAGAACCAATAAAATGACAAAAAATCAACTAAATCATCAAAAACAAACAAACAGCTGATCGGCTGATTGCACAATGCAAAAGTGGGCGTGGCTATCAGGCCCCGCCCCCGTTTGAATATCATTGCCAAAAAGAAATCGGACTGAATAATTCAATATGCAAATTTTTGTTTTTTCTCAAAACTTTGACTATCCGATTCGGAATCACAACCTATGATTTTCTCTGATCCCCCGGCAATCTACTTTTCCCCGGAGTTCTTCTTTAACAGAGGAAACGCCGCGTAAATGCTTTTATCCATTACTGGCTTTGTCTTGGCCCTATCCCGTGAGACTTTATCGGGAGCCATGTCCATGTTCATGATTCATTACAGGATCTGACTGAGCGCTCTCGGCCCGAGCTCCTCTGGCGCAGCGACTTCTTCCCGGGACTAGGTGAGTATTTCAATCCGTATTTCTCTTAGGTTTTTTTCCATTCTACCGTATCCCTACACGGATTACAACGTAGTACTGTGTCCATTTCAGGCTGGATGCTGTCTGCCGATACGTGGTTCGAGTTGTCGTCCAAGTGGCCTGCCGCCTACTGGGATGACTGGATGCGCACGTCGACTGTCAGAAAGTACGTTCAACATTTTTGCTGATTGCTCAGTATACATTTGGTACACTTAACTTATCGGTTGAATGGGTGGTGGTTTTTAGTGCAAGTTTGTAGCTTTTTCTGACTCAAAAGTAGGTGCGATTGTTAGTGAATTCCATCACTGAGACTGAGAGAGATATGTCCAGCAATACGTATTTCTTATCGAATTTGATCGAAATAACGTTTAGTGTTTTTGTAATGCAATGTTCTGTTCAGAGGCCGGGTGTGCATTCGACCAGAGGTGTCCCGTACCTCGCACAATATGAAGCTAGCCGGAAAGGGCACCAGCGGGTCAGTGGTCCCCTTCCGTTCCATGATCGTTCATTTAT
Source organism: Rhabditoides inermis (assembly GCA_963966185.1). Lineage (NCBI taxonomy): Eukaryota > Metazoa > Nematoda > Chromadorea > Rhabditida > Rhabditidae > Rhabditoides > Rhabditoides inermis. The sequence continues at coordinate 1,626,615 of CAWZYM010000151.1, forward strand.
CGATTATTCATGATTGTGATTTTTTTTGTGATTATTTTTTTCAGCGGCTTGTTCAAGTCGTATCTCTCCTCGATAACCCTCCCCGATAAGCCCGTCGACTTTTCTCTCATCGACACGAGTGGACTCGTCAAGGAGAGCTATGACAAGAGGTGCGCTTGTTGTGGCGGATTTTCACAGCTACAGGCGTTTCCTTGTATCTCGAATTACACTAATTTTCAATTCAGTCCTAGATTTGGAACTTTGATTTATATGTAAATTGAATGAATGTGTGAGTGAGTGTTGCTTGTAGGTTTGGGAACACTCTGCGTGAGGCGAAGCTGATCAGCCTCGCTGACCTCGCTGCCGCCACCACACTCGATCCACAGTACAGCTATCGGTGAGTGGGGCATGGACGACTACGGGTATCCTTCGATGTGGCATGAGTGGAATAAGCGGCGTTATTTGTTCATTCGATGGTGGTTCTGTGGTCCTGACAATGTGTGTTTGAGTGTGTCGTTCTCTTCGGTGCGCGAGTGGCGCGACCTCGCTGACGCCCACAAGCTCATGACAGATCTGAGGGTAAGTTATTTTGTTTTGTTTATGCATTTGTTTTGGTTTTTCAACAGTTAAATTTAAAAACACCTGAATGGGTTGTTTGTTAGCATAGCTCTGATTAATTTCTGAGTGACATTTCGATGACGTTTTGAATATTTTTTTTATATATTTTCTGACGTTTCTTTTGAATTCAGAAAAAAATGGTTGGCATACTTGAACTAATTTCAATTAATTCATTAAAAAATCATTTTATCTCTTGATGTCAATCTTCATTCAGTCTGGTATCATGCGGACTGCGTACGAGGGAGTTGTGACGTTCTACGCGAAAGGAGTGCGGGTGTACGTCCACTGGGACACTCTGAATATCGGTGAGAGAGAGTGAGATGGAGAGAGAGAGAGAGAGAGAGAGAGAGAAAATGGTTCCTGATTTCAGAGAAGTTTGGCCTCCCCGGCGCTGCTCCCTTCTTCTACGATCCCAAATGGGAGGCGCAGTCTCGGTTTTTTGACTTTGCTAAGATGTACTGCAAGCCCACTAGGTGAGTACTGAGTACAATATCACGTGTCTTATCTATTTGTTCAATCAAATATTTTTAGACGAAGTACTGCTGATACAGATTTCAATGAACAATTCAATGAACAAATGTATTGAAATTTTGTATTGATTGATTGTTGAGTTGAATGTACTGATTATGTGTGTTCAGGTTCACGGGCATGTGTGATCCGGCGAATCCCGAGCTGCGAGAATGGTTCAAGAAGAAGAACATGTTGAAGAAGCTGGAGGCGTGGGGAGAGATGATCAAGGTGTGAGAACAGAGCCCCCGCCCCTGCCGCCCACTTTTGTGTTGTCTAGTCTGTTACTAACATATCCCCGGTTTCCCATCCTGCTTGGTCTTCCCACATTTGCACGTCTTGCGAGAGTTCCATTGTGATGAGATTTATATAGATTCTTTGCATATTGTATTGCTCACAGCTGCCGCCCGTTAGATTTTCTATTTGTATTTTTGTAGCCACAATGTGCTTTTACGGTTTTCCGCATCATATTAATTTTTATTAATACTTCGTTAGTGATCTCAGTGGATAATTTTGTTGGAAATATTAAATGTAATAAATGTTTTTTTTTACTTTTTATTGAAACAGCATAAGATCAACAGTGAAACAGAACAAAACAACTTCGAACATTTCAAAAAAGTAATTCGTTGGGGTGGTACAACAGTGGGTGGTGTGTCAAGAAGATAAAGTAGATAGTGTAGATCAAAGGTAATAAAATGAGAACATGGTAGGTTATAGAATATATCAAAAGTAGTAAAAATAGAGTATGCTAAAACTGCATGATTGTATGAAGCTACTCCTCCATAGACTCGTCAGTCATCTCATACGAGTCTTCGCATTCCTCCTTGACGTACACAGACTCGTGATCTGTCGTCTCCGCGATGTGACCGTCCTCTCCGAACTCCTCGTTCTGCTCGCCTTGCATGATCTCCTCCAGCTCGTTTCTCATCGTGTCAAAGCGTAGTTGCGGAGTCTCCGTAGGATCGTCCTGACAAAACACTTGTTACACAAGACACGATTGAGATGAACGAGACGGAGAAAAAACGAGGAAGACATGTCAGATGGCACCTGTTCGTCGTCTTCCTCGTACTTGGGCTGTCTGAGGGAAAACAGGGAGGGTTCGTCCTTCTCCAACAGAGAGGTCAGCCCCAGAGCCAGCGACTGACGCGCCTCCTCCAACCGGTAACTAGCCACCAGAACACGCGAGGCCAGGTCGCCCTCCTCAAGGTGTGACAGTCTCTCTCTCTCTCTCTCTCTCTCTCTCTTTCTCTCTCTCTCTCTCTCTCTCTCTCTCTTTTCTCTCTCTCTCTCTCTCTCTCTCTCTCTTTCTCTCTCTCTCTCTCTCTCTCTCTCCCTCGCACTCACCCCTGCCTCCCTCTCCCAGTCGAACGGCTTGTCGTCACCGCCGTCCGTGTTCAGTACAGCACTCCAGGCAGTGTACACACGCTGGTAGCTGGAGGGAGAAGATGAGAGAGGAAGATAGAGGTTGAGGTAGAGAGATAGAGATAGAGAGAGGGAAGGTGAGAGGAGAGAGAGGGGGCAGAAAGAGGGCATAGCCCACTTGATCGCGTGTCCGGTGTCGTTCCTTGCGGCAGCGTGCGCGCGCCGAACCTCATCGAGCATGATCCAGGCACTGTAAGGGAGTCTCATTATATACTCACGTACATAACATATGGTCTATAGTCAGTGGGACTAGCCCCCTCCGCACTCACGCCATTCCGAGAGCGTGCCATGGCGAGGCGTCGGTGCCGCCCGCCGGCTCCCCGCAACGCAGCAGCTGCCGCTTCCACGCCTCCCCGGAAGGGTCCTGCGAGGGAAGCCAATACCGTTCCTCTCTCCCCCCCTCTCCCCCCTCACCTCTCCTCCCTCCCACGGCAGCTGTCCGAGTGCGATCTTCGCCAGCACGTACCACGCCGCTTCCAGCTGGTCCGCCTCGCACATCATGTGGCCTACGGAAGATGACGTCATGACCAAGAGAGGGAGAGAGAGACAGAGAGACAGAGAGGGAGAGACAGAGACAGAGAAACATACAGTTTCCCCTGACACAGGCGGCGAGGGGCGCGGTGGCGTCGTCTCCCCGCCAGAACACTCCTCCCACTGGGAAGTCGGCCGGACGACGCACCATCACGTCTGTCACATCAGACAGGAACAGCCTGCAATGGCGGTTAGGGACGTAGTGATTATCATAGTCGATTTAGTAAATCAATTAATAGGGTGATTGATTTTCAATGAAATCGATCAATACACTGACCGCCTGGTCCTGGCGGAGAAGGTGAACTGCGCGGGGTGGAGGTCGAGGAGGAGGCGGTTGCAGCGAGAGAGCAGGCACAGGATCTGCGAGATCGTGAGAGACAATCACAACAACTGCCCCCACTTGTGTCATGTCTACGGCGAGTCTGGCGGTGGATCGGGCAGAGCAGCCTCCCTTCCTCCCGGCAGCCTCCCTCTGCTCGCCGCAGAAGGCAACTATGTCACACAGACACGGTCCGGGGCTGAACAAGCGATTCTCGCTAGTAGTAAATAGTAAATTAGTCACAATGACTTCATAAACTTGTGATTCACTTACGATACCAACATACACTCAAGTATATTATATGTCGTTCTGCATTTGCATGTAGCTGCAATGCCTTGATTCACTCTGTCGACCTATACAAGAATCCCATAGCAGCATAGCACCCACCGATAGAGGACGGCGTATGTGATGATGGCGGCGCGGGGGGTCATGGGGGTCGACGTTCATCGCCCCACACCACAGTCCACGACACGTGCTGGTGGCCCAGGCGCTCCAACTGAACATGACCAACAGGATAGACAAGACATCCGAACAGAATGGAGGGATACTGGTAAAGAAGGACACAATAGAACAGGTCTAGTCAGTCACCAGATAGTCAGTCAGTCGCAGTCTCTCACGTTGTGTAGGAGCGTCATCTCGATGGTGAAGCGGGCGTCGTGGTGCGAGCGAAGGCCGACCCGCAGAATCACCTACGACCGGAGAAGGATTGCAAATACTACTCGAATAAGCGTACCTCCATTGTATTCTCCGGATCATAGGCAAGATACGTGGCGCCCTTCGTCTCATCCACAGAGAGCACCTCGAGCAGCTGGAATCGATCGATACATCGATAATCAATCAATCCACTCGCCAGCCACTTGTCGAGGAAGACCATGTCGGCGGGATAGTCGATGAGGGACATGTCTGGAGGGCCGAGCTTCTCATCGTAGGCAGCCGACTCCTCGTACGACTGCATAGGAATAAGGAAATCACTGTGTTCTGTTCTCACAATTCTCATAATACTGTGAATGGTGTAGCAGTTTTGTTGTTGTATATTATTATCACCTTTTATATTATTGTGTTTCACGTGTTCTCAAAACCCGTATGAATGATTAGCCTTGTACCTGTGCGATGAGGTTCATCTCGCGCACCCGCTGCTCGTCCCTCCTCTTCCACGCGCGCCTCTCTGCCTTCCGCCGCCGAGCCTCCACTGCCTCCATCCTCCTCTCAACTTCCGCCATCGAAGCACGCGCCTCCAGGGTATCCTCCACCAGGGCAGATGAGGACACTCAAAACGATAGTGCATGACACAATCTACCTAATTGTACTTGACAGAATGGCAATAGCGAGTATCGTCTCTGTTCGCACTGTCCACCGACCGTGTTTCTTGCCCCTCTTCTTGATGGCCGGCTGTCCGAGCATCTTCCGCTGCTGGCGCATCGCCTTACGGTCCTCCCGCGCAGTGTCCACCGACTCCAATTCTGCAATAATAAACGTTTCTCGTTCACATCAGTGTGTTTGTAATCAAGATACATGTATGCGCTCGGAAATCTCTCGCACTGGTCGAGATTGGGAGAGGGAAATCTCAGCGGACCCTCTACTCTGGTCGACCTTTCGCAGTGGTCGCAGGGCGCAGGGCGGTTTGAGTTGCCTGTACCCACCGTCATCGCTGTCGTCTGCACTGGTCATGTCGCTGCCGCTCTCTTCGAGCGCAGCCTCTGCCGCCGCCAGCCTCTCCCCCGCAGCCTCCATGTCCAGACAGGGCTGTTCATCGTCCACGTGCGTGCCCACCTGCGGCGGCAGGAACGTGCTCACTGCCTCGATGATCTCGTTCTCCTCCTGCAACCAATGTTATAGCGAGAATGAATCTGATTATCATGTGAATGATATCCCACCTGTTCCTGCTTGATCCTCTTCTGCTGTGCCGCCTTCCGGATGCGGGCGCGCCTCGTTTCCCGCCGCTCCTGCTTCTTCGTCGGCTTTTTCGGAGGAGGAGGATGAGGCGGCGGCAACAGCTGCAAAGTTTGTACAACACAATGTGTGACTATGATTTAATAACGTACCCCCATCTGTTTGAGGGCGGCGCGTCGCATGGGTAGCTGGGTGAAGACGACGCCGGCATCGAGCCTCGCCAGCTCCTTGCCAGCATGCGCACGCTCGCGAGTCATCGAGGAGGAACCTTGATAGAGAAGTTAGCTTGTGGATGAGAAACCACGGCCCGGCCGTAGTGTCACTCATTTGTTCACTGGCCGGTGAACTCAGACGCACGCTACGCATCAGTTCCGCGTCGCGGTTGGCTCAAGCAATTTAGCAAAACTTGTGCCAGTGAAAGGAATTGAACCCGCGGTGAACAGATCACTGGCCGCGCTCGCTAGCCACTAGGCTAAATTATCATGACAGAGGTCTAGCAGAAATCGACTATGACGATGAGCTTGATTTTCTGTAACATAGGAGACGCGTTGCGTGGTGGCGTCGCGTGCGTTTAAATTCACGCAAATCAGTGAACGCGCGCCGGCCGTGGAAACACAGAC
>CAWZYM010000151.1:1637500-1727500 GCA_963966185.1 Rhabditoides inermis
ATGTGTCGCTAAAAAGCGTATCCAAGTAATTAAATTTGCATAACTGTTCACACTAATGAAAAATGAATCTGATATTGAATTACTAACATACGAGTTTCCGTCATTGGCACTCTCTTCAATATTCCCCGGAGTTAGATCAGGATGTTATATGTTGCGTCGCGAAGCTGTACAGTGGTAAAGGTGAAAAGTGATCCATCTTTGTCACTAGATAATGAACTTGAAAATTTGCTAAGTTGAATGATCGATAACACCACTAGTGTACTCCTAATTGTCCCTCTTCAGTGGTGTCTGAGAATGGGAGAGCGGATCGTCTTCCCCCGGATGCTGTGGAGCGTGTCGCGCGGTCGCTTCTCCACTCGCCCCATTGGCAGTCCCCAACGGAAGTGATGACGACCACACACACAAGGCGTTTTTCGCAGCGAACAAGACGCGCATTGATTGCCACATTCATGCGCGACTAGCAAAAAGTGTGGGGGACGAAGAAAAACGTAGTATGCAAAACTTCCTCTTCTTCTTTGCACAATAAAATTGAGAAGAAACGAATAAGAAAATGACTCACCCAGTGGTCCTAGGCGATAGTTGAACGTGATGAAAACGACTTTGCGGGCGACAAAGTTGTCGAGAATCGCCTGAATTCACAACTCTCTCTCTCTCTCTTCTCTCTCTCTCTCTCCCCCTCTCTCTCCCCCTCTCTCCCTCTCTCTCTCCCCCCTCTCTCTCTCCCACCTGTTGATGGAAGTCGCTGCCTCCCCCTGACTGGAACCCTCCCCCGTGGATCATCACCATCACAGGGTACGTGTCGTTCGTGAACTGATAGTGGAATTGAGAGAGAGAGAGAGAGAGAGAGAGAGAGAGAGAGAGAGAGCATACCTGCGTGGGCGCGAACACGTTGAGATAGAGGCAGTCTTCTGAGAAGTGCGCCAAGTGTCGCTCCGGATCCGTCATCCGTCCGTCTGCAAATGATCTTCCCATATTCATTATGTACATTTCAGACCGGCAGTTGGCACAACTACTATCGTAACAAAACATTATTATGAAAATGATATTCTCATGCATATTCTGTACGGCACAACTATCACCATAAATCCATAAAAAGTATTATCAGAATAGCGAGAAAAGGATTTATCGTAACAGAGTGGATACACAGTTCATGGCGCTCACCTGTCCGTTGGACGCACATGGCCGCGTATTGTGTGGCGTTCATCACTCCACGCCACTTGGCCGGAGGCTCCGGCATCTGGAAACAAAACACTCTTTCCATATCCATCCGCGTATAAGAAGGTGTGTTTTTGACATAAAAGACAACCGTGACAACATTAATGTGTACGCTAACACCAAGAAGATGTAACACGCTCTGAGAATGGCACCATACTCACCTGGAATCTGAGTGAGCCCACAGGGGGAGCGGCATAGGGAATACCCTTGAACACTGCGTAGTCATTGCCGTTGATGCGCTGCAAAACAGAACCTCACTCTGTTTTATATAGGCCATTCCCCAATTTCATCGTACGGCATTATCGGCTAGCTCCCAGACATGGGCGAAATGACGAGGAAATTATGTGAATTCTTGTCAATTCGGAGTTTTTGCGCAGCAGTACTGTGATAAACGCAAAAAATGAAAATTCTAACGAGGACATTCTGTCGGTATAGCCTCTGGGAAGAACATATCAAAATTTGGTGCAATTTGGTCAACTTTGAAGTGAGTTATTTCTCTTGGCGTGATTCACCTACAAAATGGTCGTACATAGGATGTTATCGATTGATTGATTGATATCTCGGAAACCAATGGAACGATCAAAAATCGCCGAGGAGAATCTATGGGGACCAGTACTACGGACATCCTGTGAAAAAAATCGTGTCATTAGGAATCTCGGGAATAGAGTTATTAACTCTAGAAGCAGGAAAACTCTGCTTCATTAGACTTCCAAATGACCCTCATTTCCCTAAAAAGAGACCGCCAAGTGCGCGAATTGCGCAATGACAGCGATACGATGAACGGGGGGGGGGGATGCCCTATAATTCACTCACCAAATACTCTCCCCTGATGGATCCCGAGTTGATAGTGAGCTCAATGGGATGGACCTTCCTGACATTGGCAGAGCCTATCCTCACTAGGAGAAGAAGGAGAATCAGAGCGAGCAGGTATCGCCAGTTCATCGCAGTTATCTAGAAAGACATTCTTGGAAACAATCAAATACTCACTCATGGAAAACATATTTTAGAGAGTATTCATTGCTGATTTTTTTAGACATAATAATATATTTATGAAAATATGGTACAGATCAATCACTCACCTGTCTACCACCTACGCCTATCTACCGTATCCTCTCTTCAAAACCGCTGTCGGCAGTGCATCCCTAATATATCACAGATCTGAAAAGACCACATCATAAATAAGCCGACCAACGCGGAACAACGACACAAAAACAGAGGGAAAGGAACGACTACAATGCCTTCTCCCGCCCTCTACTCTCACACTCGCGCGGGAGGGGTTAACCGCGCTAACGAATCTGGGGTTATCCGATTGCGGGAAGAAGCGGCAGCGGCAATGCGAGCGCGCATATCCCTTCCCGGAATCGATGTCCTAGGCAGAGAGAGGACCCAGTACTTGCTTGCTCGCCCGCGCCCGTCACTGCTCCCTGGGGAGATATACACTACACTCTCGCAACGCGGCAGCCGCATTGTTTGTGGCCGCTGGACACCTAAGAAAAGACGCGCGCAGAGTTGCCAAAGTCTTCTACAACCTGACAATACGGACATCATAACAATCGGCATATTCGGACACGACTGCAGAGAGTGAGCGTGCGCTTGATTGCCGGCATTGTTGTCCTCCTCCCCTCTTCTCCCTTTGCGTGTCGCCCTTTTCCCGATTGCATGCCGGCCCCGGAAGTGCGAATACACCATTCCACCAGCCCTCCAAACCAACCATTCCTCCAAATCAATACAGGGATATCCCAACAACGTCACAATGTCACTTTTTATCTCACAAAACCTGAACATTCGCAAAAAAACCGGTCAGTAACAAAATCTGCACACAACAACATAACATGAGTTCAATAAAGCATAATGAGATAGTAACCACCATAATCTCTGTCATTTTACAGTACCCAACTACCGTATACCCGCTAGTTCTTGTCTTTGTTGTATTTTTGCTTCTCCTTGGCGTCTGTGTAGTAATCCTTCCACGATTCCGGACGATCGTCGCCATTGATGTCACAGAAGGCAGTCAGCATTTGCTGGAATAGAACAAGTGGAGAGGAAGAGAAAGAGAGAGAGAGAGAGAGAGAGAGAGAGAGAGAGAGAGAGAGAGAGAAGGAGAGATGGGCTGACCATGGGACAGATGGTCGCGACAGCCCTCGGCCCCCACTGGTAGATGATCTGGTCGGGCTCCCCGTTACCCACCTCCACGCGCTTCCACTCGATCCAGCCTAAAAACGAAAACGTGATTAATCACAACACCAAGAATCACAAAATAACTCATTTACATGATCGCATACACACACACACACACACACACTAAATGATCAAAACTCACTCGTCATTAGCATAATGATTCTAGACAGGTCCTCGCGGACACAACTTGTCCGTCCTTGCACGGATGCCCTGTCGCCATTCCTACTCACTGCGCGCGCGGCAGACGGCGGCTCGACAGCCACACTAACACCACTACCCACTCTCACACGGTACGCACATAGGACATGCCTGGGTCAGCCTGACGTATGCGGCACGCAGTATCCAAACTACGCAATACATACTCATGTTCTATGCCAAAAGGGTGATTTTGCGCTTGTGCAAGAAATTGTGCGAAACGGGACCGGGGGAAAAAGCGGCTCAAGCTTCATCGAAACCATGTTGCAAGATCTAGCCTAACATAGCTCCTTTTACAGCCATGTCGCTCATGTGTGTGATCCAGTCGCAGCTCTACCTCTGCCTTGCCGCCTTCGTCGTCGTGTCCATTGTGTGGATCTACGGAGTCAAGGACTCGCACAGGGCGCAGCAGTACAGACAGGCGCGAAGGAACACCAAGCGGTATGCAGCTACTTCCTCTCCCTCACTCCCTCCCTCTTATCTCACTTCGAACATCCTCCTTTTCAGCCCCAGCCAGGTCGTCTACCGCAGCTGCGCGACGCAGACGCAGCCGCGCCGCGTGCGCTTCGCAGGTACGCGCATTCCTCCCCACACTATCCTATCCTCCACTGTTCAGTGCCGTCTCGCAGCACCGACTCTTCCCTAGTCGCCAACACTGCCGATCGAATGATCCAGTATCCCACAGGCATTCGCTACTACTGATTCAAGCACAACTCGCCTAACCCGACCACTACTCGCATCACTGACTCGTGCCTTTGAAATAAATGATTTATTTTCGTATGTAACGATTCCAACAGCAAAAATACCGCACGCCGGTATCATAGTTTCCAAATTAGTTGGTAAATTTCCGAGTCAGAATTTCCGTGATTTGATGCCTCATTCATCGCCATATATCGCCCAGTAAAAATAATAAATGGCGAGAATATTTTGTGAACGTACCTTTCTGTACCCACTCGGCCGTGTGGCTGGGGCCGATCAGCTTGGAGAGGTCGCCCAGCGTCGCGTCCCTTCCGCCCTGCTCCAAGCCGAGGCCGTCCTAAACACAACAACATGCTCTCTCTCTCTCTCTCATAAATAGGCAATATGAACTCACGAGGAACTCGCTCAGCTGTGTGTCGTTGACGGCGTTAGTGTCTGCGAGTGGATTGCGGGACATCTGCATGAATGACAGCACCGCCAGGAGGAGACCGTGCTTCGCGTCTTCCTGCAAGCCACACTCGGTTATGTCTTTCTGGTGATTACTTGTTCTTATTGACGTTTGACAAGAAGACTTGACCGCAATCGAGTTTTATGCATAAGTCTGCAGGTACTGCTCCACCGAAGCATACAGTAATCGTTCTGCGCAATTAAGTTGTGCTATTTACGGAATTCAACAATACAAATCGAGCCGCAGGTGCAACGGATAAAGCGAGTAGCGAGAAGACGAGAACACTAGATCTAGAACACATAGTACACATACAGTATCCCTATCCCACCAACACGGCTCTCTCTCTCTCTCTCTCCATCTCTCTCCCAACTGACCAGTATGGATCTATGTCTGTCGTCGTCATCCAGGTCAGGCCCCCCGTGTCGCATCGCCACCTTGTTCACCACGTACATCTTCCCGCCAGGCCCGTTCACCAACTGAAAAAAATGGAATCGTTAGTCTTCGAAATTTTGATATTTGATGTCAGATGTCACTTGAACTCCATTCGCCATCCCCTATGGAATGCACGTAAGCACATCCAGAACTCACTGAATGTAGCCGCGATTGTGATGATTTCTGCACGCGACATGTGCGTGTCTATCCGTATTCTCCCTATTCGTACTCTAATTATCAGACAGTTGCAATGCTGCGAAGGGGGAAGAGGACGATTAACGCGTTCTCGCACATGGCAATCCGATACAAATGTAGTGCGTTTCGAATCGGATCACAGGGTGGAGCGCCGCCGAAAGAAATTGCATTGCGAGCGACGAAGAGCCACGGTGTTTGGTGAGACGGAAATAGACACTCGCATGCTAATCAACACTGAGAAAGTCTTCTGAGAATGAATGAAGGGTGAGTCAGAATACCCTAAGCAGAGTGAAGCAATCGGAATCGAAAACGAAACGACACCAATTCGGAAAAAAACATAGGAGAGTCTACCCACGTGTAGGCCGGGCGCCTTGAGGACTGAGGGCAGCAGCTTCATCGCCTGCGTGTACGTCGTCTTGGACGCGCCGAACAGCTTCTTCATGTCCGGCTCTTTCACAACACCCTACATACACACCAACGAATAGACAAATAAAAATAAAAAAAACTTGGAAAAGCGAGGCGATGAAGAACGCCAACCTTGCTGTCCATGGACGTGATGAGGTACTGCGCAATGTCCTTGGCCAAGTCCTGCGCGTTCGAGCTAACATCCTGCAATAGTATATAATAAAGGGTTGTATTTAAATTACAAATGAATGCATGTGACACAAAAACAACTCCACTCACGTTGTCTTGCTCGTCGCCATCGCTTTCGTTTCGTTGACGGGATTGTGTCGCCTTGCGCGTTGATCTGCGTTGTGATGCCATCTAAATCTAAAATAAAACATTTTCATAACAGAAAAGCGAACACACAGTGATGAGACAAAGGCGACAATGTCGGTATTTGTTCAAACAGCGATTTCCCGCGTGGAATTATAGTGCGCTGGAACAGCTACATACACATGGAGAGCGGACTACCGTACTCTGCAATGCGGGGGGTGAGACAGGTGTTTGCATTGATAAATGTATATGCGTGAATCATATTTTCTGCATTCTCATGTGACAACGCGGGTGGCTGCAATTTGATTGTCAGGGAGGGTTTCTTATCGCATTCGCACTCACGTGAGCACATAAAGCGTTTAAAAAAGTATAATCCCTTGATTGTTCGAGAATGTGTACCACCAAAGATCTCACTTTCGGGTGGTCAGAGATATAATCTTGGCCAGAAAAGAAACGGTTTGTGCTTTCCTCATCTGACGACAACAAACCCCTCGTAGTCTCACTTGAAAGGACTGCGGGGCGATCCAAATGTTTGCTCATTACGAGAGAGCGGTTGTCTCCAGCGGATAATCTGGTCAGCGCCGCTCCGCTGGTCATGCAATATCTGTCCATGCATCAACTATATGTCCTTGTTCACACCCCAACCACAGATGCAGGTCTAGGTCATCATTTTCGCGCGATAACCACTACTGACAACCGCCCACCACTTCATAGGGGGTAAAATAAGTTCCAGTCTGACTAATCTGACAACAAATGTCGGCAAACATCATTGTTGTTCTTGGACAGCGTGACTCATTCAATGCTTTCGCAATCTCGTGTGATCAGGTGAACTGAAATCACCTTCTGAAAGATGTTTTCCTAGGTGACGCCTATCTCTCTGTGTGGTTAGGTGTTTGTTATGTTCTCTTTCCTCTCCGGTGCACAAAAAGTTGTTGATCGTAGTCTGCTGGACTGGCCTGAGGAGAATGGGTGAGACAAAAGTGAAAGCACGGGTGCTTTAAACCTCCTCTGGAACGGACAGCGGCGGACAGAAAAAGCGCGCAATCGATTCGCCTCGCCTCAGGGAATTGAGAGGGAGTGCGCGAGGCAGACGCGTTGCCAAGAGAGTAGTAGGAGTAATTTCGGAGTGGCGAACAGAGAAACCGCTCCCCTCATGTGACACTCTTTCGCAATGGAAGGGACGACGATGTGGCAAAACAGACTATTTCTGTCAGACAAGTGCACTCTGGTTGTTATGGCCATCTCGCACGCGAAAGCTACACGGGCGAGGACGCTCCTAGGTGGCGATGCAGGAGAGTCAACGTGTGTAACGAAACGTTTCCGACATTTTTTCGGACGGCCACCAGTGGTGTTTGGTGCATACGCGCGTGAGGCACGCGCCTTGTATGGGCTAATTGCCTTCTCGGGGGTTGTTTACCAGGCATCGATGCCAGCGCGGTCAGCCGCTGCTGCCGCTGCTGCAGCATCGATCGCGCACGGCACGCGTTCGGCTCGCTCCGCCCAGCCACCCGGCGGTCCCCACTCTTCAGTCGTATAGCGCTCTTTTGGCGGCAAATATTGAAATACGGGAGAATAGAGATAATGAAACAAGTGAGGGTTCATTTTAAACCTACTTAAACAAATATGTATATAGTTTGAATTCGTAGTTTGTTGATTGATATTAATCAAATTAATCGAGGTCATTCAAAATGTGCACGCTCAGGCCGGCTGGCGCCAACCCCTCGCTGTTTTCCCTCCGTGTGGGCGGGGCTTCGTATCGCGACCGTCCCCCCTATTCAGTCGCGTCGCGGCAGTTCAAACGCTAATATCATCTTATTTGCATAAATACTATTTTTTCATGTTATGTTTTTGTTCTAACATTGATAGAAAATATATTTAAGGTGAATTATTCAAATAAATTTCAATTTTCTGGTTCACAGCTGTTTCATCTTTTGTCTTTTTGCAATGTGCACGCTCTGCTGTATGGCAGCCGCCAGCCCCCTTTAGAACGTGACGTTGGCGCGCTCGGCTCCGCATTGACAGAGCAGAGTGTCGGTGTGGAAGGTTCTTGTCATGTCGTCTATCCGAGTTTCACTTTCATAATATATTATCTAGTATTCGTACATAATACTGTCAACTATTATCCTTTCATTTTTCACATGGAAATGCTTCCGATCCTCTCATTTTGAATCTCTTTGTGTTTGTCGCGACTTATACTCTTGTGTTATTGTCGACTTATGATTTGATTGCAGTAACCGACCTTACCAACGCAATGGCTGACAACAAGGACGAGCTCGTGCAGAGGGCCAAGCTGGCTGAGCAGGTATGTTCTTTTCTATATATCATTTCAGTGACTCATAGGTTTCGTTTTTGGTTTTCTCATTGCTTGTGTTTAGGCTGAGCGTTACGACGACATGGCCCAGTCCATGAAGAAGGTGACTGAGCTCGGAGCTGAGCTGTCCAACGAGGAGCGCAACCTCCTCTCCGTCGCCTACAAGAACGTTGTCGGTGCTCGCCGTTCTTCCTGGAGGGTGATCTCCTCGATCGAGCAGAAGACCGAGGGATCCGAGAAGAAGCAGCAGATGGCCAAGGAGTACCGCGAGAAGGTCGAGAAGGAGCTCCGCGACATCTGCCAGGATGTGCTGGTGAGTTGGGTATTCGGGTGCCATGGGGACCGAGCGGCTACTCGTATCGATTGCGCCCGCACCGAGCACTTTGATGTGCAGACAGCTAGAGAGCGAAAGCATAGAGGCTCGCGCTCGGGTCACTCTGCGCATTACACAGCGTATCGATTTCGGATACAAGGCTTCTGGAAGGGAACAAAGATTAATGATGATACTTTTCAGAACCTCCTCGACAAGTTCCTCATCCCCAAGGCCGGAAACCCCGAGTCTAAGGTCTTCTACCTGAAGATGAAGGGAGACTACTACCGTTACCTCGCCGAGGTCGCCTCCGGCGATGACAGGACCGGTGAGTGTGTGTGTGACAACCCTTACTAACGGAATGATGGCCCACTAATATTCTTGGCAACCTGTGTGAAGTTCATGGCCGCCGAGGTGGTCGGTGTGCATTTTCTCCTGGTAGCGAAGGTAGTCGAGAATATTTTGGGCCTAGTATGCATGCATCTGAGCTGAAATTATGGTTGGATTGTTGCAGCTGTTGTCGAGAAGTCGCAGCAGTCCTACCAGGAGGCCTTCGATATTGCCAAGGAGAAGATGCAGCCGACCCACCCCATCCGCCTCGGCCTGGCCCTTAACTTCTCCGTGTTCTACTATGAGATCCTGAACTCTCCGGAGAAGGCCTGCCAGCTGGCTAAGCAGGTTCGTTACCATTTCCTTTTTAGAAGCCTCCCAGCTGGGCCAGGACTCGTACAGCCAAGCGCTGGACATTGCCAAAGCCCAGCTTACCACGACGCACCCTGTGCGCCTTGGACTGGCTCTGAACTACTCTGTCTTCTTTTACGAAGTTGCTCAGAGCCCTGATAGGGCTTGCCAGCTTGCGAAGCAGGTTGACAGTTTCTTCAATTTCATAAAATTGCAATCACTTCCACGAAATTCCTCAGGAAATAATTTCTGCTTTGCAGGCGTTCGATGATGCCATCGCTGAGCTCGATACCCTCAACGAGGACTCTTACAAGGACTCTACCCTGATCATGCAGCTGCTCAGGGACAACCTGACTCTCTGGACCTCCGACAACGCCGGAGAGGACCAGGAGGCTCTTGACCAGGGAGAGGGCAACAACTAAGCCGGGTCACTCCAAACCGAACTTTACCGCAGCTGTGCACCATACCCCGTGTGTGTTGTAGTCAGGCCCCGTCCTTCTCGTCTTGATCTGAGTATCTTTTAATTTAAGCAACGTCTCACCATGTATGAAAAACCAGGAGCGAAGCATCTGTAGCAAAGTGATAGTTACGCAGCCATGTGCTTGCGATTTGTTTCTATTCATCAGCACGTGTTCGGTGTATCGTTTCCTTTTTGAAATGTCTGTTCTCAAATTGTCAGTTGAATTACAACGTTTATATAATAATTATATATTTTATACAGAATGTTTGACCGATTTTGTTCGTTGTGTGAGAGGGAAGAGACAGGGTCCGCTGCAAACACGACGGAATAAATTATAATGCTTTTGTGATTTTGCGATTGGGTGTGGGAATCGCTGAAACCCGATCTCTGCGAAGAGTTGCTTGTATTGATTGACACCTGTTATCTAATTTGTGGTGCCCGGACAGTTCTCGCGGGAGAGAAATATCACTGCATGTTGGCTGGGCGTCGATTGCTGCACACTAGTCTGCACAGCTCTAGAATGGCTTCGAAGTGGGCTCCCGCCGACCGCATCAAGAATGCGAAGAGCAGCATTTGGTGAGTTCCCTTCCCCATCGCCGTGACTGTGATGTGTTGAGGGTGGAGTTCACGGGGCTGGCTGCGGAGTGCAAGGCTGTCAACCTGGGACAGGGCTTCCCCGACTCGCCGATGCCGGCGTTCGTGGCGAAGCAGATGGAGGAGATCTCGCGCCACCCGGAGAGGACCGACTGGCACCAGTACACCCGCGGCTTCGGACACATGCGACTCGTGCAGGCGCTGTCCAAGCTCTACGGGGGCTTCTATGGGAGGGAGGTGGACGCGGCCAAGGAGGTGCGATACTGATCGTTCATCTTTTTCCAGGGATATGTTACATCGATCCTATTTGGAATGTGAAGAGTTTATTGTGCGGCAGTATTCATTCTCAGTGTGCAGGTTCTGGTGACTGTGGGCGCGTACCTCTCGCTCTACTACACCTTCCTCGGCTGGATCAACCACGGAGACGAAGTGATCAGTGAGTGCGGGTGGACCGGGAGTGAATACAGAAATGCAGCGGGGGTGTAATGTAATGTTTATTTCAATCGGCAAGGTTAGGCAGGCATACGTGGGAGCAATGAATGTACGGTACGGAACTAGAAGAGTAACAACATCTCGATACTTACCGGTGGTTCGTTTCAGTCCTCGAGCCGGCGTACGACTGCTATGCACCCCAGGTGGAGATGGCCGGAGGTGGGCGGACCCATCGGTTATCGATTTATTGATCTCTTCAGGAAAGCCTGTGGGCATTCCGATGAAGCTGAAGGAGGGAGCTCGCAGCAGCGCCGACTTCCAGCTGGATCTCGAGAAGATCGAGGCTAGCTGCAACGGAAAGACCAAGGTGGGCGGGGCGAGACGGGGAGGAAGTGAGGGTGAATACTTGTGATGGGTGTTGTTATTGTTCTCTCGAGTCAGTTTTCCGAAAAGAGGAATTGTGATGGGCATGTACATGGGATTGTACTGTCTGTGTGGGAAACGAAAGAGTGCGAGTGGAAGGGAGAGAGACGAGATGTGAAATGAAAGGATGTACATGTACTCTGGGAGAGGAGGGCATAAGTAAGTGGATGCGACCGACATTCAGGCGAGCACGATTGTTTTGACGAGGCGAGAAGACGAGGAAGGAAGTGGGATTAATACACATGAATGTTTGTCATGTTGAGGCTGCATTGATGACTGTTTTGCTTAACATGTTAGTCAAGTCATGAAGATTATGAGAATCGTGAATGGCCCATTGATTGTAGAGAAACGGTCGAGGAAAAGTGTGTTTTAGTGCAAAGTGAGGACTACACAGATACTCTCTCTTTATTTATGCGGTATCGATGTGGCGATTATATGGTCGCTCATCGTATGTGTGTGTTCTTTGGGATGTGTCGGAATTAGAAAGTCTATTTCTGGTCGCTACGTGGTTTTGCTGGAAATTTGTGAGTTTTGACGCATGATTGTGGATGTGGAGATAAAAATGGAAGTGAGAGAGGCGAAATCAAAAATAGCGCGGATGACGTGAACGACAGTATGGGGAGAAAGGGAGAGGAGTGGGGCGGAGTGTGAGTGTGATCATTCGAATTAGCCTAGTGATCTCGTACGAGCGAGAAAAGAGAAAGAGCAACACAAACATCATATTGGCGAGAGGCAGTGGTCGTATATGGTGCTACTGTACGATTGCAATGTGTGTGGTGTGAGAGAACTGGGAAAGGATGCAAACATACAAAAGGTGTGCGGGAGTGAAAGTTTTGCATGAATGAGAGGTGTTGCATCACCATCTGATGGAAAGTGAGAGGGAAATCATGCAACATTGTATTTATATCCACATTGGCAATGGTTGAATGATGACGTGTGTTGAGATGTTGGTGATCAACAACCCGCACAACCCCACGGGCAAGCTGTTCTCGCGCGCCGAGCTGGAGGCCCTCGCCGCCATCGCAAACAAACACGACCTGATCGTCGTCGCAGACGAGGTGCGTTTCCATCTCGAGAGTGGCTAGCAAACGTATTGGAATCGACTCTGACAGATTTTATTCCTAAATCTGTCTAGGTGTACGAGTGGCACGTGTATCCCGGGGGTGAGATGATTCGGTTCGCGTCGCTGCCCAACATGTGGGACAGGACGATCAGCATAGGATCGGCCGGAAAGACGTTCAGGTGAGGAAGAGGAAAGGAAGTGGTCGTTTGACGGGTTCACGGAAAGTGATCTGGTACACATGGATTACGTATCTAGGGGAGGACTGAATTGAATGACTGGCGTTTTAGCGGCATTGGCATACGAAAATAGTTATTGGGGATGGAGAAGAGAAAGAGGAAACGAAGAATTGTTGTTGTTGAGTGTGACTGGCTGGAAGCTGGGCTGGGCGCTGGCCCCCGAGCATCTGATGGGCCCGATCCGGATGGTGCACCAGAACTGCGTCTTCACCTGCTCCACGCCCACCCAGGAGGCAGTAGCCAGAGCCTTCGAGATTGAGTGAGTGAATGAAGCAGTGGTAGCTTCGCTTCTTTTTCAATATGGTATCTTATTGAAATCCGTATATCAATAGAACAAAGAAATTGATAACTAATCACGTACAGGTATACATGAATGTAATGTGTATGTGTCGCAGGCTGCCTCTGCTGGCCGCCGACTCGAAGGATTCGTATCTGAAGCACGGCATGGCCAGTGAGCTCGTCTCCAAGAGGGACAAGTTGATCGCACTCTGCGAGAAGGTACGCCGGACCACCCACGTTGACACATGGATTCGTATGGTATAATGGGGGTGTGTTTAGGCAGGTCTGCGCTGCATTGTGCCCGAATCTGGCTACTTTATGCTGGCCGATTACAGCAAATTTGGTGGGTAGTGTTGCGTTGTGCACGACGTGGTGTCGTCGTGTTTCAATGTTGCACGAAGAAACGACGACATGTCATTTTCGTGATTTTTATTGTTATTGTTCTTTGTTTGTGTTTATTATTGTGATTTTAGATGGTCCGTTCCGGGAGGAGAAACCGGGAGATGATCCCATGGATTTCCGCTTCGTGAGGTGGCTGTGCAGGGAGAAGGCGGGTTGCGCAAAGCTTTTTCGTTTTCCTTTGCTTTGAAATACATGCGTATATGTAATGCTTATATTTTTCATATGGAAGCACAACACACGCGTTGTTACAGAAGCTGGCGATGATCCCGCCGTCTGCTTTCTACTCGGAGCAGTTCCGCCGCCAGAACGAGAACATGGTCCGCCTGTGCTTCTTCAAGGTACGCTCACTTTGTCATATCTATTTGTGTATATTTCATAATTATGACGCAAATGGGCGCACGTGTAACTCTAAACATGGTTTCGTAACGCGTGGGCAGGTGCGAGTGCTCGTTGTCTAGTTGTGGATTGTGTGGGCGGAATGGATGGGATCGATGCATAACTGGGTTGGCTCTCATGTGATGGTCAGTGAGTGTGTGGGGGAGAGGATGAAACTATAGAGAGAGAGAGAGAGAACGGCCACCGCGAGCCAGGTGTGTCCTCGAAATCACGAGACCCGTTTTGTTCACGCGATGTGGTTTTGTGCGAGCAGAGCAGTGTGTTTTGGCGGGAAGCGTGGAATGTGTTTGAATAATTGAAAGGGAGTCACGTGTCGCGCGGGGGACGGATCATTGTTCAAGGTATTCGAACACACACGTCCGCGGAGTATGGAATTTGCGAGACGAGGGGTTGTAAGCCTAAGATTTATGAGTCAGATATTCAGTTTTCCATGAATGGCGCAGTGAGTCACTGTCTTTACGATTTGTCGGCGTGATTACGAACATGAGCGAAGCAAACATATTAGCTACAAATGTAAGGGTTGATGAAAATTTGGATGATTTCAGGACGACAAGACGCTGGATGCGGCGGAGGAGATTCTCAAGAAGCTGTAAGAACGGTGCACACAGGGTCATTGCGCATTGATCGATTGATTGATTCGTAAATCGAGCAAGGTAGGATATCCGGAGCCATACGTACTAGACATTGATTATTGTTTATTTTTGTACTGGGTAGTCACGTTGTGAATTTGATTGATAAACAGTTTTATCCATGATGTGTGTTGCTTGTTGGAAACGTGCGAATCGATTTGGAAGTCGTGAAATATCTGTCATGTGTTGATTGTTGTATTTATTGATATTGATTTGACGTGTTCATTGTACAGATGGCGATGAACGCGGGCGGTCTGGACACGGATCTGAAGACGTTCCGCGACTTCCTCATCCAGTACAACAACGTGAGCGAGGCGTGCTTCGGCAGCTGCGTCAACGACTTCACCGGAAGGTACGCCAATAGATTATTGATTACAGAGGTAGTACCACCTATGTTTGTGTATTTTAGAGTGTAGATGTTCACATTGTGGAGAAGCGTATTTTCCATTTTCTTTCTGGTTACTGGCGAATGCGCTGTTGCACCTATTATCAGTATCATGTGAGGAGTCTCATCAAAGATCGCAATGTTCAATATGTTCGTAGTCAAGCCTATTTATGCTATTTACGGGCAATCCACTATGTATTTTATAGGACTGTGTCGGACAAGGAGGAGCGGTGTGCGACGAACTGCCTCGACAAGTACCTCAAGATGACACAGCGCATGAGCCTTCGTTTCCAGGTGAGGTTTCCTCCCCTCCATCCCCGCTCTTTCGGTTGACGTGTTCTCTTTCAGGAGCACCAGATGCTGTCCGCGGAGTCTCAGGGCGCCACTGTCCCGCACTCGTAGAATGGAAGGAGGAGAGTAGGGGAGCGCGTACGGTTTCATAGCACCTATCTGTTGTAGCATATAGCCCTTGTGAGATGATATAGAGATTTAGATAGCATTGTTGTTGAATTGATGAGTTTTTTGTTGTGGAGACGCGGAGATAAAGTATCGATTGAATGAGGTTCTCCTGATTTTTTTTATGGGAACCTTTAGAGAATGGTTATCGGTGCATTTTGTGGGTGGAAGGTGTTTGTCTTACGGGTTATCGGTCTCTCTTCTCTCTCTCTCTCTCTCTCTCTCTCTCTCTCTCTCTCTCACTCTCACTCTCTCCAATCGCCCTCGCAGTTTGCGTCTGCTCGTATAATAGGCTTATAGGTGGAAAGTTTCGGTAGCTGATAGGGGATATTGGATGAACACATGGAGTGATAAGAACCGCCGGTCGTGTCGTTTCATTTGAATGATTGGATTGTGGTGGGCGGTGGGTGTGTTGTGTACCCGGCTTTCTGTCATCTAATTTGCGGGATTTGTTTTTCGCCGAAGACGAATTTGTCACTCTCTGTCCTCACGCGTAGTTGTATGTTTAGTCTGTGTTCGCGTCTTATTCTTACCCCGCGAATGTCTGAGCTCGTTTTTGTGGAATTGGAATGAGAAGAATATTTATAGGTGAATGACGAATGACTAATACTAATTGAGGGGGAGACCATAGTAATCTCCTTTGGGATTGAGAGTGTTTTCCGTTCGCGCGCTCTTTTGGAAAGAGAGCAATTTCCTTGATTATCTGTGTCAACTCATTTGAACACTGACTCTATGCTGATTAATATCACATGGTTATGGTTTGCTATATTGATCCGTTTGGTCTGAAGCAGTATGTATTCGAGTTCTTTGCTTGACGTGTTTTGTAATGGATACGCGATCGAAACTGTGTTTATCTGTTGAATTATGAGTGCCGTTTGTCTTGCGTCGAAGATACTGGGTGTTTCCTACGACGCAATCGTTCGTATCTGTGAACTTTAGTTTGCTTTTCAATATTGTGAATCCGTCTTTGTGGAACACAACATACCTGCCAGCACTAACATAAGCGACAGAATCACAGGATTTGCAGAGATTAGTATTAGCAATATCCAAAATAGTGAACTGCTTACTTCTATCTGATCTGTCACCGCTACGAAGTATTACTTCTGATCCTTCTGTGATCGTTCTTTGTAGTCTTTCAGTCGTATTAGCGAAAGTAACCCGGATATATTATTCGGGTGACGCGGAATCAAAGCCTTGACAGGGCGTACATATGTGTATGAGATGAAGATTGCATTAGAGAGATAGATAGATAAATAGAAAGAGAGAGATGGAGAGAGGAAGAGAGAGGTAGAGAGAGAGAGAGAGAGAGAGAGAGAGAGGAAAAGAGAGGGAGGAAGAGAGAGGAAGGAGAGAGAAAGGAAAGGAGGAAAGGAGTCTGTGCATTGGTTGTTCTTCTCCTCTGTCTCGTCTCGCGTGCATATTCTATCAAGCCTGGGAAGCTGTCGCCGTCGCAGTGTCGACAGGAGACGAGAGAGAGGAGAGAGAGAGAGAGAGAGAGAGAGAGGGGGGTAGGGAGAGGGAGAGTGGGGAAAGTTCCTTCGGGTGCCATTACGTGTATTGCTCGAGTAGCCAGCAGGTTCAGCCACTCTCGCGCGCCCTTCCAGGTTTCCCTTCCGGAAATGGAGGTGTGGTGGTTGAGCGTTGAGTTCTCACTCTGTAAATGTATTAGTGTTAGCGATTGAGACTTGTAATGTTCGGAGAATGTAGTATCAGAGTCTCTCACTTAGTAGATGAGTTACCATGGTATGCGTGACAATTCCCAGTTTCACACCACCTCTATGGCTCTATGATCGAATTTCAGGGAGGGAGAAGCGCGGGGGAATAGCTAGATGTGGGTGAAGTAGGTGTCGCATGTGTGTGAATGTGGCCCGAGTATACCCGCCTATCTCTCTTTCCTTCCTCTTCTTCCGGTTTCAGTGACCTCACTGACTGAATGTGAATATATATTCCCGCGAGTTCGTGTGTTGAGATTTGTGTCATGATGTCGTAGTCTCATTTCCTTTTCACTTCCTCGTTCGACTCGAGAGATACCCTGAGAAAGTCTCAAGATAGCTTTTCGGGAATAGTGAATGACGCAAGCTTTTATCATTCCGTTTCGGGGATAGCTTATAGTAAGCATGACTGTGCTTTCAAAGTGGTTATGACTTCCTTCTGCTTGGTCAGAAGTCTGAAAATGATGGTCATGTAGTCAACTTTGAGCTGGACATTGTTATCTAAACAGTGATATGCGTGATTTGCGTTTGTCTTCCAACGACCGTCTATATACATCTCCCGTCTTCCACACTGCAAATGTGGTCTAGCTTTATTCGTCTGACAATGAGGGTATGTTGCACCACAGGGTTCAATAGAGAGAGAGAGAATGTAGCTGGTTGCCCTCCAATCCTCCAAATCTGCATAGAGGCCCGTCGTCCTTGGCAATCCTCTTCATCCATTATTTCCAAACTTTTCTCTCGTCATATTTCGTTAGTTTTGAGCTAGTCTCAACCATATAATTTCATTCGAGAGCTAATTTTACATGATGATCTTAGAGCAAAAATTGAGATTGCTGGAAAAAGTCGTCTAGCGAGCGACATGCAAAAGAAGCTAAGTGATGTCGCAGCCCTAATAGCAGAGTTCCCATTGTCCGCAAGTCCTCTTTCAAACAGACCTCACCGGCGGTCGCTTTGGTTTATTTATGGATAAACAATTTTCGCACGCGAGTTGGCCCAGCCATCTGTGAGATTTGAGGAGCTATTTGCAGAATCTCGAAGTCGTTTGAACGACGATCTATCATCATCTGAAGGTCTGCGAGGAGTCGCCGCCGCAACATTCCACGGATTCTTTTTGTCAGGTGAGTATCAGGGCAATCACGTTTATTGGCCCTCTAACACTGACACTTTTCGTGTAATGAGATGGGGGTGCAAGTGACAGCACTCTCCTCCATTGACACGCTATTTTCTCATTCCATCTATGACCACTATCTCTGGACCCTCCGAGTTATGCACGCTATTTCCTCGTCTCCATACGGGTTTAACAAGTTTGCGGAGAAGAAGAAAGGAGAGAGAGGAGAATAGGGTTAGTTGGAGATCGCGCGTGGGAGAAAACTGAGGATTCCGACACACCCACCCTCTCTCTCTCCACTCACTCCGTTTGCAAGTCTGCTTTGCTGTAAATAGCTCTCTCGTTGAAGAATGCGAGAGAGTAGGTGGATTCTCCCGTGTGAAAACTGCGCTTTTCTAAGAGTTACGTCATTTAGAGAGTCTATGCTATGAAAATTCGAACACACTACGGAATGATTAGCGAGGTCTTTGGTTCAGTTGATACATGAGAGAGAGAGAGAGAGAGAGAGAGAGTGCTGTTAGGAGGTAGTAGTATAATAGGCACTCGCGCAGTGTTCTTCTCTCCATGTGACCGAGTACGACAGCATACAAACGAGGGCAATTGTCTTGTCCTCTCTCCTCTCTCAACGTCTTTTTTGGAGACGACAGCCACGAATCGCGTGTGGGTGTGTTGCCAATTTCGACAATTATTCCCCCTCTCCCTAGTCCACACTCACTGATTCAATATTCAAAGATCGCATTTGATGTTCTTTATTGACTGTGGTTAATGTTCTATGTTCTATAAATGTATGATGTTTGGTGATAGAATAACACAACATTTCTGCATTCCTGCGCTTGCTCAAAAAATTGTTATTTCTTTCACCACCATAGGGCCAAATATAGCTATTGTGGCATTCACGTGCATAGTATTTGGTTAGAAGACCGTATACGATATACGCTATACGCATACGCGCATCCCATTCTCTCTCTCTCTCCCTCCCCCTCTCTCTCTCTCTCTCTCTCTCTCTCTCTCTCTCTCTCTCTCTCTCTCATCTCACCAAATACGCCCGAGCCCGCAATCAAGTGTCATTTCCTCATTTGGTGACGTCGTCTCCTCCTTCCCTCCCTCTCTAGTTTGACATAGGGAGAGGGAGGGGGAAGAAGAGAGAGAGAGAGAGAGAGAGAGAGAGAGAGAGAGAGAGAGAGAGAGCTTAAAGACTTCTGGTCTCGAATGTTGCTCTCTTGATGTTATTTAATGGGTGAAATTGAGCAGTCGGGGCGCGCGTTTTATTCATGGGAGCAGCACACAATACCCCATCTCTCTCTCTCTCTCCCTCTCTCTCTCGCTCTCTATTTCTCTCTCTCACATAAGGGACATAATATGCATCAGACGCGTGAGCTACCGACGCCTTTTCCTTACTATCATCGTACTTTCTCTCCCTTTCCTCTCTTCTTTCGTCAATCTAATAAAGAAGCGCGTTTCTTTGTGTCTCTGTCTCTCTCACATCTCATATATATTGGAAGACGAGGGCACTCTCGGTTAATGTCAGAGAGAGGGAGAGAGGGAAGGAGGGGAAGAGAGAGAGAGGGTAATAGGGAGGGAAAAGCGCCTTCACGCCACCAAATTCATTTATCGTCGATGATGTGATATTTGGTGTGAGTGCCTGTGTGTGGTATTCGCTTGATTATCCTTCCTGTACTCGATTACTCCCTTGTTGAAGATTTGCATACTTGACTGAATTGGACAGTGATGTGGCCGGTCGAGCCTACTGAACTAATTTCCGTAATTGTAACTCGTCGCGATTTGTCACCGTATCAGAATTAGAACGGATAAAGTTCAGACTGTCGAAGTTTGCAATCTTCGTAATTGTAGCATTGTACTCATGACGCGGGTTCAGCGAAACAAAGCTGCCTGTTTTTTTTTTGGCGTCACCACAAAACGAGCTCAATGAACCGATCTCTATAGGATGGAGTCGACATGTGGCGTCTTCATTTTTTTTTGAGCTTGGACGAATTCGTATTTGATCGGAATGTGGGAGGATCTGTGAGCGATGGCTTGTTTATTCTTAGCCCACCCCTCTATCTCTCTCTTCTCTAAGGCGCCGCGTTGATTTATGTTTTCTTCGAAGAATACACCAATATACGTGTTGGCAGCGGAAACAGGGGGGTTTGGCAACTATGGGAGGGTCACTTCCTCGTTTCTCTCTTTTGCAACAGGAAAGAAACAAGATTGATAGTCTGGAAGTCTGGTAGGTATTTGTGGGTGGTGATTGGCTGGACTGCGACACATCCTCCCACCCCAGACTCCTCTCCCTTACAACATGTGCACGCTGTGACGTCAATCTCTCCGCCCTCTCCCCCGCTGCGCTCTCTTTATCCGTGCACTCTCTCGCCACTCTCTCTACTTCCTGCAGAATGGCTGACTGAGTGTGAGTCAGTCGTGCTTTTTCGATGCTCATTTGATCTATTGGGGATCGCCGCGGATAGTGATGAAATTTCATAGCGCGCCTGCCTAGCTGTCAGTCCATCTATGCGATGCCTCCCCTTTTTTGGTCATTGTGTAATTCGAGTATATATGCCCGCAGGCGTGTTTCGCTCTCTCTTCCTGGGTGGTCTGTGAGCATCACTCTGATGTCTGATGGTCAGTAGTATTACAAAAATAGGATTCTCTCTCTGCATCTCTTTCTTTTTCTCTTTCATATCTCATTTTTTCATGGATGATGTCTTCACCATAATATTGCCACTTTATTGAACTCTGATGTTCAGTTTCCTTAGTACATACTGCACTCGTATTTTGTATTTCCCGCTATAAAATGATAATATCTACAACAGGCGTTCGTATTACAAGAATTCATGTGCTAGATCTGAGATGTTTAGGTGTAATCAATGTTTTGCAAGTTTACAAGCCCAATTTTTGTACGTTTTGCATTTTTGATTGATTGGGGCAATTGACTATTTCTGTGCTCGTTGATTATGACACTCTAGCCTTCTTTGCATACTGTAAACGTCTTGATGATTCCTTATTAGCAGTTACTTTTGGAGCTTCTTTAGGTGGATGAAAATGTCATCGTTCTCCAGCTTTTTCTTTTTCTTTCTCTTTCTCTGGCCCTCTCTTACTCTCTCACCTTCTTTTTCGCCTTAGTTCTCAGACAATCTTATTTCTTTACTCCGCTTATAGCTTTTTCCAATCATCTGATGATTATGATATGCTTATCTTCTCTTTTCCAGTTGATGTCACAGCACTCGGTGTGAGAGGTGAGAGATCTTCTCCCTTCTCCCTCCGATTCTGTAAGTGACACCCGCACTCCATACACCAAACAACGAGGTACGTTCATTTCAGTGTAACAATCCTAGATTCTAATTAAAATACTGATCTTCGGTGACTTGATTGTTTACTGGACGTTATTATTGTTGGTCAATCAACACGGAAGAATGAGTGAATAGGATGCTGGCCTATTATGCGACAGTTGACCAAACACTGCCAGGATTCCATGTGTTTAGTGGTGTGGTTCGGATTATCCCAGGCTTTTAGGCAAATCAAAACAGTGTTTTATGACCTCCTTCGTGACACTCGAGAATCGCAACAAGAGGATGCGCAAACGCAATCTCTCTCCCCCCCCTCTCTCTCTCTCTCTCTCTCTCTCTCTCTCTCTCTCGATTTCATTGTGCAGTGCACCCGCAGCTAATATAGGCCAGTGTCGCTTTTATTGCTTTATGTTACCCACGTGTATTTTCGAAATCCGAATTTAATTTCTGTCGACCTGTTGCCTGTTCTGTCGACGCATTCAGTTTTACCTACCTGTTCGCAAACTTACATCTCACTCCTATTGCCATTTATGGTAGCCACAGATTTGGCATCCATACAAAATCTGCTTGCTCAGTTATAAACTATTCAGCTTGAATTGGATTGAATTCTTTGGCCGAACTCGCATATTTGACTCTCATTTTTCTCTCTTTTTGTATCTGGAGTGTCTCTAGTTTCTGTTCTGTCTGCGCAAACAATGTCCTCACTTTGTCTGGCGGAAGTCACAAAAAACCTTAGGAGGCATTTATAAATATAAAAGCGCTTTCATGGAGGTCTTTCCAGAATTTCACTTTGTATGAAGTGGTTACCCCGCTGCTATTTCCCATTTCTATCTTTGACAGATTCACATCCATGTGAACCGAGCTATTTTCGTACATTTTCGTACGGAACATCATTTTGAACACAGATCGCACGTCAATGGCATACAGTTTGTATCGTCATCTTTCTGATTCCCGCGCTTTCTTAGACAGCCGATGTTTTAGAGTTTCAGACTTCCAGAATCGGTGCTCGAAAGAAGGCGTGCGAACCAAAATATTGTAGTGTGTGGGAAGCAAGAGAGGCAGAATTTCTCGATATTAGCAGACAGGATACTTCCGTATTCATAAAGTTGTTGTGTCATGTATAAAGTTTTGTATGAATATAGTTCTGTAATAATTAATTGATTAAATATTTTATTTATTAAATAATTAAAGAAACAGTGGCGACTTATTTTCGACTCGGAGTATTATTAAAAATCATATTAACCTAAAGTTTTTGCGAAAGAACGACGATTCTGCGTTATTTTCGATTCTGCAACTGCCAAGAATGCAGCTCAAAACTTGAATTTCCCGCCAACACTTCACTGCAAAATTTGGGTCGGAGACGTAACCGCAAATGAACTTGCTTCATGGCTCAGTGCATGTGCGCTGCGTTGTCACCCTAATCTTCGCGGGTTCGATTCCTGTCACTGCCAAATGTTTTGTTCGTGTGAAAATGAGGAGTTGTGGCAGGTCGTGGCAGAAATAAGTCGCCACTGTGCCTTTAATTATGCTAATTCCAGCCCTTCTTCATCGTGGCGTGGCCGGACAGTGTCGACGCAGCCAATTTGCCATTTGGCCAGGTGAGCATTTTTTCATATTTTATCAATTCATAGTAATTTACACGATTGTTTGAGCCTAATAGAACATAATTAAAGGTAAGGCACAGTGGCGCATAGTTTTTGAGTTTGGATCATTGCTTGACCCATAAAAACACGTAACAAACCATGAAACCGCGAAAGAACGGCGTTGTTACCCACACAAGAAGGGAGGGGGGGGCAAAATCAAACTCGAAAGTTGAGCTTTGTGCGCATTTCGTCGTTAATGAGTTCGACAGCACATGTCGTTGTAGTGTTGTGGTGATGGTAACGCTCACGGTTCAGGGACAATGTTATGCCCTATGCCGGTTCGATTTCCGCTACGTGCAAAAAGTTTTGCCAAGTTCTCAATAGTGAATTTCGATGAATGTTGGTGTCCTTGTGCCTTACTAAAACTGATAAAACAAGAACATTTTTCGTGTCAACCAAAACATTTTCTCTGCAACAGTACCATAAGCTTTTATAAATCAAATCCAAATGTAGGAATACCTGGAAATATTTGCGTTCAAATTGTCGCTAGACTTCCACTTCCCCGTATTTTGTTTATCATCCATGGAAAAAATTATGCACCATCCCGGAAACGATGAAACATCCAACATCTCCGTAGACATCGTCCCGGTCGGTGGCGCTATATTAGTAATAACGGCAATCGGCTTCTCACTACTTACTAGTCTTAGCGTGCGCATCGCAATGTTTGTTCCCTGATAGACAGCACGGGTGCAATGTCTACGCAATATTATATTTTATATATTATATAAAGCTCGAATTAGCTGTCGGATAGTAAGCAAAGCTTTTGATTGCAAACCGGTGTCCATGCATCTAATCATAAAACACTACAAATACCCTACGTACGGTTCCTCTGGGTTCATTCGCATGTCAGCAGTAGTATAGTTGTACTAGTTTCAATATATCTCTGTCCAAATTCCCGCTCACCGATATGATAGTAAGCAAAGCTTTTGATTGCAAACCGGTGTCCATGCATCTAATCATAAAACACTACAAATACCCTACGTACGGTTCCTCTGGGTTCATTCGCATGTCAGCAGTAGTATAGTTGTACTAGTTTCAATATATCTCTGTCCAAATTCCCGCTCACCGATATGATAGTAAGCAAAGCTTTTGATTGCAAACCGGTGTCCATGCATCTAATCATAAAACACTACAAATACCCTACGTACGGTTCCTCTGGGTTCATTCGCATGTCAGCAGTAGTATAGTTGTACTAGTTTCAATATATCTCTGTCCAAATTCCCGCTCACCGATATGATAGTAAGCAAAGCTTTTGATTGCAAACCGGTGTCCATGCATCTAATCATAAAACACTACAAATACCCTACGTACGGTTCCTCTGGGTTCATTCGCATGTCAGCAGTAGTATAGTTGTACTAGTTTCAATATATCTCTGTCCAAATTCCCGCTCACCGATATGATAGTAAGCAAAGCTTTTGATTGCAAACCGGTGTCCATGCATCTAATCATAAAACACTACAAATACCCTACGTACGGTTCCTCTGGGTTCATTCGCATGTCAGCAGTAGTATAGTTGTACTAGTTTCAATATATCTCTGTCCAAATTCCCGCCTACCGATATGATGTGCATGTTGTCAGGCGGGCCAGCAGCCCCTGCCGGATCTGCCCGATCAGGAGATGGCCGAGGTCGACTATGTCGCCCACGTCGTCGTCATGCCCATCGTATTGAGTATAGGTGCGTTCTTTGAAAGATGTAGTATTTTATTGTGTCGGCATTTGGAAAGTGTAATTTTATAATTTAGGCATGATCAATCAATGTCTCAACGTCTGCACGCTGTGGCAATTACCGTCCGGGGGATTTTTGTATCTGAAGGTGAGACATCTGATTATATCATTGGATAGACAATAGAGAGAGTGAAAAATCAAGTAAGTATATTTTTTGAGGCGTCGGCAATAGCAGACATCCTCTCAATCCTCTCCTTCATTCCATTTCTTCTCCGGCACGCAAACTTCCACTATCAAGACTGCTATACGAGCATGTGGTTAGTAATTTTGTAGTCAATTTTGTTGTGTTTATGAGTGGGGGAAGGTAGAGTGTACCGCATTCTAGGTACCACGCGCACTTGGAACTTCCTATCATCAACGCGTTGATAGCTGCAAGGTGGCGACTTATTCATTGGTAATGAAATTATGAATCGATTTCAGTGCCCTGTGTATCGTTGCGATGACTGTGGATCGGTACTTGTCAGTATGCCATCCAATTGCATTCTACAATGCAAATGAGTCAAAGAGAAAGGTGAGGACAAGGAGAGAGAGAGATAGAAAGAGAGAGAGAGAGAGAGAGAGAGAGAGAGAGAGAGAGAATATCCCTTGTTTCAGACTCTCGGATTGATAGCAGCTCTTTATGCCACCGCATTTATCGTTTTCACTCCCTCTGTATTCCAGAAAGAGGTCGTGGAAATTGAGCGAAACGGAACGGGAATGTGAGTACAGTAACCTCAAACTACAGTATTCCAAATGTGACATTACAGTATCACTTACGCGATTCGACGGAATGACCTCGTCGAGCAGTCTTCGTCTTTTCAGGCCTATTTGATATTCAGAGAGGTACGGTACTTTCAGTTGTAAGACTACTGTACTTTATATTTACTTGCTTCTTTCAGCTGGTAGCACGGTGGGGACCTGTGTGCATTCTAGTCGTCCTCAACTTCTTGATGATGAGCGGACTGAGGAAGATGGATAAGAGGTCACAGAGGTGAGGAAGAGAGAGAGAGGAAGAGAGAGGAAAAGAGAGGAAGAGAGAGAGGGGGGAGAAAGAGAAAGAGAGAGAGGAAGGGAGAGAGATGATCTCGCTCTACAGACGCAGCGTGCGGTACAAGAAGGGCCGGTGCTTCCGTGACGAGCGCAGCCGCATCTCCAACCTGCTGCTCATCACTTCCACGACGTTCGTGGTGTGCAACCTGCCCGCCTCGTTCCTCTCCATCTTCATACGACGCAGCCTGCCTCATTCCGTCTTCTGGCAGACATTCCGAGCTGTCAGCAATCTACTACAGACCACCAGGTGAGTACTGTGTGTTACAGTATGCCAAACGTCATCGTGATTGCAATATCTTTATAACGAAATCTCTAAGTGAGTCAAACGATTCGATGTACGAAGTACAATGAACTGAGAATGTTGCAGTTATCTGTACAACTTCTACCTGTACGCGTTGTGTTCGTCGGAGTACCGGTCGGCGTTCCTGGGTCTGCTGGGTCTGCAGAGACGAGCGAGCCGGCAGTCGACAGGCGACAGCCCCACTGCCAAACAGAGCACACGGGCCGCGCCCAGGGACGCACACGGCAGAGAGTGAGTGCATCTCTCTCTCGCTCTCTCTCTCTCTCTCTCTCTCTCTCTCTCTCTCTCTCTCTCTCTCTCTTTCTCTCTCTCTCTCAAATCTCTCTCCTTCCATACTCAATTACCTGTCCTCGTTCAGAACGACGCCGCTGCAGCTGCACA
Source organism: Rhabditoides inermis (assembly GCA_963966185.1). Taxonomy (NCBI): domain Eukaryota; kingdom Metazoa; phylum Nematoda; class Chromadorea; order Rhabditida; family Rhabditidae; genus Rhabditoides; species Rhabditoides inermis. The sequence continues at coordinate 1,663,820 of CAWZYM010000151.1, forward strand.
CGAATCGGGTGGCGGAGGTGGCGGAGTTGTGACGACACCCTTCTACCTGCAATGCTATGGGTGAGAGGAGAGGCCGCATCCGAGGCGTCCAACCGACTTCCGACCGCCACTCTTCCCGCCCCCCTCCTTCCAACTCACACACCGGGTCTCAAGATTATGGATTGTTTGTGATATATCACCCACATCTCCTCCTCTCTCTCTCTCTTCTAGGCAACAATCTATTGGTTATTGTTCCAATTTTCACCCATTGCACCTTGCTTTATTGTACTCGATCTCATCGTGTTGTTGAATCTTATGCAATTATTTTTATATAAACGTTTGAACATATTTAAAATGTGTCTTCTTGACAAACATCAACAAAACAACGATTGGAGGAAAAGTATTAGTTTGAATTTCCAATTTTCGCGCCAAAACAACACAGTGTGTAGTAGTGAAGCTCAGAGTGTCAGTGACAATCCTACATTATTATCATCGAATTTCTTCATTTGTTTTTTTTTATTCTTGAGTTTTATTTTCTTTTATTGTTCAATAGATAAGTACTGTTAAATAGATATGTAGCTCTTACCTATTCGGACAAATTTTCACGAATCTCCGTATCATCTCTTACCCCACCCCACCCACCCATTTTATGTTTGGTCATTTCGCGCCGCGATTTGCAATCCAATCATAGTCAACCACTCTCCGATCCGATTTCTCTCTCTCTCCGTCCCATCTTTTCTCACAATAAACGGCTACACACTGTCGTGGGTTTTGCTGGAGGGGCGATCGGGTGGAAATGGAATGATCCCGCCCCGTGTCGACACGGACTGTGCAGCAGCTGCAGCATCAGCAACCGGTCTGCCCCGTGTCTGCTGCGTGTAGAGTGTCGCCTCCGCCCCGTCTCCCCCTCTCTCCCCTCTCTCCACACTCTCCCTCTCCTCTATTCATATTTCTGTGTGTGTTGTCTTGTCGGCGCGCGCAGGCCTGTATGCATGTGTGCCTGCCGCCTCCGGCTAGTATTCTCGCCCGGCACAAATGTGCAACCTCAACCTGAATGAATTCCCCCTCGAGATTTGCATTAGCAATGCATGGACCTTTATTCCATGCCACACACACGCAGCGGTGTGCATTACCAATATAGCGTTTGCCCAGGCTCTACGACCTCACGACACTCACCTTTATTGGCCTGCGGGCCATTTTGGCACCGCGTGTGCTATTTTTGTTCGTCGCTGCTTCGGGGCTCACACGCAAACTGTTTGCGCATCCATAATTCCTGCACAGATTCAATGGCGTCTCCCCGGTTTTTCGGCCACCATCCGCTTCCCTATATATTTGCACATCCGGCGCAGGTCGCGCAGGGTCGTCTATTCCTGTGACGCAGCCGTTCTATTTCTCCGTATTTGAAGTCCACCAAATCCTATTTCATCACATTCAATGTTCAACACGCATTGTTAGTGGCGTGGTTTTTTCTCTCCATCGGGAGTGCGCGCCTAGAGGGATTGAAGGGTCGCGCGCGGGTTTTTTTCCCGGGCGCGCCTTGTTGCAAAGACCGCATCCGGTTCCGCACTCTCTCTCCCTCTCTCTCTCCCTTCACTCCCGCGCTCTCGCAACTTGCCCTCTCACCCCAGCAGAAAGAACTCACTCCCTGCAGACATTTCAATCCCCGATTGCGATCTGTTCTCCCGGATTGCGACGCATCGATTGCGAAACGATTTGTATGTGACCGTGCGTCGTATGCGTATATCCTGTTTCCGTCTTTGCGCGTCGTTTGGCTGTCTGCCAGCCGGCGAGTATACGCCTCGCCACCCGGCCGCGTCGCGTCGATTCATAATAGGGTAGGGGTGTGGGCGAGGCAGGGTCGCGACCTCACGTGCTCAATACACCCACCATTTGCCTCGCTCGCTCGCTCGCGTTTCGCGGATCGCAGCGACCTTGTGTGATCGATTCACTCCCCCTTCTCCTTCCTTCAACGCGCGTCAGTTGCTCTCCCCCCACTAAACTTATCTCACGTTTTCTCCACACGCGTGATAAGACCGCTGTTACGTCAGTCATTATCGGGATGAATATCAGCATCCACGTCTCTCTGTCTTGCCAGTCACTTTCCGATTGTGTTTTCGTGGTTTCGCGTCGCGGGTGTTATGGAGATGTTATTGGGTTATCGAGCCGAGGATTCCTTCTCTCTCACTCGTCTTCCTTTCCGACCAATAGACGCGACTCGAATTGCCCTCGCCTCTCCACTTTCACATTGTGCTACTCGCCGCGTTGTCTCGGTGGATTAGAGTAACTATTACTACTCTTTCCTACTACATCTTCCCGTCGTTTTGTCGGCGGGTGGTTGCTAATCGTTCCGAGTGAGCTCTGCTCTCTTCACAAATGTACATCTATGATAGGTCGTCATAGCGACAGCGGCCAGCAAAGCTCTCTCCCACTTTTTTGTTGTGTCGAATTCAGCGATTCAGCCCTGCTCCCTCTGACGTCAACTCGTGTGTTGCCTTGCCGGCGATTCATAACAATATGTGATGGCGATGATTGCAATACGCCACACGATCACTATTCCACGAGTGTTCCTCCCACGCCCCAGTTTCTCCCACATCGTCTTGTGCATTTGTTGTTGTCGTGTTCTTCAAGGGAGCCGTTCTGCCTTACTACACTCGCACTGTTTACTATGTTGTAACTGTCAACACTCTCTCCTCCTCGCTACCTGTGGCTGGCAAATGGTGGTGGCTTGCTTGTTGACTCTGAGTGTCTCGTCTCGATCATTCAATCACTGCATGTTTGTCGGCGTCTCATCCAGAAACTCTCATCACATGGCGATCAATGCAGAATGCAGCCTGTGCGCCTCTGACTGGCGTGTTCCCATTTCTTGTCCGGAAAGTCATTTCTCATCTGCTCCCCACCGTCTCCGCTCTCTTCCTTCTACACGCTGTCTCGCCGCGCGCACTGCATCTCTCGGTTTTATCAGTGTTTCCGATTCCCGCACTGTTTGTGGGTTTTCGAGTTTCACGTTATTTGGAGTCGCGCCATTGAGAGGGCTGCTGGAGTCTATTTGTTCGCCAATCGCAACCCGCCCTGTTCACTATTTGAACTCTTATTGCGAGAGAGAGAGAGAGAGAGAGAAAGAGAGAGAGAGAGAGAGAGAGAAAAAGAGAGAGTCGATGGCTCACCGCATCGCTGACTCACTCCCATACCACTCGTGCATCATGCGAGCTGTTTGCGTGTGTTGATTTCTTCCCCTCTCGGTATTTTATCTGTACGACTCCCACCCACTATGAGTAGTGGCCGTAACCATTTACTCTCGTAAATATGTTTTCAAACTTTCAGTTTATTCTACTCTTAAAGTGAATAAGTGACGTCGCGAGTGGCACTCTGTGATTGCTGTACTTGTGTGTGGTTGCCTCTGTTGTGTCCGCTCTCCGTCGCCAGCCAATTTGCGTGGCGCGGGCGGGTATTGTATGTAGTTGAGTAGTGGGTAGTGGTAATTGCATTTGGCGCTCTCGTATTGGTTCTCCTTCTCTCCTCTCTTCCTTATTCGAACGTCTATTCTATTCAAATGCACTAGGCGGCCAGAACCTGGCATTTCCTCTTCCCATATTCGTATGTCAGAGTAATCGATTCTGTACTTGGTTTGCGGTGCGAGTGAGTGAGGTGTGAGAAACGAGGAATGGAGAATTCAGGACGCGTCTCTTCCCCTTCTCCATCTTTTTGTGTGTTGTAAAGTGAGTGCGTGTGACCTTTGTGACTGCTAGACTAACGACAGAGTGGGTCCGAAATGTCCGCCCAGTCTGTCCGTTCATTCAATCTCGTTTCTTACTCGGTCGTCGGTGACCGTAGTATCTCGGGTCGGAATCAGTCTGTGTTGTTACCTTGTTACTCTCACTCGTTCAAGTTATGACCGTGGAGAAAGACGGGTTGTGCTCGGTCGTCTCTCTCTCTTTCTCTCTCTTTCTCTTTCTCTTTCTCTTTCTCTTTCTCTTTCTCTTTCTCTTTCTCTTCTTTCTCTTTCTCTTTCTCTTTCTCTTTCTCTTTCTCTTTCTCTTTCTCTTTCTCTCTCTCTCTCTCTCTCTCTCTCTCTCTCTGTCGCTATCTGCTCGGTTCATCGCTGGCAGTGCCATTTTTCGACGGTGCGGCAGACTCGGCTCACTCCGCCCGCCCCCTCTGCCACTGTGTTTATTATACACTCTACCTTCCCCCATTGACCTTTATATATCTGTTGTTATGCACATGTCGTCTACCATTTGACTGTCAAACGTTTGTTCTGGGCGCGACATCACTGTTTCTGTTTCAGAGCGGGTCACTGTGCCACCAGACCTCTCTCTACTTTCATCTCCCCCACACACATCCCGGTTTAATACCGATGCAGGAGTTGTCGTCTGTGTGCGTGGCTTCCGAGGAGTCGGACCACCACCGACCTCACCCCGACTCACTCAAAGCAGCCAGCACTTGTTCAGGTAGGCGTGAAACGTATCTTTGTGAAACGTACAGCTTTTTAAAATGTGGTTTGTGAACGCATCGATGATACTGTTTATCGGTTTAGAATGACTCATAGTTTACCTCCATGGCCCGATAGGAATGTTGAATTGCTAGTACGTGATTGTGTGGAGGCTACTACGGAACTTGTATGCGGGTGCTGTGTTTCACTTTCTTCTCTCTGTGAGAGGGAGCTGGGAGGAGAGAAGTCAGCAGTGTGCATACCGGTTCTCCATGTCAACGTCAACGTAGGCCGGCGAGAATTATGACTATTATGTGAGGGGCATAGATAGAGCGGAAAGTGTGACTGGACTGCATTCCATACGGATTTGCCCATTACCATCGACGTATTGTCTCTTTCACTAGGTGACTTGTTTTGCGGTTGTTGCTCACAGGGTGCGCAAGCCTGCGTGAGTGCCGGTAGTGACGCATTGTTGGTGTGTTTGTTTGTGCTCTCGCTGGGGCTTGATGTTTTGTGCGGTGGGATGAATACGTCGTGAAAGAGAGAGCGCATGGTAACCGGACGTATGGGTGGTCCTGTGCTATCGATTCCCCCGTAGTTAGCCGCAATTTGGCAGATGGGTGATATGTAATAGTATAGTAATGTTCTCTCCCCTCTGGTTCCGGCATATGGTCTGACTATGCTTTTTGATGTGCGGTTGGGCCACATGTGCTCGTCTCGTGATGGGAGAGAGAGAAGAGAAAGAGAGAGAGAGAGAGAGAGAGAGAGAGAAGGGAGAGAGAGAAGGGAGGAGACAATGGAGAGAAGGGAGTAAAGAGACTCGCGCATGGGTCGAAACGACCACGGCATAATGATGTGAAACAAATCCGCTGCGAGCGGGGGATGATCGCTCGTTGGGTCGACGAGACTGAATTGGCACGAGTGATCCCTCTCTTTCGACCCCGCTGACACTCTACTCTTCACATCTGATGACACAAAGCGATATGGTCCCTCTCATCACTCTTTGAGTGAAGAAGTAATAGTAGCCTTGTAGACGAGACAAGGACATCTGACCATCAACCGATTTCCGTCGCCAACCTTGGTCATTTGGCGTTCATTGTGGTGTTTTCTGCGAGAATGCATGGCGGCAATCTTGTGATTTCCCGATATGCTGTGTGATTCGAATGACATTGAGCCGAAAAAAGGCAGAGAGACACACAATGCATTTCAATTCTGTGTGGTTGGTCAGATGGTAGAAGAAGCGGTAAAAAAGGGAAAAGGAAGCGAATGTTTCTCTCTCTCTCTCCCTTGGAAAGAGTGGGTGTAATAATGGGCGAATTGGGGGAAGGCGAGGGGTTGATTGGGTGATTCTTCTCTTCTATCTGGAGTGGTCTCGTGATGTGAATTGTGGCAAATGGACGTTGGCGATTGGGGGAAAGTGAACGCCTGTCACAACTAGTTATGCCAGCAACAACCCGTGAACATGATGGATGCGTATGGCAATTGCTGTGGGAGAAATTAAATTGGTCAAAATACACTTTCCAAAACCAATGGAATATTTAGTTTTCGTACGCATTTTTACAATGTTTCCATGTTCAGTGAGCGACTCGTATGCGGACTCGTGTCTGGGCGGCTCCTCCGAGGGCGACGACGAGCCCCCGCTCGACCAGAAGCACCTCAACCTCATCCACGAGGAGCTCGAGAAGCTCAACATCGCCACCGACGTCATCAACAAGATGGAGGTGCAGCTTGATGCCGGCAGGGCCACGTTCAGGTGAGCACAACGATTTATAGATTTTTCTTTGATTTGTTTGTTATTTCTTTTTCGGATTCATTCACTGACACAATGTTATTGTGGAATGTGGGATGATTCTGGTCATCTCATTGTTTTGATAGTTGCCTAGTCGACTCGCTGTTATTTTGATCTGATAGCATTGGTTGCGTTTGTTTTTCGATTTTCGGATTCCAGTTACCGCTCTCTATCAATTGGAATTCCACCGAGGCACAGAGTGCAATGATTGATTACTGGGTAGAAAGTGGTTTGGGAGGTATGTTTTATCACGTATCGATAGGAAGGTTGGGCGTTTCACAGTTGTTTATAGAGAGGGATGGGAGAGGGTTTGCTGTGACGAAGGCAGTTTACGGGGTGCGATGGTATATCACGTGTACTTTTACTGTAGAATGTACTCTGAGATGTGCTCTTCGTGTCGACAGAGGATCGGATTTTGTCTCTATCTCTATGTCTAAGTGAGAAATAACAAAGTAAGCATGTTGTTTGCAGGTTTGCACTAGTAGAAGCGACGAGTCAATATTTGGGAGTAGCTTCGTGTATGTATGCGAATGTGCATCTCTCTCCCCTCTCTCCCCTTCTCTCCCTCTCTCCCCTTCTCTCCCTCTCTCCCCTCTCTATCTCTCGCAGTCGTCTCTTCTTTCTGGGTGTTTGCTGTGGGACGAGAAGAGTTCACTTTGCGCTGTTCACTATATAGGCAAACATATATGAAGTGGGGGTGTAAAGCCAGGGTTAGAGCATCAGAGGTTGAGTGGGATAGATCAAAAAGTTGCAAGATTGATTTGTTTATCAGGAACAACCAGGGATATATGATATCTCTTTGCAGGGAGATCCAGGCGACGTGGTCGGAGAAGCTCAAGGAGCTGTCGAACAAGTACGGCGGCGCCATCCAGAAGGCCCGGCCCTACTACGAAGCCAAGTTCCAGGTATTGATTGATTGCAGATTTTCCTCTTAATTTGCCATGGGTTTTAAAATATGTGGGTGTTTGTGCACGGGGCTTGAACCCGGGTGTGTGCGTTTCTCGTCTGGCACTCGGTCTCCGCACTCTCTCGCTCCCCTCTTTCTCTGCTCCCTCTCACTCTTTCTCTCTCTCGTTCTCGCTCTCCCCTCTTTCTCTGCTCCCTCTCACTCTCTCACAGAGGTTGTGTGTTTGTGCACAGTGAGAGAGTCATGCGCCCTCCGCCCGCGGCACGCTTGGAATTTTAATCCTTCTGATTAGCGCGCGGGTAGATCGGGGGTCGAGTGGTAGATCAATATTGATTGATTAGATCGGTTTTGATTGACCATTCTGATCGGGTAATCAGGGTTTGGTGGCAGAATGTGGATTGATTGGTTCGAGTTTCCTGCTCGCGATCTCCGAGACGTGAACTCGTTTCGTATAATAGAAAGGGTCTGGCTGTCCGTCTATTATACGATTTCGAATGGAGGGAAGCGAGTTTTGACGATTCTCCGAGGCACATTCGGAATTCACAAAGCTCTCACGCGGATGTAAGAGATTAGGAATAGTGGTCTCCGAATCGCTTATCACCCCGGAACGTTTTTGACCGCCGTGAACTAAGTGATAGTGAAGGCATGACATGATGTCTGCGTATTCTGCATATGTAAAAAAAAAGATAGATAGTGTCTAGGATGTGGCATGTTGTGATAAGAGGACGTGTGATTGGCTGATTGGATTGGATATCTTCGACTCTGACAACTGACACACGGGGTAAAACATTCCGGGGGATTGATGCGTGGCGAGATGGCTGGGGTCGTTTTTGTGACTCCGGTCACGGCCCGGACACAGAGACAAGACAACCATGCATCATTCGGCGGTCTGATTGCAAATTGCACCGACCGGGAAAGACAAGATGGAATCGCGGGGATCCGCCGGACGGATCGATCCGATCGCCTGATTCCATGTCCCTAATTCCCCCCCTCCAGCTGTGACGTCATCACTCCGTTTCACTAGTGGGCATCGTCATCATAACCCGATATCGATGGGGATTATGCAAATCTTCTGGCGGCTGGATATAATCTGGCTTTGCTGGCTGGCACGCGGGTGGGGGAATTGGAATTTGGGGGTCGAGAGAGAGAGAGAGAGGCGACTGCCGTATTTGGAAACTGACTAGCAATGGCTGTTTTTATAGACTTTGAGTAGTATTTGACCCCGTACGACCTTGCGAGGCCTTCTCGAATTGAGGCTGCGAGGGGAAGAGGGGAGAGTTTTGTGAATAGCACTTATCTTCTTTTTTCGTCGGGGGGAGACGTGGTCTCTGAATCATTGAATTGAGGTGAGAGTTGTGTTGAGGGGTGAAATTGCAAGTGGGTCATTGGACGACACTTGTGATACTATTGTAACAGTTGAGTTGTCTATTTGCGGCGCGATTCACTCTCACTCTCTGCCCTCGGGGGACTCGCGGAGTGAGCGAGTGAGTTGTTGGTAAACAAAACGAATGGAGTGAGAGTGGCGAGGAGAAAGCCTGTGTCTCTGGGACTCGGCTGCTATGGAAATGAGGAGCGACCTTTGTCCGCCGCGGTTTTTGGCTGATGGGGAACGTCGTTTGCGACTGGTGTCGTCTCGAGGGAACTGCTGATTCCACAACGACTCTCGAGTTTGGGGAAAGGGAAGCTGCCGAGAGATGACAAATCCCACATAGCGTCTTTTTCCGAAGTTTATGCAAGGGCATAATCTCGAGAACACATCTAGAATGGTTCCAAACCCCATCGCACTTGCTTTTTTATGCGCTTTTTGTCGCGACACCAGTTTTTGCAAGGACTTCTGTGTTCGATTGCGCAATGCGCAAGAATGGCGTGAAGCCGATCCGGTATTGGAAAGCATATAAGAGATGTGCGATAGAGATCTGGCGATGGCAACAGGGGAAAGGAAGGCCGAGGGGGACAGGAGAGGGCTGACGCGGCGCTATCCAGGGGGGATGAGAAGGAATGTGGAAGGGGGATGCCATTCGAAGCACTGTTTTTGTTTATGTTTTAGTGCTGGTTGAAGTTTTTCAGATAAGGAAATGTTGAGATTAATCTTATAAAAACAAGAGACTTGCTATGATTTATGTGAAACATATTCCGAACAATGTTGGATCATAATAATGTTTTTAGGAGCGAAAGGTTCGCGAGGAATCGCAGAAAGCAGCGATTCGATTCGAACGCGCCACCTCTCTCCTCGGAGTCGCCAAGCAACAGGTACTTCGATTATCCATTTATTGATTAATGGTTTATCGATTTATTTATTGGTTGATCATGTTGTCTGTTCAGGTTGCTCTGACCCAGGACAGTCTCGGTCGGCAGACGTCGGTCCATCCCGAATGCCTCGAGGTGTGTTTATTTGTTTATGAGTTTGTGGATTTGCTGCCTGTCTATTCCTGGAATGGGTTCACGGGTCCACGCGTCCCTAACCGGATCGTCACCTCGTACAGTTAGTTTGGCGACTGCGACGCGCGATTTTACGATTTGCAAATGTTTGCGCTCTCAAATTGAGCCTTGGGGTGTGTGATATTCCGGAAAGGGATGTTTGTGTGTATTTTATGTGTACACGGGGTGAGAGGCCGCAGCGAGAATGTATTATTCATCACATTCATATCGGCGGATTGTTTGTTTTCAATGACTAGCCGGGAGAGAAGAGTGGGTGAGGTGTATAGTGGCTCTCCTATTTGGCTATTCCGTACAGCGGTAGGTGTTTGCTCATGAGAGAAGCAGGATATATAGCGGTTTAGTAGTCTGCCTATTTCCGGCGGCGAGAGAGTGAGAGAGAGAGGGGGGGGGGCACGTGAGGTAGTGAGTCGGTGCACTGCCAAGGTGTGCAAACTGCACCGGATCAGTGAGCGGTCGAAAAAAAAACCCATGGAAGTGACAATGTGTGACGGAGGGTTCAATTGATCATGTGAGATCTCTGCGATCATTTGACGTGAGAGAAAGAGCAATCAAACACTGCCACATTCACTTGCTTCATGTCGAATCAAGTTTTGCCGACTCTTAAAAGTTTTAGGGGTTGATTTAGTGGCGTCTAGCCGATTTTTTTTTTGATGATCTGTGTAGAAAACGAAAGACTTGTGGGATTTATAGGACTGCTGTGGCTTGTGATGATTCCGGAATGGATGAAGGGATTTGGTGGTTGGATGACGTGTTTTATGATGTACCAATATTAGCAGTGTATACGGTATAGTGTATAATGTTCTATGATGAGTGGATGTTGTTTGGGTGGAATAGTACAGATACAGGAGACAGCGGACACTCAGGCTGGGCAAATACTAGTAAAACGATGAGTAAACGGGTGTGAGGAGGAGAGGGGGAAACATGTTTTGAATAGATCGGAGGAAGTGGTAATTAAATAGATTGGGAAGGGGAACGCGTGATAATTTCAAATTAATGTTTTTGGGGTATTTCATTGCGATATGTGATTAATGGAACAAATATATGAGATATTCAATTACTTTGAATACAGATGCGGGTGCATTATGATGAAAAGAGATCCTGTATAAGTGTGTTGAGTTTGCCTGTTTCAGGTTCTGAACCACCACATCCAGCGCGTCTCGGAGGCCGAGTGCGAGAGGGCGGCGGCGGAAGATCAACACAGGTGAGAGAGAGAGAGGGGAGGAGGAAGACGGAGATGGAAGGGGGGAAAGAGTGCATGACCAGAAGATTTTGTAACTATGTAACTACGTTTCACGATAGGTTTTAATATGAATGTGTCCATTTGTTCTTAATATTCTCAGTCTGGTGTGTACGACTTTAACAATTTACAATTTGGCAGAAAGTAATATGAAAGTATAGGCCAAGGTACTGGTTCAGGTGTATCGCGGAGCGCATGATGCAGCTGGCCAAGGACATCACCCGACTGGAGAAGGAGAACAGGAGTGCCATCAAGGTATGGGTAGATGGGAATTTCATATATCTTGGCTATGCCTTGCGATGCCTCTGTCTATGAGTCAGACGTATATTTGTGGTAGCGTTTGAAATTTTCGTGACCAAACCTCATCCAGCATTACAGAAGTTGTGATAAGAAGTACATTGTGTTTCAATGTTTCGTTTGCAGAAGTCTCGCGCGTACTTTGAGCAGCGCTGTGAGTTCACGCGAGTGCTGGAGCACCAGAAGGCACACATACTCAGACTTGAGGCTGAGGTGAGGAAACAATACTATTCCAACGTTGACTTGCAACTTACTGTCGGTGATAATGTACTTGGGATTTCGAAGAAACTTTTTAAAATGTTTTACATTGTAGGTTCGTCAGAAGAAGACTGACTACACGACGTCGTTGCGGAATCTCGAGAGGATCTCGGATTCTATTCACGAACAGAGAAGCATCGGAAGCGGCAGTGGACCCGTCAGTGCGAGGACAGAGGAGAAGGTGAGGAGAGGGAAAGGGGGGAGGAAATGGGTGAACGAGAGGGAGAGAGAGAGGGGATAGATAGAGGAGAGGGAGAGAGATGATGATGTCTCTTTTCAGCACGGCGGCCCTCCTCCCTACCAGCCCACTGCCCCTCCTCCCTATGACGAGTTTGACGAGGAGAGGTACAGGATAGAGGAGCCCGACAAGGTGATTATCGATTTTCATTAACATAATCAACCATCATCAATAATCATAATCATACGTTTCTCGTGTTGCAGGAAGACGCGAACGTGCTGTCGTTGATTGGTTGTGCGGACGAGGAGAGTGGTGTGGGAGAGGGCGAGGGCCGGCGGAGCATCGGAAGCGGCGTCATCCTCCTCGCACAGCAACTCATCGGAGGAAAGGACGAGGCCAGGCAGGCCGTGTTCGAGTCAGTGCGAGTTGATTTGGAATCGAAAGTAGTACAGTAGTAAATCAAAATTATCCAGAATCGCATTTTCATGTACATATAGCATGAGAGGTGTTCGGCTAGTGCTGGGAGAATATACAGTAGTTAATGTTACAGAGTACGGTAAGAAATGACTTGTGAGTTCACCCTGTTCATTGTAGACTGGGTGGCTCGCAGACGGATGTGTCGTACCGCACCCTTCCCGAGGGTCTGCCGCACTCTCCCTCCGACTCCTCCGAGGTCTCCTCCCTAGCCTCCTTCCGAGCCTCCGCTCTCCTCACTGACGACGACACACTCAGTGGAATGCTCAGAAGCCACTCCACTCTCATCAAGGTATGTCTGTCTGTCTGTCTGTCCGGCCCCTTGTATTCGTCCGTCTGTCTGTTTGTCCGTCTATACCGGTCCATTCCAGGAGATTGATGGTTGCACGGACCGTGTGCAGTCTATGCTGCGTCGCTCGGTTTCGGACGCGGAGCGGGAGAGCGGAGTCGAGAGCAGCTATTGATCGGATATTGATCGATTTGCCCCCGCCGGTTGTTGTTGCCTAGTGTCCCGAGTGTGTGCCCGTCAAGGAATCTCGCAGTCTCCCCTGTACATATAACTAGGACCTATCGATTGATTATAGATTGACCCCTCCCCTCTTGGCCCCGCCCCCTTTTCCTTCCGCACAGAGTAGTCTTGTCCGTTTAACGGGTGTGATTTGTCTATGTTTAGCCTGCTAAGTGTGTGTGTCTGTGTATTGAGTTGAGACGTATCGATTTATCGATTGATCTTGCCTCCCCCAGTATTGTTGTCTCTGTAGAGAGTGAGAGAGTTGTATCGAATGTTTCGATTCCCCCCACCCCCTTCCGATTGAGAGTTGCTCACAGCACCCCAATAACACAGATGCGAGTGTTCCTTATCAGAGAGATTGATCGATTATTGATTTATTGATCGACTATCGATTGACTTACCCCTTCTCTTCCCTCACCATCCACCCCTCTTGTGATTTTATCAAACCCGCCGCAACGATTGTTGTTATTTCGATTGTTTGTGCAACGAACATGTAAAATAAAACGATTAAACATTTATTATAACATCGTGAGAGCGACGAAAGACTGATGTAAAGCGGGGGTTACATGTAGTGGAACTAGGAGGCGGGGCTTGAATGGGCGTGGCGTCAGCACAGCTTGCAGCTCTTTCCGCAGAACTTCATCTTCTGTCGTGTGGTGTAGAGCGTGGAGTGGCAGAAGCCCTCGGCAGCCCACTCGTTGCAGTCCGCCCGACGGTCCCGACACTCCTCTCCCGGGGCGATCTGAAAAGGACAGAGCATCTCTCTCTCTCTCTCTCTCTCTCTCTCTCTCTCTTCTTTTATTCATTTAATATTTCATACATGAACTGATTGTATTGTGCAAGGCGGATTGTCGGGTATTCAACGCATTCGTTTTACACCCGTCGTGAAACGTATCAGGTTGACAGAATCAACTGTTTCTCCACCTCTCTCTCTCTCTCTCTCTCTCTCTCTCTCTCTCTCTCTTTCCTACCTTCTCTTTCATCAGATGACACTTGGCGCACGTCTTTGCACAGCTACGCGTCATGAACTCACTGCAAATGGAGTAGCATGAAAGGGGATACTGTACTTTTAATTCTCGGTACTGTATACTACTACCGTACCTGTACCCTCTCCGTTCACACATGCTGCGCTTGCAGCCGGCGAGTGTGTCGGTGCAGTTGATCTGCGGAGTGAGAATGCCTAGAATGAAGGGGCGGGGCTAGAGGGGGCGGAGTCTGGGTTCACTCACAGCACGCGGCGTTGTGGCAGACGTGGCCCTCCGGACACTGGCCGGACACACATTCTAAAGTAAAATAAAATAATAAAAAACTGTAACTATAAGTAGAAAATGATATTTCAAAGTTTTATGAATTAGAGTAATGTAGAAAGATACGGTATGAGTATACCTCCAATAGGTTCTCCGACGGGACAGGTTCCCTCAGGATATTCCGTAGTGGATGAGGGTTCAACAGTGGTGGCCCAGGTGAATCTTCAACAAATATAATATTGTGATATAGCATATACGTTTCATGATTGTTCTATTAGATCAACATATCAAATGATTGACAATGGTTGAGTCGTTAGCATTGGAAAACGTCAGATAGAAAACGAAGGAAGAACGATACTATATTATGAGGGAAGGCTGACGGCTCACCCCTCAGTGGTCGTCTCTTCCATCTCGCTGTCCGTCGTCTCATAGTCCGGCTCGGCTGTCTCCGGATACGAGATCGTGGTCGTGGAGGTGGTGGGCTGGAAAGGAATAGAATAGTAATTAGTAATACAAATTTTTTCTTGTTCATGTCTGAGTCTGACAACAATCAGTTGTGTTGTGTGAATCAATGAACCATGTATCAAGAGGGCGTTAGTTCTGTTATTATTTTACTCATCTCTTCTACATTTTCCGTGAGACACCATGTATACAGTGATTTGACATTTGCATATGCCACTAGAAGCAGTTCAGATTAGTCGCCACCACTTCATTGCATCTCAATCAAACGTGTCGTCCCCACCGTGAGCCTTCTCTTCTTGGGCCGAGTGGTTGTCGCCCGCTCTGTCGTCGTCGTCTCTTCCGCCGTCGTCGTCGGTTCTTCTGTGGTCGTCGTCTGAAGAAGATCGATTTGGGGAAAAAAATTGGCTAAAGACAAACAGACAGACACAGAAGACACAGATAGTTGTCATTCATTTCATAAAATATAAATGCTACTTTATGAGTTCTTTATGAGTTATTGTTTATCATCAAAATCAAATCAGTTATTTATCATCAAAATCATAGACGCACCTCTTCCTCTTCCTCCACCTCTACCACTTCAGTAGTCGTGGTTGTGGGTCGCTGCGTACTGAACGTCGTCGACTTTTTCAGCAGGTTGTACTCCTGCGCATCATATGGTTTTCGCGGGAATTCAAAATGTCGCTTACCCTCTTCATCTCCTCGATGTCGCTCTCCTCCACTTCCGGTCGCTCCTCCTCCCACTCGCTCACCGCCCACGTTGTCGGCTGGACGATCGATCAATTATTGATTGGTTATTGATTTTCTTATACCGTGGGTCGTCTGGTGGTAGTTGTAGTCGTTTCTTTCACAATCGGTCGCGATGTCGGAATCATGGTTGTTTTTACGGGCAGACGGGTGGTTGAGCGTTTTTCCTCTGGCGGGATAGTAGCTTCTGAAGGTTTTTTTTAAAATTATAAACATGATAATTTGATGAATACTTCAGAACTCACAGTTACAGTTTAAAAAAAATCAATAAGCTGTTACTCACTGCAGCACTTGTCCTCCTCGCATGTGTGACCATCGGGACACGCGCCGGACACGCATTCTGAGGGTACGGTAATCATTGGCACCGGTGAATGAAAGAAAAGATACCTCCAATGCTGGCAGATCCATCGAGGCACGTGCCAAAGTCATCCTCGTCCGTAGCCTCGGTGGTCGTCGACTCCTATATTGATTGATTATCGATTGATCGCCTGGACTCACCTCTTCAGAATGAGTCGATGCCGGTTGGGAGACGTTGGCGGTGGCGAACTTGCCTGCAGTTGATACTCAGTTCGTCTACGCAGCGAAATGGTAGAATAGGGAAACTCACAGCAGTAGTTGCTGATGCATTCGGATCCCGCCGGACACAAACCCACCAGGCATACTGTAAAATAATGTATGGATATGAAAGATGAGTTGCAGCAAGTGGCTGCCGAATACATACGTTTCAGGCACATCGTATATCGCTGCACACGAAACGAAAACAATATGTCATCAGAAATCAGTAGAAGTAAAAAGGTTGCCTCTTATAAATGCTAACGACTCACGTCCAATCGAAGCTCTTCTCTCGGGGCAAACGTCAAACACTTTCGAAGATACGGTAGACAACAGGAGCAGCAATAGGAAACGCTGCATCTGAAATGAAGCATCGACAACCGATTTTCACAGTTACAGTAATCCATGAATCCATGATCTCAAATTGTTAGCCAGATTGAAAATAGTAAACGAGAATTCCCAATCAAGTCGAGATCAACTATGAGTTACAGTCTGTATTTGGAATAATGGGTAATAGGATAGGGTAATTCTGAAACGTGAGTACACAATCACTTCGCTCTATTTGAACTGCTTGAATATGGTAATGAGTTTCGTGAATAGCACCGAGCGGTCAGTAGTAGAGAACAAACAATGCAGATAGTCATAATTCATAGAACAATACAGCTCTGCACAATTAAAATTTAAATTTACACAAACGTGAACGGAAAACAATCAATACAATATTACAAATCGAAATCGACTATTCGACATCTCACCTCTCTCTCTCTCCCTTGACCACACTCGAGGGTGTGAGCCCACGAGTAGTGTCCATTTCATTTCATCTCACCCCTCTCGCTCTCTGACGCTCTCCCAATCACACACTCTCTCGGCCTCGTTGAGAGGGTCCGTCAAGGGTGCTCTAGCCGTGCGCGCTCTCCTCGTTGGTAATGCTATTTCCTCGTTTTCAGCACGATTCGTCCCACAATGCATGAGCGTGTGTCTTTTTCAGCGATCACGCATAGAAAATGTTGTCGAGAAAAGTCGAGTGCACTTTGCACGCGGTCGAGTTGTGCTGAATGAATCAGCAGTCATTGTCGTGTTTCATATTGTATTGGAAAAACGGAGAAAACGGGAGAAAGCTTTTCTCATTTTCTGGTGAGATATCCGTAACGTAATGAACAACGAAGCGTGCTCTGCCAAAGAGTTGTGATAAGTGATTGTAATCAGTGGTGAATGTTGGTCGAATGGTGGTGGCCTCTATGTAGCGGGTGACAATGATGAATTCACGTAATCACTCCAGACTGCATCACTGATAGGCGCACCTATTCCTATATAGAGGAAGAGTAGAGTTGCCAAGAACAGACATCGCATTTCGAAATGCTCCGCGCTCTCAGCTTCCTTGGTAAGGTTTTTGAAATATCATACAACATACGATATAGTAGTATTTTTAGAGAGGGATGTTTACATACAGTAATGTGTAATGATTAATATTTCATAATCAATTACTGTAATCATGCCAGCTTTGCTGGGCGCTGCAGCAGCTGCCTGCTCCGATGAGGACCTTCAGGGAATCCACCGGTGCTATGCTAAGTGGTTCGCCGGATACCAAGTGAGTGGAAGAGAGGGAGAGAGAGAGAGAGAGAGAGAGAGAGAGAGAGAGGGATGGAGGGAGGGAGGGGAAGAGAGAGAGGGAGGGAGGAGGGGGAAAGGTGAGAGACTCTCCATATAGTTCATAATCGGAGTTAATAATAATAATTTATACGGTTGCATAATAACACGTGAAAAAGAAAAAAAATGATACAACAAAACAAAGTTAAATGGGGAGCAACCGTTTGAACGTAGCAGGGGAAGCCGCCCCCAGGGGAGCAGCAGACGGGGTCGTTGAGGTAAGACATCTACTATGATACAGCGAAACAAGAGAGAAGGATTTACAGACTCGCTTGTTCCAAACGCGCTGTCTAATGGATAGCCTAAATCTAGGAAGAACGAGCTTGGGAGCACCGAACCTATCAGTCATAAAGAGGAAGAAACTAGATGCGTCAACCTCCACTTTGCTGGGCGCTGCAGCAGCTGCCTGCTCCGATGAGGACCTTTAGGGAATCCACCGGTGCTATGTCAAGTGGTTCGCCGGATACCAAGTGAGTAGAAGGGGGGGGAGAGGTGAGAGATTATCTACCTAGTTCATAATCGGAGATGACTTCCCTGCTTATTGCGACTTCCACGATGATCGCACGACATGGCTGGAGATGAACGGCATCAACGCCCAACCAATCATCTTCAAGTGCGTCTCTCTCTCTCTCTCTCTCTCTCTTTCTCTCTCTCTCTCTCTCTCGACCTTCTCTCTACCTCCCTGTCTTCAGGCTAGACGACGCTCTCGCCGACTGTATGGCGCAGTACCCGTGTAAGAGCAAGTCCGTGTATGCGAGCTGCGGACAGAACGCCTCTGATTCGCACGCATACTGGATCGACCTCGCTGTCACCACCTTCCAGTGCAAGGTCGCATATAACTGTGAGGGGAGAGAGAGAGAGAGAGAGAGAGAGAGAGAGAGAGAAAGGAAGAGAGGAAGAGAGAGTAATGAGATGAGCCTGTTTGAGTGATGATGAAGGAGTTCTACTGTATGGAGGCGTGCCGGAACAACAACCAGCCTGCACTGACCAAGTGTGAGACGGACGTGGGCAAGTATCTGGCGAACGGAGGAGACAAGTGCACGTAAGCAGAGAGAGAGAGAGAGAGAGAGAGAGAGAGATAGAGAGAGAGAGAAAGAGAGAGAGAGAGAGAGAGAGAGAGAGAGAGAGAGAGAGGGGGATAGAGGGGGGGGGGAGAGAAGGGATCATCCCTTTCAGTGGCTACAACACTCTGATGTCGTGCCAGTCGGCTGTGTATGCTGGATGTTGTGACAAGGGAGCCGCTCAGATCATGTGTGGAACGAACAGGGCGGCAATCGTCGTCAGTGAGTTCCCTTCTCTCTCTCTCTCTCTCTCTCTCTCTCTCTCTCTCTCTCTCTCTCTCTCTTTCTCTCTCTCTCTCTCTCTCTCTCTCGCTCACCCCTCTTTTTCAGCCGATCCTTCTCCCCAATGCGATGCCGCTGGGAAGCTTAACGAGTGTACATACTCTCCCTACAAACTCTTCGACAGTTTCACTCGTAGAAGCAGATAATATCACATCATTCAAAGAGATCTAATTATTGTATAAACGCCTCGGTGTTCTTTCCTTGCTTCAGAAGATGTACAATATAGCGATACTAGAATGTATTCCTTATGTAGAATGAACAGCGGTTTAGACGAATCACTTATTTTCGAACATCATCTCTGCAAAAAGTCGGCTATATTTTCATTTCTTCAAAAACTAATCGAACAACACGATTTTGAAGTTTCAATTTATTAAAGAAAGCGGCACACTTACATAATACAAACACACTCGATTACAAAAAAGACACTGCGAAGAAAGGAGCGAAACTATGCGACTATAAAGTAAAACATGGCTACTACACGTATGTGAACGGGGGGATACAAAATAATAAACCGAAGTAAAAACTTAGGCGGAAGCGCTTATGGTACATGACAAGTGAGGGGCGGAGCTTGTGGGGGCGGGGCGATCACCGCCGGTTGTCGGGTCCGTAGGAGATGGGGCTGCGGCTGCGCCTGGGGCTCGGACTGCGGGGAGAGCGGGAGCGGGATGCGCGACGGTGTTTGTCGTAGTCCCTGTGAACAACACGTAAACAAACAAGTAAACAAACAAGTAAACAACTCACTTGACGAGGGTGGTGTATCCGGGTGCCTTGGTGGTGACAGAGAAGTCTACGCGCACAGTCATGTTGTCTATGGTCGCGTCGCGCATCGCGTTCTTCGCCTATAGAAAAGTGGGTAAACAAACAAGTAAACAAACACGTAAACAAACAAACAACACACCTCGACCGCGTCGCGCACGTCGTCAAAGTAGATGAAGCCAAAGCCGCGGCTGCGGTTCGACTCACGATCACGCACAATGTTCACCTAAACCAGAGCAGGGTTAGTCACGCTTCTATAAGCCACGTCCATCGTGATTCTCATGCAAACCATAAAAACCCGAAATATAGACGGCAAAAACGATGACATCTACCACTTAGTCCCGCCCACTCCAGTACCGCCCCCGCACTCACCCGCTGCACCTTGCCGAACTCGGTGAATATGTTCTGCAGGTCGTTCTCGGTGGTGTGGACGCTCATGCCGAATATGCCGAGGCAGTTGCAGGGCCGCGCCTTCTCGCGCCCGTCCGCGAACGGACGCCGGCCGAAGCCAGAGTGCGGCTGGTGAGACGAGTGACGCGTCTGGTAGTGCCTGCAATACACACCACTCATTCACATGTATCAATCATCAAGTACAGCACACAGCAAGCCGAACCCGACCCAAGCAAGCACATGAAAGCAGATATCGAATGATGCCGATCGATGCTACACACGCCACACTCGCGTACCCTCTCGGGGCGCCTCGCGTATACTGTCTCGGGGCGGTAGGGGGCGGGAAGAAAGTGGGCGGCGCCGAGTTGAAGTCATAGTACGATTGCTCATACTGACGAGGCGGCGGCGCAGGGCTAGGATGTTGCCATTAGGTATACGGTATGCGGGTGGGGTTACGGTAGTTAGGGGAGGAGCACACACGCCACGCAGCTTTACCTCGCATCTTGCTTTCATATTGCTAGCTTCACCCCTTGCATACTTGCGGCCGGAACCTTGACCCTCTGCTGCCTTTGTCATTCATTCGCATTCATGGCCCACGCGGGTTCGCTTTGCCTTCGCGGACTCGATTCCACCAGCCGATATGACGATACGCTTGTGTATGTGTGAGTGTGTTCGCACATCGATCTCTGATCGAGATACGTTTCACAGAGGTCATTGGCCATGACCGCGGGGCGCCTTAGAAACACCGGACCCGTGCGAGCTCACCGGGCCGAGTGGTAGCTGCGGTGGCGGGGAGAGTGCGACCGCGACCGGGAGCGGGAACGCGACGGAGAACTGAAAAAGGACAACAATGAACAACCCAAGTACACACAAACAAACTACAAACTACCAAGTACAACGGAATAAACAACACTTACCGACGCGACTTGTGGCTGCGGCGCGACGAGTGATGACGGGGCGGACTGCGGGTGCGCGAACGCGAGCGCGAATCGTCGCGGGGCGTGCGCGACTTGGAGCGGGTGCGAGTGCGCGATCGGGATCGGGTGCGTTCGCGCGACGAGCGCGAAAGCTCCCTGTCTGCTTCCTAGAACGGTTATCGATTAGCCGCGGCCGGAAGGGCGGGGCGATGGGTGCGCACAGAGGGCACACACTTGCACTTTACCAGCCTGCGATCGATCCGCGCCTCGATCGATATCCACTATTCACGTTGCTCACTCTTGATATTCACGTTCTTAGCCGCTACGTTTTGCGAAAACACACTCGATACATTCTCATTACACGTACGACACGTCTCTGTTTCTTGCTAGAATGGTGAGCCTAGATAGGGGGAAACGTAACGGGAGCGTACCTTGTTGTCGGACATGGCTTGGGCGGCTTGTAGCAACTGCAGCAGCACGTGCGAGTGCGAGAGCAGAAATGACTGCGCCTCTGCAATCGATCCCCGATCACTCGGCCGCTCTCGTATGCTAATGTGAAGCGCGGCCACTCGCCGGATATGCTAATAGGCGCGCGTCTCACAGGCGACACGCGCGCTGTCACCGAACAGAGAAGACTTCTTGTATTGAGAGTGTTGCACTGTTCTTCCGTAGCATAGAAGGAAGTTGTTCGTGTGGTGTGATTACTAATAATTGAGTAATTGACTGTGTTTCGTATGAAAGGAAATAGTTCACTTGATGATTAATAATTGAATAAGTCGCGGCGTGTAGGTTTCATTTCACCTTTGAACTCTTTAAGTTATTGCGCTGCGTGGTTTTGGAAGGATTAATGAAAAAGAGAAGGTTTATGTTGGCTAGGCTGTCCTTTCTAGAAGTCTTACACAAGGAGGCTAGTTGGAGTGTTGCACCATAGTTGAATAAAATTGTAAGTCTGACTGAGTACGTTTCGTTAGTAAAGTACATGGTATGATATCATAAGTGTACAAGAGTTGTATATGTGGTAAATGCCTTGTATATATGACAAACTATACAAGCAGATCACACTCTGTAATGTTATGTTCGTATTCGGTTTCAAATATTGAGAGAATGATCTTGTATGAAGTTTTGCAATCAGAGGATTCAAAGGGGCTTCATCCCGAAAACATTGCAAAACATTCGATGTTGTATCAATTCGATTTTTAACATATTTCGATCAATTTCTAAACAAGTAATCAATTGATAAATGATACCTGCAGAGGGCATTGGGGCAACCTCGGAAGTTCGCGATGGCATATTGTTGTGTATTACTGCGATAGCGAAAAGAGTGTCGGTCAGTTGACTGAACACTCTGCAGGGAGTTGCGCCGTAGCGGCAGAGCCCTCCCCCTCTCCTCCCCCCCTCTCTCTCTCTCTCTCTCTCTCTCTCTCTCTCTCCGCTTTCTCCTACCTGACCGCCTACTCTCTGTGTCTCTCACTTTCACCCGCTCTCTCGCCGTGTCTCTCCGCTCACCGCCCCGGGGCGAGTAATGTTTTACATGTGAATCGCGAGTAGTTGTGTATTCGGGTCAGCTATATCCCCGGGATTCGTGATATAGGGATAAAGACTGGGTGGAAAGAGAAAAGGATACTAGTGAGATTAGCATGTCATAACAGGAAACGAGCGAGAGCGAAGGGTTTCATAGGTAATTGCGGATAGACAGATGCGTTTTGGAAGTTTTCCTTATATAACAAAACAACATCGAGCGACGAAGAATTTTCATATAGTGTGGTATCCAGGGGCGTATTCCAAAAACCGTTGGAATGACAAAAAGAATGACGAGAGCATCCAAGGGATACGAGAGAGAGGACGTGGCGATTTATAGTTTCCCGATACGATATTGCCACACAAACGTCTAGATATATGTAGAGAAGAATGGCCGAATTCAACACAATCCACAAATGAGCGTTTCCGTCGCTCCTTTCGCTTTCCTTTTGCGTTGGCGGCTGACTCAAAGCTGATTCAACCCGCCGCGGCCAAAATATCCACATGTAACATTAACATTAAACATTCATATTGAAATTGAACAGTAATACATGTGAAAGAATTATGAAGCCGTACAGTATTCATGAGAGCGGCGTGTCGTCGTAAACTGCATTGTACATTATTCTCATCCCCTTCTCGATCAAAACTGGCGAATCGATCCGCGTCAAAAAATGCAGAAACGTGCGAAAAAGCGTACAGTTGTCCTCGATAGGGGCTAATAAAAGAGCACCGCCGGAGAGTGCCCCCTGTTTCCCTTTATTAGCCACACTTTTCTGTTCTACAGGCTATGTAAACAATTGTTTGTCATGGGTTTTTCTCGATTATGGGAACACTATACACCTGTGACGGACGAAAACTTTGGTGGTTGGGTTTACGGGTGGTTCTAACGAGTGAGAGGGCTCTCAATTTACGAATCTCTCTCTCTCTATACCTCCCTCTTTCCTTCTCTCTTTCTCTATCCAGGAACTCGGAACATTTTCAACCGCATTCTCTCTCCCTCTCTCCCTCTCCTGTCTCTCCTCTCTCGCACATCGTAATTTCGATCCCGGCAGCAATGAGAGAAAAAGCCAGAGTGAGGGAGAAAAACGACTCGCACATCACCTCTGGCTCTCCCGCGAAAGTGCAGTAATGTTCAGAGGTCACAAAAAGCCGCCACCGCATCCGCCAGATTTCATAAATCCACCCCCTCCTCGAAATCTTCATTGAAATCAAAACAACTGATAAGTGGGTGGGAATGTGTAGGTGGGCGTGGCTTGAGTGGGCGTGGTCTCAGAGCACGGAGAGGTTGATCTGCAGCTTCTGCTTGTTCTTCATCTGCACATTGGGCGCGAGGCTGGCTCCCACAGATTCGCCCACGTGAATCACAATCTTGTCGGGACGAGGCGCCGCGCCCGCCTGAATCAGGGTTACATGTGACGGTGGGATACTGTAGTTTGTAAAACTGTGTTACTGTAGCTGCAGTGGTACTGTAGTTCATAACTGGATTACGGTAAATCCAGCAGTGATTACTGTATATCGTACCGTGCGAGTGACACTGACGACCGCCTCTTCATTCGGTTCCACAAAAGCGGCGGCCGGTTCGATACGGTAGTCCTTGCCGTTCGAGCACATCACCTATACGGTAGTCGGTATACTGTAGATTGCGGTACTACACGGTACCTTCATGGCTGCCTTCTTGCCCGTGTGGTTCTTCACCTTGAACGTCTGCGCCCCACCGGTGGCCGGGAACTGAAAGGGGCGGGGCTAGAGTGGGCGGATCCCGCGCACCCACCTCCATGCGCTGCGTCGACGCGCTGAACTCGACCTTCTCGTTCGACTGGCGCTGCGTGTGATCTGAGCAATTATTGATTTACTGATTTATCGATCAATTATCGATCGTCGCACCGGAGAGCGAGTTGTCGATGGGAGCGACGGGCGACGGGATCATGACCAGCGCCGGCTAGAATGCACAGTCAACCCACACTCATAGGTATACATACAGGCGATACCTGAATCTTGGTGTCTGGCGACTTGTGCTTGTCCGATTTGGCGGCCGGGGAGCGACGCGAACTCTGCGTTTGTTCAGCCTTCTCCTGAAAGTATTTAAATGGTAGGAAAAGTTAAAAATATCACGGTATGACATGCAAAAGTATACGTACCTTGGATCTGAGGGGAGGAGCCGGGGCACCGCCATTCACCTGCGACAGCTGAGTGTCCTGCAGCACGCTGCGCTTCTGGAATGTGCGGTTATGGTAGCGGTACTTACTGTATCCGGAACAGACTACTGTATCTTCACTACCGTATACCTCGTCGTTGAGTCTGGACTGGTCGTCCTTGGTCTTGTCGACCTCCACCTTGTCCATCTTCTCAGGCTGCTCCTCCGTCGGGCGCTGGTTCGCCTCCTCGCGAGTCTCACGCGTCTCCTCCTGGCAATCGATAATCAATCGATAAACAATCGATCGATACCCGGACTGTCTCCTTGGGCATGTCTTTGACTTCATCACGACGCTCATCCTCCTTCTTCGTGTCCCTAGAGAGATGGAGGGTACAGAGAAAGAGAGAGAGAGAGAGAGAGAGAGAAAAGAGAGAGAGAGAGGGAGAGAGAGGGAGGGAGGGAGAGGGTCCGCACCTCTTTGGCATGAGCGTGTCGTTCTTGCCCTCCTCCTGTTCCTTACTCGGCTTCTCCGTCGACCGCTTCTTGCTTCCAGCACGGTACCGGCCTGCCGCCTAGATACATCTCTCTCTCTCTCTCTCTCTCTCTCTCTCTCTCTCTCCTCTCTCTCTCTCCCTCTCTTTCCCTCTATCCCTCTCTCTCCCCCTCTCTTCTCTCTCCACCTTGATCAGAGTCTTCTTGTTGATCATTGACGCTCGTTTGTTGGGCGTGCGCTGCAGATATCGATTGATTATCGATTGATCTTCTCGCTTTCCCACCTCCTCCTGTGTGATCTGATCGAAGAGAAGGTCGACCGGCGGCGGTTCCGCCCTTTCTTTCGTCGTCTCCTTCTTGCGCAAATTCACCGCCTGAATCAGGGCAGGGTTACTGTAACCACGACTACGGTAGATTCGATATTGAGTACTGTAATCAACAGTTTACCCACATCGCCCTGGGCGTTCCTCTTCTGGTTGTAGATCTCCTGTCGAATCTCGTGTTCCATGTGCCACTGCACGACCGGTAGCGAGTCCTCCATGTTCTAGGGATACGGTATGTTGAAATAGGATACGGTAGGTTGAATTATGAGTACTGTACCTTGAGGTGGCGCTTCATCTTGGTGTTCTTGCAGTAGGCGAGGAAAAATGGGATGAAGACAACAGTCACGAAAGTGCAGATCATAGACACTGCAAGAGTCTCCTCTCTCTCTCTCTCTCTCCCCCGGTTGAAATAGAGGTTGAAATAGGGATACCGACTATATAGGGATACTAGAAAGGAGACATGTTTCTCAATCTCTCTGGCTTCCCCAATCGCTCTCACTACTCACTGAGAACGATAGAAAGGTAGATGTTGTTCTCTTCTCGTGGCAGATTCACCGCATGATAGAAATCCATTGTGGACCGAATAACGATTCAACTATCAACCGCACGACAACGAAGAGAAAAGCGAAATGACGAGAGAAAAAGGACACGCGTCGGGAAAACGCTCATTTATCGAAAATCACACTAATTTATATTCTTCAAAGAATCATTACTCAAGAACAAGAAAAAAGTACATTGTACGAGTGTGGCACTTTGTCATCAAAAACGAATTGTCATCAAAAAATGAAAACGTGAGATCTGTGGGAACTAACACCTGGATGGAATTTCGACTGGACACTCAATCAATCAGTATCGATCGATACTCAAACGCGGAGCGCGTCGTCCTTCTTCTCCGCCTCGTAGGCCTTCATGCGCTCCCGCTCCTCCCGCTCCCTGCAAATTCAAAGTACAGTAATCCATATGCAGAATACAGTAACGGTGGTAACCCGATTATCTAGCTGATCGGAACTTCAATCACCTATACACCCATTTCAAGCTGTACAGGTACAGTACCTAATAGTGTTCTGTCGTTTCATTTTCTGCTTTCGGCAGGCAGTCGACAACAGGTCAACCAGTAGCACTGCCACCTCGCAAACAGTGATCACAGAGAAGCCTGGAAGGAATAAAATGCTACGCTGTACTATTGACGGCATTATCATTATTCCGTAGAAGTTACCCACCTAGCCAGAGTCCCAGATGGCCTCCAAAATCAGCAATCAAGTTGACTAGCTGAAATTCAATAGATAAATTTCGAATGCAATAGGTAGCCTCACTCCATAGGCCTCTGATTCTTGAAGGAGCTCGTAGTTTAGCTGCTCGTAGAATACCTGCAATGTTTCAACTGTTATCGATCGATATCGATCGATACGCACCTCCACCATGGCAGCGTTCATTCGATAGTAGTGCTCACACATCAGCTCCGTCATTCCCTCACAGTCGCCGAGCTGCAAAACGATACGTTTCATGCGAACCCCGATACGTTTCATCTACACTACGTACGGCACTACACGCACTGCACTACAAAACATGTTTTTGGTTTGGACTGAAAATCAATAATCATTCGATGGTAAGAGAGTGGGTGCAGAAAACGGGGTGTTACGGTGCGATCAATAAAAATACTCTTGAAAAATACAAGCTTACAGTCTCGTTACCATAGGATGATAGACACACTCACTTTCTGCTGAAAAGAGGAAGGGGGATTTAGCAAAGCGTTATATCACATTATTCACAATATGCAACAAATATTTTGGTTAAAAAGTGTTACCCACATCAGTGGCGCCTGAAGGCCACTTGCTAGCAGAGAAGGAGACCTAAAATGGTTCTCTCTCTCCCTCTCTCTCGCTCTCTCTCCCCCTTTCTCTCCATCCCTCCCTCTCTCCCTCCCTCTCCCCCCCTCTCCCTCCCTCTCTCTCTCTCTCTCTCTCTCTCTCTCTCTCTCTCTCTCTCTCTCTCTCTTTCCCTCTCCCTTTCCCCCCCCCCTCTCTCCCTCCCTCTCCCTCTCCCCCCCTCTCTCTCTCCCTCTCCCCCCTCCTCTCTCTCTCTCTCTCTTTCCCTCTCCCTCTCCCTCTCTCTCCCCCCCCCCCTCTCTCTCCCCACCTCATACACATCCTGTGTGCAGCTCTGCTTGCACACGCAATTCTGCATTCTCTCTGTAATGTGATGGAAGTCGCCCATCGATCCCACTTTCGACTCCAAACACGCTCCTGCAATTCAATCAATCAATACACGATAAATCAATCAATAATCACTCTTTCTACTTCTGATCACACTATGACTTTGATAAGGAAGACAAATAATTAATTCAGATCGACTCACTGGCAGTGGCATTGAAGGCGGAGCAGTGTTTGTATCCGGGGGGCACAGGGAAGCGCGGGTCTCCACACGAACAGTCGGCCAGAAGACCGTTCTGGAAGCACGAACGGTGGCAGCCCTGCAATAGAGATCGATAATCATTGACTATTAATCAACCAATACAAGTACGAAAGAGAGAAAGATGAGAGAGAGAGAGAGAGAGAGAGAGAGAGAGATGCGCTCGCCTCAGGGTGGTAGTCGTAGTGTCCGTAGATGTAGTGGGCCCTGTCCATATCCTCTTTGACGACACAGTCTCCGTACGGTTGCGGCAGGCGCTGCACGATCTTCTGAAGTCGATAAATCGATATTCAATCAATAATCTTCAATCAATAAACTAAATGACCTTCTTCATTCCGAAGCTGCTGGCGAATCCGACCGGGGCAGAGTAGCCAAAGGTGTCGGGGAAAGGGTACCTGAATAACCAATATGTAATCAATAAATCAGTCGATATACTAATCGATAAACGCACTCTGTGGGTGAGTGGATGGCGAGGCGGACGCCACTGGATTCGGAAGTGGACATGTAGTCGGATGTGTTGACGAACAGAAGCACGCGGATGCCTGAGGGGGTCATCTCTCTTTTTCCTTCCCCCCTTTCTCCCTCTCTCTCTCCCTCTCTTTCTCTCTCTCCTCACCATACATCGGCCCTGCTCTACTGCTAGTGTAGTTGTTCGTCACATCGGAGTTGAACGTGTAGCAATTACCGAATTCCGGATCAACGTGCAGTTTGAAGTCCCTGAAAAATCGATAAATAATTAAAGCAATAATGATAGACAATCAATAACTGTAGGTCACAAAGTCTATATATTTACAAAATTGCTTACACGTCGATATCGCACTCCTTTCCGTTGAACGAGCACATCTCGATGAACTCGTGTTTGTGCTGAAACGAGTATCGATTGATTATTGATCGATTATTGATTACGACTGACACTCTCGACTCGCTCACCACACCACAACTATGACTTTATCTCGATTTATCGATTTATCGATTACCTGCGATAGCGCTATCCTCTGCTCCTCTGAGAGGGCCGCCATTGTAAACATCAGGTTCTCTTTGGCTTTCGTAAGCATAGCCACTCCGTCCGTCATTCCCTGCAAGAGAAGCAATGAGGGAGAGAGGGGAAGGGGAGAGAGAGAGAGAGAGAGAGAGACGCACCGAGAATCCCATGGCCTTGATGGTCTCTGGGTTGGAGACGATGGCTCTCTGGTGGGGGCGCAGAGTGTGCAGCTTCCTGTTCAGTGTCGTGCGCTTCGGAATCATGGTAGCTGAAACGGAGACTTTCTCTCTCTCTCCCTCGCTCTCTCACTCTCTCTCTCCCTCGCTCTCTCACTCTCTCTCTCTCCCTCGCTCTCTCACTCTCTCTCTCTCTCCCTCGCTCTCTCTCTCTCTCTCTCTCTCTCTCTCTCTCTCTCTCTCTCTCTCTTTCTCTCTCACTGATACTGATTCTCTTCTCTCTTTCCTTCTCTATCTACCTCTTGCCCTCTCTCTACTTCTCTCCCTCCCTCCCCCTGTCTCTCTCCCCCTTCCCTCTCTCCCTCTCTTCCTGCTCTCACTCGGTGCAGGTGTAGTAGTGTAGGGATGTCAAGGGGAATTTTCAAGTGTTACGGATATGTGCTTACTGTATATCAAAATGAAGTAAATTATATGTAGTTTTGAAATAGTATCATTTTAATTAGTTGTTTTCTTTCATTTCCGCGTTACGCGCATCGAAAGCGCGCGGTTTGAGGGCGCGCGCGGCACACAACTTCACAGAGAAAGGCTAAGCCACGCCCCTTTTTGACGTCATTTTCATAGGATCAAATCAATTTTTGTCAAAAATAATAGGTTATGACACGGTCCAGCGCCAAAAGGAAGGCACTACTAGATACAACTTTTTACGGCGCGTCGAATGGTGTATTCCGTTTGGCGCGGGAAGATGCCGCATATTTGTGCCATCAAAGCTCCGCCCACTTGACATCCCTATAGTAGTGGTCGTTGTTGTAGTCGTGGTGGTAGGAGGAGGAGGAGTAGTGGTAGTAGTTGTAGTAGTAGTCGTAGTTGTCGTCGGCTCCTCGGTGGCTGAAGCATTTGAATTTTCCTTCTCGCACCGTAATTCACGAAAGAAGTTTGAAATATCAACGTACTAGTGAACTGCTCGGGTCCGGTCCACAGCTTTCGAATCTCAACAGGCGCCTTCGACAGACAGTAGGGCTTCTGGAAGGATGGGAGGGTGGAAGGGTGGAAGGGAAGGGGGGATGGGAGCAACCGAATCAGGCCGGACATTGTTCGATCGTGAGTGAGCTTTGCGCATCTATTTGTGCCGTGTCTACTACATTCACACACTCTACCATACCTCGTCCCAATACTCCTGAAACACGTGTACTGTAGTGATTGTGATTGGTGATTATACGTTCTAACAATTATCAGTGTTCAAATCGTGACAACACACATAGTGATGGTGTGTGTCTCACACTGCGTCGTCATACCTGTTCCGCCCGTGTAATCTGTCTATGATAGTGTTTGATAGTGTAGTGGGTGGGTGTGTGTGGGGGGTGCACTCACATCCTCGACCTCATACTGTCCCGCCCTGTCGCGGCACTTGCACGGGTAGGACTGTGTGGGCGTCTCGCCGTCTGGGAGCGACGCCTCGCAGTAGCCCTCCTCCGAACACGCTGGACACTCGTGGTCGTACCACACACTGAAACACAGAATGATGACGTGGTAGATTCTGGAGTGACGTCAGAGGATTCTGGTTGTCTTGAAAGTTCATTCTCGAGAAGATACATTGCTTTTTGATGCTTCAGTGAGGCACGTTACCTCGACATACACTTTCGGGTCAACAACGACTATAAATACGAAGGTGATTGGGATAGCGTGCAAAGAAGGGGAGAGAGGGGAGAAAAAGAAAGAGAGAGGTCTTGTGAAAAGGTTAAGTGTACTAACCTACGTGCAAAACAGTACTTATCCAGAAATATAGGATATGAGTGAGTGATATGTGATATGATAACTCTCCGTTTTCTATCCGATCGCTTCAAGTGCATATCAGATTTCACACCTCATAACCGATAACAAAAAAATTGTTCTTGAAATCGATAAATCGATATCTCTCACGATTGATTGAAGCACGGCCAGGCCACCATCATCTCCATGTCGTACGTGCACACACACTTGGACTCCTGGATTTTAAAGTACAGTATGCTACAATAGGGACTACAGTACCCACAAGTACAGTAATACAGTGGTAGTCGGAGTAACCGTAACCGACCTTAGTCTTGGGTGGTGTCTCGAAGCGAATGCATTCCATGTCGAGCTTTCCCACACACTTGCAGTGCGCTTCGATTGCTTCGAAGCGACGAGGGGACTGAAAAAAGTGATTGATACAATTATGGATACAATTTCATTTTGTTTTTATTACCGCGATGAAACGTATATATGAAAAGACATGCTCTTTTCAAGTGCAATTCAACGGAACTATGTGATGTTGCACGATGAAGGTTCAAAACAATTACATTCTTTTTGTTATCACGCCGCAATCAACATGACGTCATTGCACCCACCGCCCTCTTCTTTCTGCTGAAAATACTCTCAGTCGTATAGTACTTGGCGGCAGGGGTGGACGTCTGCAGCTCATTCAGAGAGTCCGCGATCTCCTTACTCAAAACAATCGATAAATCAATAGATATCGATAAGATAAGTCAATCTTCGATCAATGCATATGTAAACTTACGCGAATAATAGTTTGACGAGTTTCTCGCTCTTGGCCGCCTGTTCCTTGCGACGATACTTGGGCTTGGAGGGGTCATCGCCCTTCGAAGACGTCTTCGCATTGTCGTACACGTCCATCTGGAGACAGGGAATATGGAGAGAGAGGGGAGAGAGAGGGAGGGAGAGGGAGAGGGAGAGGGAGAGGGAGAGGAGAGGGAGAGGGAGAGGGAGAGGGAGAGGGAGAGGGAGAGGGAGAGGGAGAGGGAGAGGGAGAGGGAGAGGGAGAGGAGAGGGAGAGGGAGAGGGAGAGGGAGAGGGAGAGGGAGAGGGAGAGGGAGAGGGAGAGGGAGAGGGAGAGGAGAGGGAGAGGGAGAGGGAGAGGGAGAGGGAGAGGGAGAGGGAGAGGGAGAGGGAGAGGGAGAGGAGGGAGAGGGAGAGGGAGAGGGAGAGGGAGAGGGAGAGGGAGAGGGGAGAGGGAGAGGGAGAGGGAGAGGGAGAGGGAGAGGGAGAGGGAGAGGGAGAGGGAGAGGGAGAGGGAGAGGGAGAGGAGAGGGAGAGGGAGAGGGGAGAGGGAGAGGGAGAGGGAGAGGGAGAGGGAGAGGGAGAGGGAGAGGGAGAGGAGAGGGAGAGGGAGAGGGAGAGGGAGAGGGAGAGGGAGAGGGAGAGGGAGAGGGAGAGGGAGAGGGAGAGGGAGAGGGAGAGGGAGAGGAGAGGAAGAGGGAGAGGGAGAGAGAGAGAGGGAGAGAGAGAGAGAGAGAGAGAGAGAGAGAGAGAGAGAGAGAGTCTCACCGTGTCTCTCACTGAGGGCACCAGTCTGACCAGACTCCTCTTGTATGGGTTGAGATTGCAGAATGTGATCGCAGGAAACTCGACTTGGTCGAATTTTAGCTGAAACGGTGAATTATAGTATATAAACAATGCGTACTTGTAAATGTTTCATTGTTGGTGGCATTGCGTATTCTCTATGCAACCATGTTCAATGTTCAACGTTCTCTGTGACATGTGAGGTTGCTTTCGTATTCATGGTCTCTCCGATGCGCGATAGTGCGCCATTCTGTCAATCACATCTACGCCATACGTTTCAGCGTACGCACATTTGTGCTTCGAGAAAGGATGAGATCAATTGGTGTGATGCTGATGCACAACTAATGATTAAGAATATTAGACCAAGTTAGTTATATCAGTTTTTTTTTTCTGGGACACATATGTTTAAAAAAATTCATTGTTCAGTGGTTCAATATTATTGAATTGGGGATTCATCCGGAAATATAAATGACATTTGTTATGGAGTAATTTAGTACGACATAAATCACAGTTTCCAAAACCCACCGCAATACTGGTAATCTTCTCGTGGTTGTTGTATTTGACATAGAGTGAGATTCCGTTCCATAGGAAGAAGCACGTGAAGCAAATGAAGGCGACCACCCAGAAGGCCTTGGAGAAGCTGGAGTGAGCGATGAGGATGCGCTTCGCTCCGTGCGCCGTCGTCGTGTCCGCGAAGAACTTCAACTTCTCCTTGACCGGCAGCTGACTGTGCTCCTCCTCTTCCCCCTCCACCTTCGGAGGGAGTGGTCCCGTGTCGTAGACATCCGCGCCGGGAGCCATACTGGAGGCATAGGGATAGAAGGCAGTGTCCCCCTTTTGCAGAAGGGACACCTTACGCGGCATCGCGACAATGTGCCAATGTATTTGGAGAGAGAAGGCGTGAGTAGGAGAAGATTGAATTAGGGGGAATGTTGAGAAGAGGAGGGGCCAGGAGGAAATTGAAAGGAGGGAGTGCGATGGGACCTGACAGATGCTGTGATCGTTCATATAGTAAAACAACAGCTGATGATGTCAACTATGGGACAGGGGACTGGTGAGATTTTTGCTTCATGAGAATTGTAAGCGGTAATTTGACACTGGCAAGCAGCATCTTCAGTTTAAAAGATGTGGTGGGAGAATGCCGAGGGATCAAAGGCCTTTCGCTCTTCGCACCCCATTATCATACAATGAGGACGGCTGTTGCAAATCTAATGAGATCTGGCTCATGAGATCTGGTCTCCTCAAACTATCAGAGTGCATTCAGAATATTTAAAACATTGAGGTTGTCAGTACAAAGTGAACATGGGATGAAGAGAAACTATAAAAGTGAATACCGAAACCGAAAGAGCACATAATGAACGTATCAAGGAGAGCGAGTGGAGGGGGGATGGAAATAGAGTGAAGATGAGACCCGGGGTGGTCGAACCACTGTCAGGAGACTCCCTATGAACGCTGATCAATCAAGGGGGTAACGCGGATCGTTAGGTTGACGTCAGGAGACGGGGGGGAGAGAGGGAGAGAGAGGGAGAGGGGGGGAGAGAGAGAGAAAGAGAGAGAGAGAGAGAGAGAGAGAGAGAGAGAGAGGGAGAGAGGGGGGGAGAGGTGCAAAACCATGCACGGGACTGATCTCGGGAGGTGAGTGAGTCATAGGAACAGCTGCCTAGAATGCGCATACAATCAGTGGAATGCACGTGGATAGACAGACATACCGCGCGAGAATAGCGGAGTGAGAGCGTTCTCTGGAGGGGAGACAAGTCAACTGGAAAGGAACATCCGGTGCACCGGCTTCCGTCAAGCAAAGGTCACATGACTAATCACTAAGTTATAAGTCAAAGTTTAAGATACAAAGTTGCGCGCTAAGAGCTGTGAACTCTTGGCGAACAAAGGACAGCATTGAGGGAAAAAGTAGAAAATGGCTGTTGCAGCCAATTGGGGCAAGCAGCCGAGTGACCTAAGTGATTACTTTTCGTGTTCTTGCGAGAATTGAGTGGCTCTCTCTCTCCCCTCTCTCTCTCTCTCTCTCTCTCTCTCTCTCTCTCTCTTCTATCTATCTACCAACCCAACGAACCGAGGGAGAGGGCCTCTTTTAGTGAGAGTGCTAAAGCAAAACAAGTACCTCTCTATTCCAGACTACTTCGTTTAGTGGGCGGTCGTATTCAAGACGTCAGGTAATCACTAATGGGAGCCAGTAATGGAAATGAAAGTACTCTAGGTGAATAAAGATCGTGAAGAAATCAAAGTGCTTGCTATTAATAGGTAGACTGGAATAATTATCCATACGAAAAGAGTATAGCAACAACATAGTGTGCGCATTGAGTGAAATCGAAGCAGTGTATGAAACACCATGCATAAGAAATCGGTATTCAACCCTGGGTCACACTATCCCTCTCTTTCTCCACGCGAAACGTGACAGCCATCTGACAAAGTACGTTTCACCTTGCCACACCGTACGTTTCAGTGTAACGTGGCGAAGTGATGAATCACAAACACTCACATGACATAACACAGCAAATCTCGACGACTCTGGGATAAACTGGTAGCCACAAGTGAGTGAGTGATTTAGTATTCATTGGCTAGTGGGAGAGTAATGAGGGGGATAGAGAGTGTAGGGCAGTGGAGGGAAACACGAGGCGACAGCTATCAATGATGACAGGTATGTAAACAAAAGTGAACGTGAAGATGTGGAGATGAATAGTGTAATGATATGAAAATGCTAGAGTCTAGAAGATCAGCTGTTTCCGTGAGCGGGCGGCCATGTTTCACACTTCGTGAAAAATCGCGGGATCTCTCGCACTAGCTAGCATTTTTCATCGCGTCTGGGAGGGTCTCCCTTTCTCTTCAGACTCCGTCATTCATATATTGAGAGCTGATTAGTGTGATCAGAGATATCACTGGGATCAGATGAGGGGAGAAGGAGAGAAGTGTAATAAGTGTAAGGCAATTATGTTCTAGAGAAAACATGTTATACACACGCTGTATTATATTGTTCCATCGAGACATGCATGTATTACACCATCATTATACATAATACTTTATACAATAGTTATCGAGTGCATGACATTGAATATCTTCCCACACACCACGTTGCGGCATTTTGTCAGTAGTACTAGTACACAAAATGTAGCTTCTTAAACGTTGCAAAAACGTTGCAAAATTCTTGACCTCACAATAATAGTGTAAACACGAACATGTTGCATAATGTTGCAACTCCATTAGTGTTTTGTAAAAGTAATTATTTCAGCACATCTCATTTTCTTTTTGTGGAGCTGTGCGGAAGATCATCATCAGTTTTTTTTTCAGGCACAATACACAATATAATTATTTGTGTTCTAACCTGAACAACAACGGTTGGATGGCGACTTGTGAAGTTGCCGTAGAGATGAACGATCTAAAAAATAGATAGATAGCAATTGAGAATTGAATACAAAACAAATGACTTACAAAGACAATGAAGCATATGAGGGACAGGAACCAGACGAAAAACCAGAATGAGCGAGCTTTGCTGAAACATAACAATAACATTATCCACAAGAAAAAAGTGTGAAAAAACGCACTGTTTGGTTCTTGCAATGTTTCCGAACGCATGTCCACTGGTGTTGTTGAGAAACTGCCCCAGAGCGGTTTTCTTCTGAAACGTATTGTTATTGACAAACAAAAAAATGACTAAAATGAACTAACATTGTTGAACAGTTACAAAACAAACTTACACAATAATGCAGAATGTGCTTATTGTGTTCGTCACCTTCAGGATTATCCACGTCTGACAGAGAAGACATCTGAAAAAAAGTTTTTTTGTAATAACACAAAATTCGGATTGCGAATATCAGATGAACGAACAAGCAAAAGAAACGAAATCGCGGCGGATTTAGGGCGGATTGCAAGGGAACACTGGAGCGAGTCATAAAAAGACTCATTCGTTGATTGTACTTTACTGCAACTACTATATAAAGGAAAGCAATCAAATTGAACTACTCAAGTAAACAATATAAACACCTGAATGACAAAAGCTTTGTCGATACACGACGTTTCATATGATATATAAACTATATTATAGTCATGAACTCGGAAAACACAACGTGTTATGCAGCCAGTATCGGGCTAGTGCATTCGTGCGCACTGCCTGCCAACCCAAATTCGAAAAGTTGAATTAAACAAGCGGGAGGCGAAAACCGAAAACAACAGCGAGGCAAATCATCTCTCTGGAGGCGGGTGGAAATGAGGAACGGCCTAATAGAGAGAGCGAGTTTCCAGTAAAATACTGATTACTGGTAATCACATTCGAGGCGGCGAAAATGGAAACGGACTGCGCTCGGTCCTTGGTCAGAAGGCAACGAAAATTATGAGGAAAACAAGTGCTTTGAATTGTGAGGTGGGGAGGGGTACAGTTACAGTACACTGAGTGTAGCGTCTCTGTTCTGTGGCATAATGATCGAAATTATCACAGCATTGTTTATTATGAAGACAAATGAATTTAAGAGCTGCGAATGAAATAATGAATCTGACTATAGACCAGTAGCGTGAAGAGCAAAAGAACATTCATTTGTACATGAATTCAAGATAAGAACTAGAAATGAGCAAGTCACTAGACTGACCAAGGCAAGGCTGATTGAAGGGACTTTGTCACCACTCTCACAACATAATCACATCCACTGGTGTTGTTGAGAAACTGCCCCAGAGCGGTTTTCTTCTGAAACGTATTGTTATTGACAAACAAAAAAATGACTAAAATGAACTAACATTGTTGAACAGTTACAAAACAAACTTACACAATAATGCAGAATGTGCTTATTGTGTTCGTCACCTTCAGGATTATCCACGTCTGACAGAGAAGACATCTGAAAAAAAGTTTTTTTGTAATAACACAAAATTCGGATTGCGAAATATCAGATGAACGAACAAGCAAAAGAAACGAAATCGCGGCGGATTTAGGCGGATTGCAAGGGAACACTGGAGCGAGTCATAAAAAGACTCATTCGTTGATTGTACTTTACTGCAACTACTATATAAAGGAAAGCAATCAAATGAACTACTCAAGTAAACAATATAAACACTGAATGACAAAAGCTTTGTCGATACACGACGTTTCATATGATATATAAACTATATTATAGTCATGAACTCGGAAAACACAACGTGTTATGCAGCCAGTATCGGGCTAGTGCATTCGTGCGCACTGCCTGCCAACCAAATTCGAAAAGTTGAATTAAACAAGCGGGAGGCGAAAACCGAAAACAACAGCGAGGCAATCATCTCTCTGGAGGCGGGTGGAAATGAGGAACGGCCTAATAGAGAGAGCGAGTTTCCAGTAAAATACTGATTACTGGTAATCACATTCGAGGCGGCGGAAAATGGAAACGGACTGCGCTCGGTCCTTGGTCAGAAGGCAACGAAAATTATGAGGAAAACAAGTGCTTTGAATTGTGAGGTGGGGAGGGTACAGTTACAGTACACTGAGTGTAGCGTCTCTGTTCTGTGGCATAATGATCGAAATTATCACAGCATTGTTTATTATGAAGACAAATGAATTTAAGAGCTGCGAATGAAATAATGAATCTACTATAGACCAGTAGCGTGAAGAGCAAAAGAACATTCATTTGTACATGAATTCAAGATAAGAACTAGAAATGAGCAAGTCACTAGACTGACCAAGGCAAGGCTGATTGAAGGGGACTTTGTCACCACTCTCACAACATAATCACATCTCTCTCATAAATGTCAAGTACTACGCTCTCCAATCGACGTGTTGCGAGCTAATTCGCGCAGCGGGCGCTCGCTCACTCGAACGAGCCGGCAACACACGGCTTCCGGTCGCCCTCGGAGCATGTTGCCCACATGCCCTCAGGGCTAATGGCCGCCGCGCACTGAGCCGTGACCTTTTGTTCTCTTACCAATTACAGAGGTGTCGGCTCCGAACAAAGACTTTATTTGTGAGCAAGAATGACGAGGGTAGTTCTGAGGGTAATTATCTATGGTGGAACACCAACACGAAGGGACCAATGATGCAGAGAGAGAGAGAGAGAGAGAAGATGAGCTCATTCTGAGCTTGAAGAGAGGCGGAAAAGAGGGGAAAACTATGATCTTCTCAGAAGACGAAGGTTATGGCATGGAACGATCTTGAAGCTTCTGCGGCAGACGACGTGGTCGGTAGACGTCAGAAGACGCACGTGTCCCTGGTGGAGGAGTTCTTGGCTGCCGCCCGTTCGTAGATCGAGTCCATCTCCTGCGGAAGATCGCCGACGCCTCGCCCTCTCGCTTCAACGTCACCCGCTCAGCCCTATGGGGGTACTGTATTTAGTCATACGGTAGCGCCTACCTCCTCGTTCGACGCGCCCAGCCACTTGCCGCACGGGAACCTAGGAGTACGGTGGTTACAACTAGGTATACGGTAGGATACAGTACCGGAAGAGGGTGTGGTTGGCGTGTTCGATGATCATGATAGAGTGCAGGTGCCACTTGTTCAGCGCCCCCCACCGCGCCCTATCAATCACATGGTTATCGATCGAGTATCGATTATCGATCGCTCTACCTTCTTCTGGTGCCACACGTCGATCGACTCAATGTCGCCCACGTTGTTCTGGTCGACGAGCAGAAAGAGGTCCGTCTGAGATGATCGATCGATAAATCGATAGTCGATTCACACTCACGTGACCGAGGCGGAACTTCTTCTTGTGGGTGACGGAGCACTTGAGGCGCACCTTGTCAGTCATCCGGCCATTCTTGCCCTTGATCTAGAGAGAGATGAAGAAAGAGAGGGAGAGAGAGAGAGAGAGAGAGAGAGAAAGAGGGCGGACCTGCACGAACACGTTGGCGTGCGTGTCTGCCTCGGGGATGCCGGATGTTCGCACGGCGAGCGAGTAGCTACAGCTGTACGCAGTCTCCGACATCGCCGATGACGTCCCGTCGTCGCTGTCCGACTATCGATCGAGTTATCGATTGATTCATCGATCAGCCAAAACTCACAGCGGCCGCCATTGTGGAGGGAAGGAGGGAGGAATGACAAGGGATGGGAGAGGGATGAGAAAGAGAATGATGGCCGTGGCAGTTCATTACAGGTAATATTCTAAAATAACGCAGTGCTGGAACCCCACTTGTACTATGCAGTGTGATTACTTTTGATCTTTTTGATTGACATATCATCATTTAGGCTATCGTGCTGACGCGACGCCATCGCTCTACGATGTTGAGAAGACGAAGAAAAGAAGAGAGTGAGTATAAAATTGAATTTTTCATTTCTGTAATTTCAGGAAGCTCACTGACACGACATGGTGTAATTCAAAATAACTTTTTTGGTCTATATATGATTTACGCCAAATCTAATAACTCTTTTCAAAGTTGTTAAATTGGAACTAATTTTCGATATGATGTGCCTATCGACCAACCGAGAGTTCACTCGTTAGAGTTTTATTTTGTCTTTTTGTTACGTATTATAGCTAATAACCATC
This sequence comes from Rhabditoides inermis, assembly GCA_963966185.1. Classification (NCBI taxonomy): domain Eukaryota; kingdom Metazoa; phylum Nematoda; class Chromadorea; order Rhabditida; family Rhabditidae; genus Rhabditoides; species Rhabditoides inermis. Next base: position 1,703,167 of record CAWZYM010000151.1, read on the forward strand.
AAATACTAATTTGCATAAAAAACTCGTCATTTCGGCCCTGAGACGACGTGATAATACGCGTACCATTGAAAATGGGGGAACTATAGAGAAAAGAGAGAGAGTCGCAAGTGGAGTGAGCAAATATTGCGCGAAGTGTGAGAGTGAAATCCGAAAGTGAAAAAAAGTGCGGATTAGGAGAGATCTCTCTCTCTCTCTCTCTCTCTCTCTCTCTCTCTCTCTCCTATGATCTAGGTCATGGAGGACACTCTTTTCACAATCGCCTGCGGTCCCCCTCTGGTCTGGGCGTTCCATCCTTATTGTGTCTTGTCGACGTTTTTTACTTTGTTTCTTTCATCCTTGTTGATTACTCCTCGTGGGATACGCGTGTTAACCTGTACACTTTTGTGAACCGTCTGCCGCAAGTCGGAGAGAAGGAGATCGTCGTCGTCTGCACACACAATCACGCAGAGCAGGTTGTTTATTTGTTCATTTGTTTACTGTTCATCGCTCACTAGGATTGTTGTTTACTTGTTTACTTAACATTTACAGACAGGCGGTGCTTGGCGCTTTTCCACGACTGGCAAGTTGGGTCTGGCCCATAGAATAGAGAGCATGTGTGCATCGAAGAGACATCCATACTATACCAAGCTGTTGGACAGCAGCTTCCACTGGCAGGTGAGATAGGTTATTGGACAGAAAACAAAATGAAAATCGTACGTTCTACCAAATTCCCCAAATGTGTCTTTCGAAATGCTCTGTTTCCAGGTGCGTACTTACAAGACCACCAACTGGCTGGATGACGGAGAGGCAATTCTACTCGGACCCGCAGACAATGGGAGAAATGTACTCCAGGTATATCTAGATGATTGTTTCACATCGTTTTGACTTTCTATCTACGCGGACAATACGATGAGTATGCAGATTGCAGGTTGATTATCTTTCTTATATGATTTCATTTCTTCTATACTCTCTTCCCACGCTTCATGGCTTAATCTATATCACTTTCTGTTTTTAACTTCAAAAAAACTTGGCCATGCCCAGGTGCTGTGGACGCCGGGACACACTCCGGATTCGCTGGTGCTATGGTATCCAGCTGACAACAGACTCTTCGTCGGAGACCTGTTCTACAGATTCGAGGATATAATGTTCACGTGGGTGGAAGGGAGAGGGGAGAGAGAGGAGAGAAAGAGAGGAGGAAGAGAGATTCAGATACGACTACACGGACATCAAGGAAGCGGAGGCGTCAGTGAGGAAGGTGCTCAACTTCGTGAAGAAGCAGGGGACCAATGTGAGCGATCAGAAAGCATTGCATTATCATAACTGTTGCTAGTAAACGGTACGTGAGTTGTCGAAAAATGATTTTGAATACAATTTAGATCCGCTATTCATCAGCAAAAAGGGACTCGGACTGTGAGTGCCATCCAGTGTTCAAGCATTATCACAGGTAGATCCACATGTTCACATGCACTGGTAGCCCTGTAATTGCGTGAGTTCCAGATTCCTTCTCGCAGTTCTCAGTGGAAACCACCAGGGCATTCCACTCACGTACGCTACTATATCATTATCATGTTGTCTATGTGTTTTCTATATCTATTATCTCTTATCTAATTCGCAGTAATACAGAAAACTAATATAAATAGAGATTGCTCTGTTTTCAGGGGCGAGGACCTTGGCGGGTATCGCTACGAAACGCGCGACAAGGCGATGCGAATCGTGCTGTGCAAGAGAATAGTAGACCAGCTCCGAAACGCCCGACAGAAGGCACAGGAGAGGAGTGGATGTGCTTAATTTGCATGTTTTACTGTCGATGTTACTTTGCTTGTACACTTTGATGTTGTGAAAAGCGAGGCTGTTGTGAAATTCTGCTGGTAAGCAGTCGAATTCAGAGCCCCGCCCCCTCAGCAAAGCGCAAACCCGGCGCGCGTTTGCTGCTAGCGAGATAGGGAGTATATATTTGATTGCGCCCGTACTATAAACGTTCATTCCAAATGAACATATACTAAAATTGGAACAATACAGAGAAGATTAGCATGGCCCCTGCGCAAGGATGACACGCAAATTCGTGAAGCGTTCCAAATTTTTTGTCGGATTTTAGTTCATAGAATAAAGAATTATTGTTCCGCAGAAGCATTGTCTTGTCTCTTATTCATAGAAGCTGGAACCAGAAACTCATAAAATGGTCAGATTTATGGTGGTTATCGGGACGATCGTATAATATCTGTTCATCTCTATCATTCATATCTTCTTGTTCACATCACAGAACAATGATTCCCCCCCCCACTATTCCATATCTCGGACACATATTACATCCACATCTACATCTGCTTCCAGCTTTCATATTTGAATATTCTCTTTCTCATATCCCATGTGTGTAGCATGACTCAACTTTTTTCTTCTTTCTCTCGCTGCGCACATATCAAAGGCCACTTGCTCATCTGTGAGAGAAAGTGAGGTGTGCCCTGCACCATATGCAAAAATACTGATGAAGATTCCTTTTATTGAAATACACAATAAATTTTCATCAAAAACATAGCCGGAGAGGTAAGACAGATTAGGAGCAACGCGCTCAGTCGCTAATGACTTTCTCTGTCGCTACTCTCTTATTTGGACACGCTCTCTCCAAAGCGGCGGCGTGCTTTTTGAATGCGCATTTTGGCGGGAATCGCCCCACACTGTGTTATTTTGTCATGTGATTGATGATGCTGATCAATCTCTCCTCGAATTCCTCCGTTTCCTTTCATTCTTGATCACCGGAACCCTTATCTCGATCCCCCCAAACTAGTTTTGCTTCCAACTTTCCCCACCTTTCCCACAGAATTGCCAAGTTCGCGCCACCGTTTTTGAAACGTTTCCACTTCTTGCCTCTTTCAATATGCGTTTCCACTGAATTGAATGTGTCGTGTTCTTTTTGATTCGGCCGGGCGTCGTTTCCTGTTTGTGGAATGCACATCTGTTCGCCTTTTGTATTTTGCGCGCCAATTCCCCCTCGTTCAAATCAACCGCCTTGCCTCTATCCATCACACCGACAACCGCACCCTCTCTTATTTCGATTCCGGACTGCATATTGATTGCGTAATGACAGTTGCTATGCCTATCTGTCACATTGTTCGTACGGATTGACAACATGGCAACTGTATCCGGTCGTGTGATTGATTGACTGCGAGTGAATTTGCGATGATGTAACTCTGTCCATTCCGGATTAGATTAGCTGCTGCACCAGCTGTTGAACTGCGCTCCCATCGTTACATTAGTACATTACTGTGGGAATTGCGTAAATGTCAACTGCTGAATTTAAATGTACGTACTTCATACTCACTCACCCGTGGGAAGGTCTCTAAATCGCCAGACCTTACAATTATCTTTTCTCGAGTTTAACGTGCTGACGAAACCTAAATGTGGATGCCAAGATGACATCTGTTTAAAAGACTCCTCGCCTTCTAATAGCACCCAATTTCCGCATTTCGTTTCGGGCAGGTGACATGGTGTTGATGGCTGAATATAATTACACCTGACCCCGTGGCGCTCTCTCAAATTATCGGATCACTACTGTTGCCAAACCAATACATATCTTATCTCCTTCTGCCTGCCTTGTGATAAGTTATTTCTATCCCTTACAACATGCTCCTAAGATCCTATCGCGAATGAGAAAGTTGTAGTTGCGCAACTGGCGAACTAGCCGCTCACCGTGAAGTCTTCCTCTTGCGCAACTCACGTGTATACAATGTTGATCCGTCCTTGAATAGGTGATGTCCACCTGGGACCGTTTGATCCAGCCGCCGAGGCTCCCCTAAATCCCCAGTCAGTGTACACTCTCATCACCTGTCAGAGTTATGCGACTAGATCGTATTACATTGGCCGCATATCGCAGCGGGTGCGCGGTCACTCACTTGCCTCCTACTGCGACTCTCACAGCCCATTTACACCTCTCTCCACCCTCATTAAACCCCATTTCACATATCGTAAACTCCGTTTTTCCTGCGGTCTAATGCCACATTTGCCCCGGCGGCAGTAAAGTAGTGAGAGCGTGTCTATAATTGTGCGGGTTCTTTGTGGCGTGCGCCTCGCCCCTCGGGTCACGCCTTGTTGTCTGCCCCCGCAGGCGTGGATCGATCGATAGTGAGGGCTGTACCGGTTGCCCCGCCCACAAGCCGCGCACCGAGCCGTTATGACCTCATCGACACTATTGTCCACGATTGCGGATACTCTCACCATCTGTATTCACCACTCGTGCTCGCTTGTTGCGCGGATTCGTGATTTATCGCCGAATTCCACTGACCACTAACTACAGTAATACTTTCAGAATGTCGCGGCCACAGAGCCTGCATCTATACAAGTATTCGCGGTTCGAGCACGAACAGGTGGGTATTGCTATCTCAAAGAAGATTCATCTATTGTATTACATATACTATATTTTTATATGGAACTGTGGATGCAACGTATCGTACCGTACCCCTTGTAGAACCAGCACGATGGCAAGTACCAGTCGTCTGATTCGTCCGAGTACGAGGAGTCATCGGACAGCGACTGTGAGCAGCCGGTACAACACGCCAGACGGTCCTCTTTTTTTACATATTTTTTCCCTGTGATTTTATAGCCGAAAACCAAGTATGTATTGGATTATATCAACCCATTGGTGGTTGGTGTCGAACCGAAGAATCCATAATTGATCGTGACTTGCCTTTCTCTCTCACTAATTGGTGTGTGAAACCTATGTGAATATGTGACGTGTGTGTTGCAGTGGCGTTCGCATGGGCGCCCCGGCGGCTCATCGCCTCGCGGACAGACACGGCGGGGGCTCGACCCGCCATGTCAGGGGGTACGCAGCAGGCAGGGACGAGCACGTCAGGTCAGTACTCCTATTCGCGCGATTCAGTTTCTTTGTGAGTCGAAATGTGTATTGTTTGTGAAATATGTTTCACACGATGTAGAGGTTTTGTAAGGATGTGCAGCAGTCAATTTCAATAGACAATTTGACCGGTTGATTATATAGATCCAAGCTATAATTTTTTTCTGGGAGATAGTTTTTAACTTTTGAAAAACTGTAATTACCATCTAAAGTCACATTCGTGGTGGGACCTTTTTTCGGAATATTGGAATGGCTTAATGTGTGTTCGATCAGCTGTGTTTTGCTTATTGCTGTTTTCTTGCAATTTTGTATGTTTGTTATTGTTATTTTGACGTTTTCAATGTATAATGTATGTTTTACGCTGTTATTTGTTAACAACAGTCGTTGATAACGCTAACACAATGGAAAAGCTACGTTTCTCATGAGAAATGCATGTTTTAGTCTTCGTTGTTGCACCATCACATTATCTTTTACTGCATGCATTGTTTTTTTTCGCGTGATAATGTTTTTCTTCAAAATTTGATCAATCGGTAATGTTTCAGATCTGCTGCCAATGAGGCACTACCCGCTCCCGACGCCGTAATAGTTGGTGTGTGCGCAGGTGCGCCCGCCTTTCTCCAGGGTTCCCGTTGCCAGCTGGCGTGACAGGTATGTAAATTTTACATGTTTAGTTGTGTTGGTACAAGTTTGTAAACAAGATATGTCCATTTCCTCTTTTTTCGAGATAATTTGAAATAAATTTCGCATTCATAGTCGGCCCGAGTGGTTATTGCCTATTTCTTCCATCTTTACTCATTCAACTGTATAATAATGATTGCTCTTGTTATTATAACCATTGTTTCAGCTATCGGACCTGCTACTCGCACGTTCTTCCCTCACACAGGCGATGAGCGTCAGCGCCAAGGAGCACCTGCGCCATGGGGAGGCCAAGAGGAGGTCACCAAGACCGCGCAAATGAAGGCCCAACTACTTGGAGACCTCCACGACCGGATGCCCACCCTTCTTCCCATCGCTCCGCTTCCAGCTAGGATGTCGTTTGGAGGGTTCGACACTACATAACGGAGAGTTTTCCCCAACGGCCCTCTTCAGGGCCAGTTCACATGAACTTTCTTTATGTGAAATAAACTGGATTTTGTTGTTGGATTTGTTGTTATTGTGTTGATATTGACCAAATATTGAGAAATGTTGTCTTGTTGTTGTCTCGAAGTTTTATGCTGAATCGGAGCCATATTTTCGTCTTATAGTGTGGAAAATGATACAATTAACAAAACACGTGATAGAACGAAAGTCACAACAAGACCATCCAGGATGACTAAATAGTGCTCCAATCACAAACTTAGAAATAGATCAGATGCGCGTCACTTTATCGATTTTTTGTCTCGTACCCTGCACTCTCTCGACCGAATCTGAGTTTCGCTCGCCGACTAAAAGGGGCGTGGTCGAAAAACTATCTGCCAGGCGACGACTGTAGGTTTAACTGCAGATATCGTCCCGCCCTGGGTGTTCCGGCGACCGCCCGCTCCTCTGCCCTCTTCCACTCTCACTCGGCTGCCAACCTCACCTCCTCGTTCGAGACCACCAACACCACAGAGGAGATGATGCAGGTACCGTAGTGGGTAGTGTATTCTGTGGTTGAGTACTATTACCTAGTTGTTGGGTATACTGTATTGTGTCGGTTACAGTACCAGGATGACGAGGAGATGTACGCTCCGATCCAGCGCCTGCCCGCGCCTCCGCCGCACCGCCGCGCCATCTCCCCTCCTGCCGTACTCCGACCCATCAGACCCATGACCATGATTCAGGTACGGTTACGGTATTCTGATTGTATGGTATGTTACTGTAGTATTTTCGATCTAATTATGTAGTTCCGGTCTCAACGATTCATTTGAGGGTTGATTGGATTTCCTGTATGATTCAATCGCGGCAGGGGGGTTTGTGAGTCAATGAATGTGGGAGACTATTGTTGTAGGTGAGTGCTTGACCCATTGCAGAGGCGAGCAAGATAGATAGGTATTGTTCTGTATGAGTATTAGCCGTCGGCACGCGCCGAGTGTGAGTGAGTGACAGACAGTGAGCATGTAACCGGAGGGTATTGATTGATCGGGGTCATTAGTGTGTGAGAAGCATATTGTCTCCAACTGAAGCGTAGGGAGATGGTATCTCGTGTGAGTTGCGTTTGCGTATCCACTTCAAGGGTGAAATTAAAGTATTTCTTCTCTGACCTGATTAATTGCAGGAGCTGTCTCCGGTGGTCCCGGACCCGGTCGACGATCTGCCAATTGTGCCGAATCTGAAGCTGCAGCGCGACTGGCGCCCCCAGCTCACTTCCACCACCACCAGCTTCCAGCCCGTAAGTGACTCGCTCATTTGCATATGATTTATGACGTCACTTTCAGCTGCTGCCGAAGACGAACCCTCACCATCGCAAGATGGACTCGATGGGTGTGCCGATGACTCCCCGTTCGAGGAGTCACCAGGGAAGGAGCAGGCGAGATGGAGGAGGAGGAGGAGGGGGCAGGCCGCTGTCTATGCAAATGCACAACTACCACCATGTCATCGACGGATACGGGGCCGGCAGGGACAAGGAGGAGAGGCCGGAGAGCTACTATGCCATCGATGTGAGTGAGGCAGTCAGGGTTGCGAGGCTGATGTGGTGTTTTGAGGACGACTCGGAGTCCGAGTTGACAGACTACTCTGCGCGCGGCGGTGGCTCGGCCGTCCCCTCCACCTACTTCCGCCCGGAGAACTTTGGACTGCCTGCCGCCGTCGCCAAGAATATGGGCACCAAGGGTGAGCATGTCTGCTCTCTCTCTCTCTCTCTCTCTCTTTTTCTTTCTCTTTCTCATCACTCACTTCTCATCCAGGCATCATGTACCTCACCATGACCCTGTCCGGTCGCTTCCTTTCTGTCGCAGTGGTCAAGGGAATCTACTTCTTGGACCCGTGCCAGTCGCAGATCTGCAGCTACGTCAGGGTACGCCGGGGGTACTGTAGGTCGGCAGATTACTGTACTTGTTACTGGCTTTTAGTTACTGTACCTATCTACTGTACTGTATCAGTAAGCTGTTGTTTTGCAGGTGGAGACGAAGCACCGTCCGCAGCGGGAGAGCCGCAAGCGCGGTCCGAGCAGGGAGACTCGGGGGTCGATGGGGCCTCCCTCCTCGCAGTCATTCCGCACCCGACTCGTGCCCACCTCCAACCGACCCACCTTCCACGAGACATTCACCTTGTGAGTATACGGTATCGGGTTACGGTAGGTTGAAAACAGTTGATTTCACAGATTGGAGTACGATAAGTAGCGCTAACCAGTTTTTGCTTGCTACTTCTACTTGTTATGAAGTTTTTTCGTCGGTTATGATTAGGTAGAGAGCAGAGTCAAGGACAGTGGCGCTTCTTTGTTTTGAGAGGAGATATGAGATAAGCAGTCACATGCCGCATATGACTTGTCAGTAGGAAAGAGTGTAAAAGGGGAGAGAGTGGGTAGAGAAGCGCGACGGGGAAGACTAGTGGAAGGACATTTGAATTTGCTCTCCTTCTCTCCCTTCTCGCTGCTTATCGACGTTTGAGATCTGTTGAGTGGTTTGGTTGTTGGGGCGCAAGCGCAACGTGAGTCAGTGTCTCTCATGGTTTGCTATATTTCATCAGACTCGTCCTTCCTCCCACCTCTCCATGACATGTACTGGTTGATGGTTGTTTGTTGATGATCGGAAGACGTGATAGACGAGGTCGTGTGATGTATGGTTCGATGTAGCGACATTTGTCTGCACATCTTGTGTTTTGTTTCAATTCACACCCCACGTGGTTGTTTGAGTGAAACAATTGTTAGAGTGCTTTTCTGATTTCTGATCAGAATATATGGTGGTGGGAGCTTGTTCATTTCCCGGTATTATCTCTTGCTGTCCTCTATTTTTGAGTTTGATACTTGATACTATACTGTGTAATTTTATGGAGCGATGTGAGTGTGGAGAGCACTGATTAGAAAGACACAGTGAGAGTCTAATTTCTAATGGGGGTGAGAGAGTATAGATGTTCTGTACGGTTCACTCTTTGAGCTGTTTACCAGCGTGTTTCACATTGCTAGATAACTGGTCAGGTTGGAGGTGGATTGCTTTCATTCATGCACCTCTATTCTAGCGCCTGGCATTTTTGATTGAGATAATATGACATGTTGTGTTCATTATTGTTTTTCAGCGAAGTGGACCCGCACAACGCCAGGGATCAGCTCACGATCAGCGTGTACGCAATGAACGCCGACAACATGCAGTAAGTTGTTTGTTTGTTTTTGTTTACAACCTTGTCTACTTGTTTGTTGCAGGCGCAAGCGCATGCTCGGCTGTATGACCTTCTCCATGAAGCGCATGCTCAAGAAGGCCCGCGATGCGGTGAGTCGTCACGTTTGAATTGCCGCGCTCATTCGGCAATCCGGAAGCGTACCATTTTAATAATAATAATGGTTTATCCATAGGCGCAGACAAAACACAAAACACAAAATACAAACTGGTGCGGAATGTACAAAGGTTTAGTGTTTAGTCCCCGGATGGGTCCTTGGAGGGTATTGCTCCCTATAGCAAAGCCTCATCCGGTGGGTAGCATCTTTCGAGAATCTTCTTCCTTCTTCCATATAGAGTATGCGGCCTTGATTCGTCTTCGAACGCGTGAGCCATATGGACCACGTTGCCTCTAACGTCGAACGTTCTCGAACTTCTCTTGACCATTTGCATACTTGCTTACGGTTGATCCATTCGTCATCATCACGTTGCGAAATCCAAGGAATCCGTGAGTTACCCACTAGTGCACTCCCAACAGGCTTATTCGGCTCCTCCTTATCGTCTCACAGTGAACGGCTCCGGACATCGATCGATAACAGTGACGTACTTCTCTTCCGTTCGCGGGTGCCGCCGTCGCCCTTCAGTTCGATTTCGCTTTGTACCTTCTTTTCCTCCAATCGAGAATCCGCGCTTCGCCCTACTAGTGCACTCCCAACAGGCTTAATCGGCGTCGCCTTATCGTCTCACAGTGAACGGCCTCAATTCGAGAATCAGTTGATACTCCACAGAAACTCATCTCCGAGCGGCGGCGGCGGTGACTTTCATTGTCGTCGAGTGGTCATTCGAGGGAGCGCGGGAAGGGGCAACCGCTCGCGGGGACGGGAAAATGAGAAGGAAAATGAGAAGTTTATTCCAGTACGGCAACGTGTTTGTGAACGACGAGAACGCGATCCAGGATCAGGCGGTGGTGAACGATGGAGGATTCTTCCTGCTCAATCCCAAGATGGGAGAGAAGAAGAACCTACCGCAGAGCAAGGTGAGAGAGAGATAGAGTGCGAGGGAGAGAGAGAGAGGGAAGGAAAGAAGGAAGGATGACGGGATGACTTCAGATCAACGTGCACACGTACTACGACGACCAGGCCTTCTGTGGCATGACCTCATCTTCCTCGCTCAACCTCAACAGCCCCAAGGTGTGTCTCATTCTTGTAGTTCTATGAGTTCTTGCTACCGATATCAGCGAATTTCACTTGTCCTGTCGACTTCTCTCTCTCTCTCTCTCTCTCTCTCTCTCTCTCTCTTCTCTGTCTCCCACGTCTTCCGGATCCGTATTGGTCTGTTGGTCATTTTACGGCTGTTTGATAGTGTGGTGTGCTGCTTTGATCGCGGGCGCACCGTGTCTATATCGTATTGTATGCAAGGAAAGGAGTGAGAGTGTGGGCGATAAGTGTCTTGTGCCTGTCTATTTCGAGCCACCCTCTATGATTTCCGCTTCTGCCTGACCTCTTTATCTCATCGAGTGTCGCGTCTTCCTCCCTCGCTCTTTTATTACGAAGCGCTCTGATTCGGCCCTTCACATTTTACTATGCGAATGTTTGACGTGTCTTGTATGTGCTATCCTGCCCTGCCGGCCGCTGCCGCCATCAAAGAGGTACGATGCGCATTTGCATATTTCAAATACCCCCATTGTTCTTGCACATCCTTGCGCAATGCCCGTTTGAATGCAGCGTTTCCTGGTTTTGAGTGTAGTGCGCTGCGATTTGTGAATTGGATCCACTCATTGTTTCGAGTGGCTATTCTCTTTACCACACTTTGGTTTATGTTAGTGGTTTAGATTGCATGTGCAGTTTGCTGGGATGAGTGAGTCTCTCTTGTCATCGAGAATAATGGATGATTTGTTTTGTTGAACATGACAGAGACAGAACCTTGCATCCTTTTCTGGGAGTCGAATCTCTCTCCTCTTTCTCGATGGCTCTCTTTATACGTTTAGCATCTCTCTCTGTCCACTGATTTTGCGCAGCCAAGCGTAGTGGGTGGGTAGAAGGAGAGAGAGAGAGAGAGAGCGTGGGTATATTTTGTGTCTCTTCATCTTGAATAGTGTACTGGTATTCCCGAGTGACTCATTGGTATTTGATTTGTGTTAGACTAGTGTTTATGTCCCTCTAGCTCCCCTCGACATCTTATCACTACAGTCTTACGCGACTACTGTCTTGCTTACCGGACAATGCCGTCTGTTATACTCTTTTGTTTGCGCACTGGTGTGATGTAACCATATACGGTGTGAGGTCATGATCTGGTAACTGCGAGGTCAGCTTCACTCACTGTGTGTGTTGCCTGATCTTTTCAGTCTTTTGTCTTTTCACTGATCACTTCTCTCTCTGCTATGGTATTTTGAGCAATTTCCCACGGCTCTGAGAGGAACGACTCGAGAGCTTTGGTTGATCGCAAATCTCTCTCTCTCTATCTCTCTATCTCTCTCTCTTTCTCTCTCTCTCTCTCGTGTCTCCTAGAGCCGCCAGGTGCGAACTCTCTCCCTCTTTTACTTTTTGCCTCCATCTCGTATTCGCAGCGATTGAATTACAGAGCTCACTTCTCTTTCTCGTCGCGTGTTAGCAGATGATATGTGGACAGTGTCTTGATTTGTCTGCTCCCATTCTGCATTCATTTGGCGTTGGTGTTTGATTGGCTAGCACCAGCGAGGAGCGATGAGTGGATCTTTTTGATCACCGATCCCTCACTCTCTCCCTCCCTCCCTTCCCTCCCTCCCTCCCTCCCCCTTCCCCCCCCCTCTCTCTCTCTCTCTCTCTCTCTCTCGCTAGCGTCACGCGTGGCTCTAGTGTTTGGTTGTGTAAGGCTGTAAAGTGTCAGCTCACTGGAGCAACTCGCAAGATTAATGCATCTTTGTCTCCTTGATTTTGGCTGTTGCGACGAAACGATGCTAGTCTCTATCTGCTCGGAGGTACTGTAAAATAGGAGAATGGGGGAATACTGTACAACTCCAGTATACCGTACTCCCATTACCGTATCCTTGCAGATGCTGCAGCACGAGGATTGGCGGGCGGCGTCTCGCGTCTCCTCTTCCATTCCCGGCTATGCCGATGAGATGCTCGGCGGCGGAATGCGAATGGTACGGGATACTGTACTTTGAATTTAGTCTTACTGTATGTTGAATTTAGGTGTCTAACCCGAACCAGCTGGACTATACGACGGCGTCTTCGTCGAATGCCTCCCACGAGTACCGCCCCACCCACCGCGTCACCCTCCCCTCCATCACAACCACCAGTTAGTATTGATTTATTGATTATCGATTGATTAGTTTTTCTGATAGGTAATGTTTACTGGTGTACTGGTATACCCGGTTGGCGCCTGTTGGCTGTGTGGCCTTTCGGGGCTCGGCGCCAAGGAGAGAGGAGTGTGTGATTGCGGCGTGATTGAAGCGTGATAACAAGGTTTAATTGGGATTAGGACGATTAGGAGGGAGAGTGAATTGAGAAAGGGATTACGAGGCGGTAGGTGGAAGGAGGAAAGCACGAGAAGGAGTACTGTTCAGTGTTCATCTCCTCCGTTGTTGGTCGGTCATCTGATCGAATCGATTGTGTCTGTGCGTTCTGTGATAGCTGATAGTGAGTGAGGTGGTGTTGGCTCGAGGTGTGCAATTATATATATGGCGGTGATAAGGGCTGGGAGGTGATAAGGCAGTATTCCAGGGGGTGAGAGTGGATATGTGAGCGGGGAGTGGAAGGGAGAAGGGGAAGGGACGGCGCATGTGATAGCACCATAGCACGCGCCCACTCATCTACGCTCTCCTTCTTTTGTGTCTTTCGCATCGCGCGCCTATGCATATATCGATTGATTGCGTGATATTGATCGGTTGTAGTATGGACCCTGTTCCCGAGTTGAATGAGCCGGAAGAGGAGGGAAATGGGTCGGTCACACCTCCAGACTCGCCCGAAATTCGCTATAGGAGGGATGAGAGGATACGCTCGCTGTCGTTTCTCGGCGAGGAGTCGTCACATTGTACGACTCATAGTACTTGTAAAATAGTAGTAAAGTAATTTTATAAGAGTAATAGTAATAATAATACTTTGATTACTAGGCGATGCTTCGATGGACGACCTTCCCGCTTCGGTGTCTCCGATGGGCCCGGTCGACTATGGCTTCCTGTACGCGGAGGGAGCCCCCAAGCCGCCGCACTCGCGACCTCCTCCCAGGAGTCCCCTCAGCAAGGTGAGCACGCGCCTTCATTACCTTTGGTTGTTCTGATCATGGTTCGCTACTGTACTTTTAGCGAGTTCCTTGTGCACCGTACCACATCATTTTGGTGATTGCCCTATACTCGTTTCTTTTCGACTTTGATGTCTATTAGATAGTGTGGTTTCGTTTGAGGAGACAGGAGACATTTTGATTTCCTATTCTTTATGCACTCTGGTAGACAGTTGTGGAAAAGGAGGGAAATGGAGGACGAGGCATTGGGTGCAAAGAGTTCGTAGTCTCATCCGCTCATTCTCTCTCTTTCTCTTTCGTCTCTCTTGTGCTCTGCTCTCATCATACCGAATGGCTCCGGGGCGAATGCTTGGAAATCGGAAATTAGAGCCCTTGGCGGCGCGACATTGGAGCCGCCTGATGTCTCCCTCCCTCCCCCCCTCTCTCCCTCCCTCTCCCCCCCCCCCTCTCTCTCTCTCTCCTCCCTGTCTGCTCCTGCTCCTCTACTCTCCCAGACACGCGATTCCCTGTTCAGTTTTTGCTGCTAGTGGTGAGAGAGCTAATAGTGACAAATTGCGCCTCCTCTCGATTTTAGGAAGCGCGCCGGTTTTTTGGGGCGGCTAGGTTTTGTTGATGTTTGAATGGGAAGGAGCGCGTAATAGGGGAATGTGTGTGTGGGAATTTTAATGAGATGTATAGGGTGAGGGTGGGGGTGGGAGGGATGAAGGAAGACGAGAGGGATGAAGGAAGACGAGAGGGAGAGAGAGAGAGAGAGAGGGAGAGAGAGATGATGTTTTGTCACATAGCGCGTGTCTTGTGAGTGTGGAAAAATGCTGCTTTTGTATGCTACAATTATTCGAGTGCGTGGCTGCAGGATTCTCGGAAATCTATGAAATACGTGCAAAAAGGGTGAAGAGAAGGAAGAAGATGAAGTGACTGGGTCTTTTGATTTGTCTAGCAAGTCTTACGTTACGTGTCGCTAGTGCGACCGTAGATGGATGGGGCGATGTTGTTCTGTTCTAAAGAAGGGAGGGAGAGTGGCAAAGGGATACATGTATGGTTCGGGGCGACGATCGTTTGAATGATTACTCTCCATCCGCTCTCCCTCTCAGTTTCACGCCAGCTTGTCTTGTTTTGGTAGGGTCGAGAGGGGAGGGAGGGAGAGAGAGAGAGAGAGAGAGAGAGAGAGAGAGAGCAAATGCTGGTTGTATTTTGTGCCGCACATTTGCATGCTCGCTGTTCACACATTGAATGGACTGGGTGACTTATCCGGAAACCGGGAAAATAGAGTGAGAGAAGCATGTGTGTATGGCTCTCACACACTCTAAGGAAATAGAAGTAGTGGTGTTTTTGAGTGTTTTGCAGGATTGAGGGGTTTAGGAGTGAGGGGATTGAGGGGCCGAGAGAGAGAGAGAGAAGTCAAGATTAGCTGGAACAATGAGAGGAGGGTAAATAGTGTTTCCGAGTGACGACGAAGTAATAGTAGATTTATAAAAGAGGGGAGATTGAGAGGGATTGACGTGTAACAAGTGTGTCTACGCTTAGTTGTTGTTTGTTTGTTGTTGTTTTTGAGTTAGAGTGGTTCCTGAGTGTCGCTGTAATGCGAGGGTGTGGCTGTTGACAGCGGGAGCAGGGACTGATAGATAAGAGAGATCCGCAGATCCGCTTGATCTATGGTGTTTAGAATCTCTCCCTTTCGGGTTTCCCTCCAGATTATGGGATTACACAGTTACAATATACATTTATAGACGGATTAGACAGACCGATGGCAACTTACAATATTGCTAATAACATAATTTGTTTTGAGTATTCATTTATTCAAGATTAATTGAAAACGGTCAACAAGGCGTGTGGAATTAAAGATAATACAGTAATTTGAATATGCAAATTTGCAGGTGCCGTCGGGTGTGCGCCGCGCTGCGTCATTCACCTTCTCTCCCACTGGATCTCTCGGAAAGCACAACCGCCGTCCATTGGAGAAGGAACAGCAAGACAAGGACAAGGAGGACAGGAAGAAGTTCACATTGTGAGTCTATGGTATATCCTTCTTTTGGGTTGTTTTGCGTGGGCGCGAGTAGAAGGCATGCGTTCTATGAGTGGAATGTGTGTTAGATAGAGTGGTTGGTTGTTGTTTGGTGATTTGATGGAGCAGTGGAGCAGCGCAGAGAAGGAGCAGGCAGCTTCTGCTCACGCTAGGCCGACTATTAATTGGAGTGTCCGCCCGCACGCTGCTTTTCTCCCCTCTCGCTCTTCACAACTCTGCATTTCTCAAAGCCTTTGTTGTAGCGACGCTTCTCCAGTATAACCGGGTTCATGCATTGTTGTGTGATTGTTTCGAGAGCACAGGGCTCTACTCTCTACTCTCTACTTGTCTTTCTTCCTCCTACTCCTACTCGTTGAGATGGGATGATCGGCTTGGCCCCGCCCATCTAGGAGAGAGGGCGTGGAGAGAGTGTGGTTGGGGAGGAGAGAGGCGAGGGTGAGAAGGGGCGGCGAAGGACCTCCCATCATACTCGCATCCCACCCATCCATAGCACCCCTGCCAATTTGATATTCGGCTGTTCGACTTGACTCGGGAAGGAGATGTGCTGCTGACTGTCCGTCTAGTGTTGTGTGATAGTCTCCGATGGCGGACGTGCGTCGCAAGATCAGCACTCCTCTGCCTGCCGCGCACCGGCGCATAGTGCACAAGTGGAGCTCCGTGCGGGAACCCGACCTGCCGGTCACTGTCGGAAGCGCCCCTAGTTCCGCGTGAGTGTCGTTTCCTAATCGTTTGCTAAAAATCCACTCTTTCCAACTGCCCATCTCTGAATGGAATAGTTTGTATTCCTTTGCGGATCACCACTGACTCACGTTTCGCCTGGTTGTTCGCGTTTGGACTATGATAATTGATGCGACCAACTCGCGATTTTCGGACAACGGGTTAGGTGCGCGTGACTTGCAGTGTATTTCTTTCCCGCACGCGCGTCTCCTCATTTGGGCAGCAAAAGAGGGGGGGGGAGATGTCAAGGTCTATCAACTATCAAGGTAGAGGTGGGAGGAAGCGAGGGCGGTTGACGCGCGCCATTCTGGCACGTGGTCGTGTGAAGGAGATTAAAAGAGGAGCGAAGGAAGAGGAGGAGCAGGAGGAGGCAGAAGGAAGCAGGCAGACTCTTTTTGAGTGCACATTGGCCGTATATGTATGTGGATTGATGCTGAAATTGCTTATAGGGGGGATTGGATGAGGATGGGGGATTAGAGCATATCCACCCTCGCCTTTCTTACTCGCACTTTTGTCATGTGAGGCGAGGGAGCCGGGGGCAAGGAAGCATAGGGGGTCTGTGTTTGTGCAACATTCATTATTCCAGACACGGGGCCACATGAGGTGTGCGTGCAGATTGTGTGAGAAAGAGAAAGAAAGAAAGAGGGAGAGAGAGAGAGAGAGAGAGAGAAGGAGAAGGAGAAGGGGAGAATGGAATGTGAGGGAGTGAGGGTGGATGGGGTAGGAATTGATGATGATGCGATCTGCTGCGCTGAGAGAGGAGGGAGGAAGCAGAGTTTTGTTTATTGAGAAGAGTTTGGTAATCCTCGCCTCTCCCGGCAGGCACCACGTGGGAACATGACCTTGCAGTAAGTAGTAAGTAGTAGCGAGAGTAGTATGGTAATCTGGTAATGGATTGGCGAGTCAGTCGGCCGCCTAAACGGACCACCCACCGTGATCGTATCGCGCTAATGAGAGGAGGAAGAAAGGGGAGAGGTGTTATTATCTGTTTTTGGAGGTGGCTGCTGGAATAGGAGCTGTTGAAGAAGATGAGAGATGAATGGTATGGGGGAAATGATCGGAATCTCGAAATGAATGTAGTCTCATCTCTCTGGCTCTCTCGGATCACTGCGCCCTCTCGCTGGCTATATGAGAGCTGCTGAGTGAGGATTTGAAGCGCGGGGGAAAAATGGCTGTGTAGTGTTGAGAGAGATGGCTCATCTCTTTCCTCCCTAGCCGTCTTGTCCGTGTAGCAGTGACCACCTGACTAGCATCTCTCCTCCGACCGCCACTCTGCACCTCTCCGATTGGCGTGCTCTCTGCCGGCTGTCTGATTGGCAGAGAGGTCGGCCCGCACACTCGCTCCTGGGCCCGGCTTGTCTCCCCCTCTTCTCTTCTCTTCTTGTTCTCGCATCGACTAGCCGTCGGCAGCTCCTGCCTGCCAGCCAGCCTGGCTAGTATTGTGGCTATGGCTATGGAGGAAGAGGAAGTGGACAGCGTGGAGCAGCAGGTCCAGCTGCAGCTCATCCAGCCCGACGAGGCGCCCGCCGGCGTCGTAGAGGACCTCGTCGACCGCCTCAGGTACCCATTAGAGGACCACCCTCCTTATCCCATGCGGTGACTTTGCAAGCGCAGGCGATGAATATTCAATGTCGAATGTGTGTCGTCGACGGGGTTTGCTTGTGCGGCGTTCGGCGTGAGCTTTGAAAAGCCAGCCAGCAGCGAGTGAGCAATTCGAGTATTTACCGGACGTATATGAGTAGTCAGTAGTAGCCGGGGGATGAAGAAAACATGTGCACGTGGCTGTGCGATAGGCTGCTGGCGAGTTGAATGTCTGCTCTCTTCCCCCCATGTCTTCGCTTTCCTTCCACCCTGCAGTCACTGCAGCCGCACACACGCCACAAGGCCATCCAGCACCCGTGTTGTTATGAGTGAGCCGCGTGTCTCGCTTGTCTCCTATGTCCTGTGTGTAGCAATCAGAAAGCGGGTCTCGCTCGAATGTCGCCTGTCCTCGATCCTCGCCATGAGACGTGGCATATGTGCAATATGAGGAAGCTCGGCAAATGTTGTGTTGCCTTTCCGCCGCGGCGACTAGCGGCTTGTGAAATGCTAATTGGCGTCGAGCCGCCCGAATTAGGGGTGAAGAGGAAGGACGGGGAGAGGGGGGAGAAAGGGCGCCGCAGCGGCTGCCGGGTTGGCCGTAGGTGGCGCCCGGGGTACCCCACGCCCGCATACCCTCCCCTCAAACGATCCGACAGCAGACAGATGGCGCGCAACAGATTACACACGTGTAAATAGTCCGAGGGGAGATGGGACAGGCAGTCAGCATGGTGCACCTCGCTCTCTTCGGTCTCAGCGTGTTCCTTCCCTCCACGTCTACTGCTAGGTGTGTAGCCTTGTACCTTGTACCCTGTGTGTGGGCGGATGGCTCCTGTCAACTTGCATCTTATCATGTCGGGTACGGCGGAGGTTTGTGTGCTGCCGCTAGCTCGCTTGCAGCAATGGTCCGATTGCGTTTCGTCACTTCTATATAAGTGGGATAGTCAATGTCAGCAAGCCGCTCAGATGCGATAAGATGGGCGTTTGGGGTCGGCGATCCCGCGCTGTGTGATAAGAATTGAGCCGACGGCTCACTCGGAGCTAGCCTTAAAAGGACTGTCCAAGGATCGATCGGCTCGGTTTCCGGATTGTCCCGTCTCCATTCATTCATCTATTCGACATGTTGGAACAACAGTGTGCCCGTATTTTCGACGTTCTTGAGGCTCCTGTGCTGATCCACGGAGACGCGCTGGTCGACCTGGCAGAGGTGCAGAGGAGGAGCAGCAAGGAGGAGAAGGCGGTGGAGGAGGAGGAGGAGCAGGAGCACCACCATCACCACAGGAAGGCGTCTCTGAATGTGATGATGAAGGAGGTGAAGCGGGAGTGGGGGCGGAGGAGCGGTCGGTGGAAGCACCACGAGCACAAGGTGGAGAGGAAGACTTCTCTGCCGACGTCGGCCGGCCCCCGCGTGGATCTGCCACGCAAACAGAGCGAGCAGGACCTCAAGCACAAGAGGGGCAGTGACAGCAGTCTGGAGAGTGGGGACGAGTTCCTCTTCCACCCACTCGGACACCCCCACCACCATCACCATCATCATCACTTGCACCTACATGACTTGAGGTTCGGGGATGGGTGCGCTAGGTTGCTTTTACAGTCTTGCATGCATTTAGAGTTGTTTTACGATGTTTCCAATATTCATGCTTTCCTCTTTTCAGCGGCCCTATCTCTAAGACGATCTCGTACATCCGGAATAAGATGGACACTGCCCTGTCTACGTCCTCCCTCTTCCCCGCCAAGGAGGAGGTGCGACAGTGGGAGACCAGCTTCGACTCCCTCCTCAACCACAAGTGTGAGTAGACATTATCGATCCATTGATTCTTTGAGTCAGGATTGATAGGGATTATATTTGGGAAGTGTTTGTGTCTGATTGTCTCTGATTAGATCACACCAGGCATGGATGGGACACGTATTTGGGTGTTTTCACTCTGTTATCACTAGACCGCGCTTTTTTCCGGGGTTCTTGTCTTGACTGGTGGTGATTTTTGAGAGAGTGGCTCATTGATTAGAAGAGGTGGTATGACATGTCTAGCATGAGTGATTGGGATTATGGGTGAGTGTAATTTATGTGGAAGTAGAATCTGGATGTGTGTGCGCGTGGGTTGCTGCGGCGAGCTGGAATGCGAAATGAAGGAAGCGGAGAGAGAGAGAAGAGAGGGGAGAGGGAAGTATTGGTGTGTTGTGTGTATGGGAAAAAGGAGTGCCGACGGCGGCGGGCGGCGGCCAGTCATTTTGCATTCTCTTCATTGATGACGCGACGGGGAAAGAAGAAGAAGGGAGAAGGAGAGGGCACCGCCCGTATGCATTATCAATATGAGTATGTATATTGGCTCTGTGTACGAGAGAGAAGGGGAGAGAAGCAAAGAAGTACTGTGAGGGTTATGGTTTGAACGTGTCGGTCGTTGGTTTGTGTGGATAGTAGATGAGAGAGGGGGGAGTTGACACGTGTGAAAGGTTGGGAGAGACGCGGCGGCTTGTGCACCTTGTGACCGCCCCGTGCTCTCTCTGCTCTCATTCTAGTTTGCTCCCGCGCTTACACCCTAGCTTATCCAGCATGAAGTCGTGTCTTCCCATTGTCGAATCGAGAGAGACAGACGAGAGCAGATCTTAGACGCTCCTGTTTACTATCTTTTTATTGGATCGCTTATCAGTGACGCAACGCGTTTCATGGTGATTTTTCGCGGGTGCGCTGGGTGCTAGAGAGATTTCTTTGCGGACAGTTTGGACCCAGATTTTGTGGGCTATCACGATTCGATAAGCAAGTGATCAATGTGAGGGATTTTGACGATCGATTTATGAATTGGCTTTTTCAGACGGCTGTGCGCTTTTCCGGCAGTTTCTGAAGAAGGAGTTCTCGGATGAGAATGTGGATTTCTGGCAGGAGTGCGAAGAATTCAAGAGGATGAAAGACGGGAAGAAGAGCACACAGCAGAAGGCACACGAGATATACAAGGAGTACGTGCAGGAGCAGGCGCCCAAGGAGGTGAGCGAGGGAGGGGGAGGGAGAGAGAGAGAGAGAGAGAGAGAGAGAGAGAGAGAGAGAGAGAGAGACTAACCCGTTCCCTTCCAGGTCAACCTCGACTCTGACACTCGCGCCGCCACCAAGGCTGCCATGGAGAATGGCTGTAAGACGGACACGTTCAGTCTGGCGCAGTCTCGCATCGAACAGCTCATGGCCAAGGACTCCTACCGACGGTGAGTGTTCGTGTCGGGACCCGGCGCGGATTTGAATCGGTGTTTGATTAACTGATGTGTTTGCAGGTTTCTGAAGGACCGCCTCTACCTCGATCTCCTTGACGGCTGCGAAGAGAAGGAGAAGGAGCAGCAGAGGAAGGAGGAGCAGTGAGGAGGAGGAGGAGAGGCTAACGAGGCTCGTCGGTGTGTGCTAGGCCAGGTTATCACGGGTCGTGTCTTCTTGTACATATGATGCATGCGTGTTCCCTTCCCCCCACTCAATTTTGACACATTCTACCAGCCCGCCGTCGTTCGATTATCGATTACTAGAGAGACTATTTGGGGTATTATACCGTACACACTCATCCACTCACTGCTCACCCCCTTAATAATCGTGGCCACGCCCCCATTGACCACACCCCCTTTTCCCGCACAGAAGAGTGAGCTTTTATTCTCGAGAGATCTCGTTGTTTATGAATCACCCCGAATTAGCCCCCAGTTGATATGTCGTGTATTTTCTTTATCCTCTTTTCTTGTCCCATGTCCCCGCGCCGCACGATTTTTTTCTCTCTCCAAAATAACAAAACATAGTGTTGTTGACTGATTGTTGTCTTCTTTTTTTGGCTCGCTCGACCATGCCGAACTATTATATGATTATAATAAAAGATTATTGGACAGTCGTTGTGGCGTTTCTGGTTCTGGGGCGTGGGAGAGCTTGGGTGGACGAAAAATTTGGTATCGAAATGGTTTTTGTAGCGATGATGAGTTTTCTATAGTAAAGGTGACTTAATGAGCCGCGTATGAAATGTTTGCTTGCGGAATCATGTGGTTACGAATGAAACATGAGTGGATTGAAAAGGCAGGGTTGGTCTCGCGTCGGTCTCGCATTTCGGACGTGCCAAGAGTGACTCTGCGCATTGTTGTCGGACATTCTCGGATGCTATCCACTTCTCTCTCTGTGTTTCTTGCCTGGTTGCTTGGTACAGTAATCCCTTCGGCCAACACTGGCTGGTGGTATTCTGAGGGGGAGGCGCGAGGTGGGAAGGAAGACAAGCACATGCGTCACTTGACGCCATCTCTCCTCACACCTTCAATTTTGAAAGATTGCGTATCCGCGAAACGTATTTGTTCGTCTGTTTGAAAAGTTACGAGTTATGATGCACTGATGTGATGTTATTGTCGAATACATGTTTGCTTGGTACATATTGATTTTCTCAGGTGAGCGATGGAAGTAGCCGAGGTGAATGAAGTCAGCTACAGGACGGATTTGAGCCACGAAAACTGGCTGGAGCTGAGGGCGCAGGTACTGGGATACTGTATTATTGATTTATTGATTGCGCGGTAACATTCCAACACACATCAACATTCCAACACACGCAATGTTTGTTTCATACTAGATACAGTGAATATTACATGACTTATCGGGTTATTATCGATTGATTATCGATTGATTCTAGGCATACCTGACGGATGCGTGGTCTCTAGGAGAGAACGACTATTCTCTGTGGAAGACGGCTTTCGGCAAGCGATTTGTCATCATCACTGCCTATCTGGGAGGTGCGGTAGCTCATTTTTCATATTAAATTTAAATTAATTTATGCACTTCATTGTTCAGTATTTAGTGATAGTCGATTTCTGAAAATCTGAAATACGTTTTTTTTTTCAGCCCGACCAGTGGGGTGTGTCTGCGCGGCGACATATTTGCCCGGAAGCAAGGGAGGGGAAGAGGACGAGGTGGGGGTCTCTCTCTCTCTCTCCCTCTCTCTCTCCTCTCTCTCTCTCTTCTCTCTCTCCCTCTCCCTCTCCCTCTCCCTCTCTCTCTCTCTCCCTCTCTCTCTCTCTCCTCTCTCTCTCTCTCTTCTCTCTCTCCCTCTCCCTCTCTCTCTCTCTCTCCCTCTCTCTCTTCTCTCTCTCTCCCTCTCCCTCTCTCCCTCTCTCTCTCTCTCTTTCTCTTACTCCCTCTCTCCTCTCTCTCTCACACACACTTATTCTCTCTTTTTTTTCTTTTTTTTTCGCGTTTTCTCATTCGCACTAACCCGGACTAAAGAAGGAATTGTTGTTCTGATTTCTGATGGTCCGTTTGCAGATCTCCGACGTGCTCGATGGTCCGACCAGCTCTCGGCACCCGACCACTGTCATCGGGCTCTTTTTCGTCGTGAGAAAACACCGAGGTGTGTTTTGGGATACATTCTCCTCAAACATCGATGCCCTTTTCGTGAAGTGAAGAGTGTTATTCTAGTGCCGACAGCCAATTAGACTTTTCGACATTCTCAGAAAGCCGCACTAATTTACAAGCGCTTATTAGAGGTTTCCCAAAAAATTTTAATTTCATAATCACGAGGGACATTTTCTTGAACACAAAGTGTTTTTGTAGGCCGCGGCATCGGTCAGGAGTTGTTTCGGAGGATCATCGAGGGACGAGAAAGACACTGTCTGTTCCTCAATGCGGGTGAGTGACGTCACAGCTTCTGTGACGTCATCGTCATCATGCCCTTTTCAGTCCCTCACATGGTGGACAAGTACCGACAGCACTACCGCATGCGCCACCTGCTTCCCTGGCGGACCGTCTGCTATCTGGTTGGCTATCGATTGATATTGATTGATTATCGATCGCTTGTCAGGTGAAACCGTGTGATGTACATCTGGATGCGCTGGAGCGGCACTGTAAGAAGGGAGTGAGGTGGGGGTTTTGGAAAAAAAATTCTGGCATTGGTATTTCTACTAGTCCGCTTGATCATTTCATACCATGAAACGTATGATACGAAACACACCAATACGCAGTCTAAAGAACGCTCATTGTCGATGTGTCAGCCATAAATCGTAACGTGAGCTAGGAGAACATCGAATTAATCAATGATAACACAGATACATTGAAGAGCTGTCAAGTTGTGTGAGACAGAGTGTGCCGACATGGCAGCATTCGATGCGACTGTGCTGGGAGGAGGAGAGGAGAGGACACGCTACCTGGAGGCATTCATTTCACAGAACAACGCCACCACTAGGGTCAGTCGTCTCTCTCTCTCTCTCTCTCTCTCTCTCTCTCTCTCTCTCTCGCTCGCTCGCTCGCTCTCCCTGTCATACCACTCCTTTCAGATAGCCCTTTCCCCGTCAAGCGCAGTTGTTGGATTCATTTGCATACGGAAGGTGATCAACGAGGAGTTGCTGGTGGGACCGTGGTATGCGAGGGATCAGGTACGTCACTATTCATCCATGACGTCATGATGTCACGTTATTTCAGTCCACGGCGGCGGTTCTCCTGCATTCCGCGCTGCAACCGCACTGTAAAACAGATAGTAATCACAACAGCTACAGGTTAGTGACGTCAGAATCAGCTGGTCAAATGATAGTAACTTTGCAGTCAGCTGCAGTTCTGGATTCCTTCATGTAACGCCGATGCTGCGACAATGGTCAGTTCACTGGCGGGAGGAGTGTTCCGAAATGAGGAGTACCATCAGGTGAGACAGGGGAGGGACGGTGAGAGGGAGAGAGAGAGAGGGGGGGAGAGAGAGAGAGAGAGAGCCATTTCAGGGC